>OZ012664.1:10337189-10656007 GCA_963942545.1 Oxycera nigricornis
AGAGAACCTCATTCAACAACTCGCTAATAGTTTAATAAGAATCTCTAGGAGCCTTAACTATTGATTCTGTATTGTTGGATAGTATGTTTAATGTAAAGCATAGAATCGTATTTTGGTATAGCATAGAATTGTATTTTGGTAGTAAACAGAAGGACTTTAACCCCATTTTTAGCAAAGCAGTTCATTAACAGATAAATAGTTCAAGCTAGACACGTGGCGGATTCCCCCCTTAAACGATGACGTCATCGTTTCATCGAAACGCGCAGCGCTTAAGCTTCGAAGCAGTTCGAAGCAGTTCGAAGCTACCAGTTCGAAGCTACCAGTTCGAAGCAGTTCGAAGCAGTTCGAATCAGTTCGAAGCAGTTCGAAGCAGTTCGAAGCTACCAGTTCGAAGCAGTTCGAAGCTACCAGTTCGAAGCAGTTCGAAGCAGTTCGAAGCAGTTCGTAGCAGTTCGAAGCAGTTCGAAGCAGTTCGAAGCAGTTCGAAGCAGTTCGGAGCAGTTCGAAGCAGTTCTTAGCTACTAGTTCGAAGCAGTTCGAATCAGTTCGAAGCTACACACGTGCACGCGTACTTCCGTGGCGCGCCACGGGGTACGCTATGTGTAGCTTGAACTGCTTCGAACTGCTTCGAACTGGTAGCTTCGAACTGCTTCGAACTGCTTCGAACTGCTTCGAACTGGTAGCTTCGAACTGCTTCGAACTGCTTCGAACTGGTAGCTTCGAACTGCTTCGAACTGGTAGCTTCGAACTGCTTCGAACTGCTTCGAAGGTTGGATTGTTTATAGTCAGTATAGTAGTAAAGTGATAAAAATTTGCGAGCGGTGTTTCATGGACAACAATTAAGCTGCTGGATGGGTTTATAATAAGAGGAGACTCCGAGTGTGACGTGATGTCTGGAAATTTGGACTCTGATTTTAGTTGTGGAAAAGATGAAAATTAGTAGAGGTAAGCGATGTTATAATATTGTGTGTGTGTGTGTGTGTGTGTGAACCAATATGGTTAGTTTTAAGATTATTAATGTGAGGATTTGAAGGCCATTGAAGTTGGGTGAATCTGAGTGTGTGATATGAAAGAAAACGGTGCTTGATGGTAAGTCATGAGAAAAAAACACGTTTGCTTATGAGGAAGTTGGCGGATTTGGTGAGTTGGGCCCGTATTGGCTGTTCAGTATTTTCCTTATACGCGGTTTCTAATATCAGTGTTTTGAAGGAAATGATTGTATTTGATTTGCAAATATGTTTTGAGTGATGGATTTTAGGTGGGTTTCAAGATATGTAGCAATGATTTTCGTGGAGGGCATGGTAAGCAAATTAAATGATTAGAGAGTTGTTTATTGAGGTTTCCCTAGTATTGCTTAAAGTCGTCATTTTAGTTTTTAACGAGATACATATACAAACTAGTATTTTTGGATAAAACTGATATCTTCAGTCTATTTATACTGTTTTAATTTTTTTATCATTTCCTTTGTTCTTGTTTTTCTTTGAAAAAAAATATTTTTTTAAATTCATTCAATTTTATTTATTTCAATCTTCCTAGTCTACATCCATTACAATATTATAACGTCCCCAAGCATATGTGCTAACCCCATTTTCCCTTATATATCGCTTATCATCTAAATAACTTAAAGAAACCTTATTTATACATTCAGTATATAAATTGTGAAGCTTAGATCTAAAAACGTACATACTACCTTTAAATATCTTTTTTCTAAACAAGCAATCTCTATAATCATCTAAATTTAATCCATCCATAATAAGCTCCTTTACACCTTTTGCTTTTTTAATTGTATCACCATTTTCTATACTTAAAGAATACATTTTAGCTCTTAATCCTACAAACTCCTTCATGATTTTTCCATTATTTTCATCTTTCAGCATACACAACACTTTACCATTTTTCAGCGGAATATTATATATGTTTTCTTGGGGGTACTCAGAAGTATCAAAGTAATTGTCTATATCCGGTATAATATCACTGTAAAAGTCATTGGTTTGAATAGTGTAAATAAATGAATCCGTATCCATATAGTTGAGAATAATTTTCTCATTATATTTAGGCTTCAGTGAAACGATAATGAAAATCATACATTTTCAATTTTGATAGATCAAGCACAGTGAAACCAAGGTAAGTCGGTTTGTTGTAGCATGTGAATACTCTATCCATTTGAATAGCTGCCATATTGGGGTAAAAAACGGCTGCACTATGAAAATTTGGCTTCGATATAAGATTTCGTGCGCCTGAGTGTCTGCCTCGGCTTTCCAAATCCGTCACAATCTTCACATCTTTCCTTTTATCCACATTTTCTATCGTTTTGCCATATACTGCGTTGTTTAAAAGCTTGAAAAAGTTTTTCTCAAACCAATTTTTACTGGTTTTGCGATATTGGGTGTTCAAGTCTATGTACTGCTTCATCCAAGTCGATTGTTTAAACTGTAAAACTCTATGGACACGGGTCAATTTCAACCCATTCGCAATGCATTGCTGTAGATTTCTATAGTGAATCACATAATTTTGCTTGTTAGTTAAGTCAGTGATCAATTTCGCCGTTTTCGAACCAGGAGCTTTTTTATTTTCTGCACAGAAAGGTAAATCGTTATGCTCATCATGCTTTGTTGTTGGATACTCCAAATCAACTTCCAATATGTAGCCAATGTCCGCGTCTATTGCAATATTAAGAATATCAACCTCATCTATATTTTCAACCCACTGGAATTCAGAATGGGGAAGTGGCTGTGACATTGCCCAACCATATAGATTGTTTGCGTCTACATACATCAGATATTTGGAAGGATCCTCTTCTTTATAATCTTCCAAGTATTTGTTGTTAGCTTTTAAATTTTAAATTTTTAAATTTAAATTTTAAATTTATTCCAGCACATTTAACAGAGTTTAACTCCAATTATAAAATGTAAAGAAAAAAAAACAAAGTAAATAAAAATCAAAAAAGTAATTAAATGATTAAGTAAAAAAGTGAAATAAATCCATTAGCTAAATATTACGTTTGCTACGTTACGCTTAAAAGAAGCAAGAGAAGGTGGAAAAGGTCCAAGCTGTAGACTATCATAAGTTCGTGGTAAACGGAGTAATGTAGAATTGAAGTAAACTTCAGTTCTAGCAAATGGTAAGGCAAAAATATTCGGAACACGAGATGGTCTGGAGCGTTGCCTTAACGAAATAAGGTTGGATATATCTATTTCAATGTAGCCGTGACACAACTTATAGAGAAAGCATAGGTCAAGATATATCCTTCTAGAAGCCAATGGAGAAATATGAAGAAACAGAAGACGTTCATTGTAAGGCAAATAAGGGATTTTAAATTTACAAAAGAGAAAGCGTGTAAACTTACGCTGAACAGATTCAAGTAGGGCAATTAAATAGAAATAATGAGGTGACCAAATTTGTGAAGAATATTCAAGCAGTGAACGAACGATGCTCACAAATAATTGCACCGCAGAATGAGGATAAGAGAATATCCAGCAATGCCTCAGTACAAAACCCGAAAGCTTTGAGGCCCTGGTAACAACACTAAAAATGTGAGCATCAAACTTCAGTTTAGGATCAAAGATCACTCCCAGATCCTTCACTTGATCAACCACATTCAATATAATGGAGTCAATGGAGTAATCAAAGGAAGTGGGCGAAGACTTAAGGGAAAAGGACATTGCATGGCACTTAGGAATATTAAGGAAGAGAGAGTTTGCTTCACACCAAGAACAGAGAGTGATTAAATCTTTTTGAAGAGCTTTGCAGTCGTCAAGAGATCTAATCACTCTAAATAACTTGAGATCATCAGCATAAAGAAGGCAGGAAGAGTCAAACAGAGAAGGAAGATCATTAATGAAGAGAATGAATAGGAAAGGTCCAAGAATGGAACCTTGAGGGACACAAGATTGGGGATAAAATGGAGCGGAATAGCTACCACAAACGGAAACACGACAGGCTCTATAGGACAAGTAGGAAAATATCCATAATAGAAGGGAACCAGAAACCCCAAACAACTCAAGCTTACGACATAGTATCGAATGGTCAACAGTGTCGAAAGCTTTGGAAAAATCCGTGTATATGGCATCAACCTGAAGATGATTATCAAGAGCGACAGCAATAGAATTAGACATGACAAGTAGATTGGAGGTCGTGGAGCGGTTCGAAAGGAAGCCATGTTGCTGCGGAACTATAAAATGACCCAAGGCAGTGTAGAGACATGAATGGACAATACGCTCAAGGATTTTAGGAAAAGCAGACGAAGGATCACCAGATTTGAGAACAGGTAAAATATAAGCCATCCTCCAGCATTGAGGGAAAGTACCAGTAGATAAGCTCAGATTAGATATGAAGGAAAGAGGAAAACACAGTGAAGATGATAATGATTTAATGAAAAAATTTGGGATGCCATCAGGACCAGCACCAACATTGGAGTCTAAGGATTCAATAACAGTGCTTATTAAGAGATGATCAACTGTAATTGAAGAGATCACTTCATTGGAAGAGGCTGCATTGGGAATGAAGGGGGCAGGGACACTAGAAGAAAAAGTTGACGAGAAGTAAGAAGCAAACAGATCATTGATGCAAACAGCAGAGGAGGCAACAGAATCATTCCAGTATACCGTATTAGGAATAGACGAGGAAGACCTTAGAGATCTTATATAGGACCAGAAAGGCTTGGTCTGATTGGAAAGGAACGAGTCTTCAATGGAAGAATGGTAAGTACGAATAGCCCTACGAATTTCCATCTTAGCGCAGGACCGAAGCCTTCGAAACTCGAGTTGCGTTTCAAGTGAATCAGATCTTTTCATCTTTTGGTGAGCCCTGTCTTTAAGCTTAATGGCATTGATAGCCGTAATAGTGAGCCATGGAGGATCCGTTCTTCTAGAAGAACGACGACGGGGGGTGAAGTGAGGGATCAGATTGGAAAGCAGTTGGTAGAATTTTTTACGGATTCCTCACAGTTGAGATTGGAGAAGAATGCGAACCAATCAACTGATGATAACTCACGAGATAAGGAGAGATAGTCAGCTTTAAAGAAATTATAAGCAGCTGGGAAAAAAAAGTCAGGTTGCCTGGTCATTGGCAAAGTTACCAAAATATTAAGAGGAGGATGATGCGAGTCAATAGGAACATACGGAAAATTTGAGTTAGAGACAGAAACAAGAGAAGATGGAAAATTAGTCAAGACTAGATCGAGCAACCGGCCATTTATGTTAGGGAAAGAATTATGCTGGAACAGGGAAAAATGTGAAAGAAAAGAGGAAAGGAGGATGGAAAGACTGTTAGACGATTTGGTGATTGAAGAAGGATACGAAAACCATTCAACCGAGGGACAGTTGAAATCACCACATAACAATAGATGTGGAATTTTTTTAAGGGAGTTAAGGTACGTTGAAATTTCATCAAAAAAGGTTTCAAAGACCGACAAAGGAGAGTTACACGGAATATAGACCGAGTCAACCAGTATATAGGAGCTGCTAGAAGTTGATACTCTCACTAAGACAGATTCAACCGGATGAGATGGCTGAAATTGATGGCAAAGGGAGGACGGAATGGATTTCGTTACGGCAACTAGCACACCACCACCATCGGATTTCCCACAAAGAGAGAAATCACGATCACGCCGGTAGAATACGTAATCCGAAGACAGCTCAGTATCGGAAATAGAATCATTCAACCACGTTTCTGTGAAGCAGATTAAGTCATGGGAAGAAAGAAGGGTTGAGATTTTAAGGTTAGACAGCTTTTCAGTGACGATGTGAGCATTGAGTAATACCACCTCTGATTCCTCGTTGTATGAAGTGATGCATGTTTATATCTGTTAGAAGATCAAGTTTAACAGATGTTGTTTTGAGCATGGCATCCCACGATAAACCAGGAGTTGTATAGTATTGGCAAGGGTCAAGTCCATAGATATTTTTACAAACTTTCCTGAAATTTTCGAAAACGTCTGTCAGAAGCAGCACATCTGTCTTCAGATATAATTCCAAATAGTCCCAAATCGTTGTGCAATTGAAAACTTTCCATACATTTTCAGCATGTTCATAATCAATCTCATTGCACTCGCTATTTGTCATTTTGTTGTAAAAGCTTTCTCGAGGTGGTAAACAAACTTCATTCAATCGATCCCACGAGTTAATATAATCGTAGGGAAATACACCCTTTCTTGTAAGCAGATGGAATTTCTCCCCATCTTCATATACTGATCTTACGGTTTTCAGATCTACTGGAGAAAGGTTTTTCACTAGAGCATCCAAACTACTCTGCATGAATCTGGCTGAGTCTAAGAACCTAAGCTCAATCGTTTCAAACTCATCGACTTGAATTCGTTTAGATAATGAAACGTATAATTCCTTATTAATGGGTATAATAGATAATTCCCCATCAATGCTATCTAATTCTTTCACAAACAAATGACAATCATAGCCTGAGAGGTTGTGAAATAATATTGGAAAGAATTTCGGTACTCGATACAATAAATTGCATTCGTTATGAGCGGGGCCTCTATATTTTCCAGTAAAGTGACAATGGTCTCGGACTCTATCATTGTCAAGCTCTTTTTTACAAATGTGACAAAATCGATTCCCTTTGAATCTTTTCTTCTTCCGACGATAGAGCATCCATTGACTTTGGATTCTTGATATGATTTATATAAAACCATTTTACATCATTTACAATGGAATTAACGAATTCTTTGGGTGAATCTGGGCCTTTGTATAATCTGAATCTGTCTAATTTTGAATCGAATGAACACTTGATGAAATAAGAGAAAGCACAAGGGGTATGTTCTTGGATTGTTGAGGTTGATGAAAGTGTCGGATTGGGTGCACATGTATCGACGTCTTGAAGAAGGCATTCAAAATCTGCATAAATGACAAACGGTATCTCGAGTTGTCGTCCATAGCTTTTGTACTGCAGCGTTGCTTTCTCCGGTTCCACCATTTTCGTGACTACTCTGCTACAGCTGTTTTTATGCAATTGCAGTTTCTCACTCGACATAAAATATTGCAGACATTTATTGCAAACATAGATAGCACAATTGTGTAGCGTTTGTTGACAGCGATTCAATTTTAAAGAAGAAAAATAATAATTTACAAATCCCAAACACACACACACACACACACACACACACACACACACAATATTCCCTATTACATACCTTGAAATATGTTTAATCTAAACATAATGACAATCTTCGTTGGATTGCAGCAGGAGCAGATTGATGTGATGCGATTTTTCTTGCTTTGTGATATGATATGGACCGATAACTTTTTTTAACTCTTCATCGTATCCAAATAAATTGACACTGATTGTTTGGTTTAATTCCTCAAATTTGTCAATATCTTGCACCTGTAGCGGAAACTTGAGTCCCCGAAAATTCAACACTATACCGTTTTGAAGATGTATAACGCTGTCAGCAATGTCATCAATTCGGTATGATGTCGTTCTTTCTGAATTATGATATATCGGACACATTGTGGAAATTATGCACCATTTGAAACAATAACTGTCGCGGTTCTTAATATTAATGCAAGCACGCTTATTGGCCAATTGTTTTGGTAGTGGAATATAACTTGTTCCTCTCAATGGTTTAAAATCGTTTATATTTAACTCACAGTGCGTAATTCTAACGAGAGCCCATCCACTGTCTTTCTCCTGGAATTCCTCCATTTTGATTCGAATTTCATTAGCCATATTATCGAAAGCTAATTTCAACTCACTTTTTTGAATTATCGCTTGCATTTTTGTATGGAAAGACTTAGTGCTTATTATGCAATCGTTTTCATCATCATCATCATCATTCATTTTAATGAATTCAGCAAAGAGTTCAATGTTGAATTAGAGTGTCACGCGTTCATCTAGTGCACTCATCAGATAATTCACTAACGGATCTTCCATCCTCTTCAAAAACTCCGCCGAATTTAAAAGACCTTCATCTTTGTTTTCAAAAACAAGAGTTTCCATTCGCTGTCCAAAACAACTTTTTACCCTTTTAAAATGTTCGTTGAGGGGCTCTATAGATTTATTTTTGTGATCATTGGTTCGCACATGAAAGCTCCAACAAGCACTATTGACTTCGATATTACAAGATTCACAAAACATTTTAAGGAATACAATTCACTTCGTTATTTCACTGAGCTCAAAATAAAAAAAAAATCCTAAATTGAGATGCAACAGTTTCTTTTATATGGCAGAGAAAACATCCGGTCGCATGTTTCGCTTATCGTAAATAGAAAAACCTCCTACAAACATTTTTCCTGTAATGCCTACCACCACACCCACACACCCACACCCCCACATATGCATTGGAATTTAATTCTGATAAACACTGATATGCTCTGCTGGTATAAATAAATATGAATAACACACACAGTGGTTTCCCCTATGAAATTTAATAAAACATTTTTTTTCTTCTATATAAAAATTTTTATTTTTGATTATTATTATTATTATTATTATCTTATTCATAGATTATATATATAGTAACCCTTATAAATTTAATATATTTAATTTTTCAACTATTTCTAGCAAACTTAAATGACTAGAAAATATAATGGGAATATCTAAATTACTAACAAAATCGCTTAGTATACTAAATACAAAAAATACTTTTTTTTTATTGTCCAACGTCTTAAATGTCATGAAAGACGTTGTATTATCAAACTGATGGCGGAAATCTACATCGAAACAATTCAGTTTTGTTTCGATGTAAGATCCCAGTGCCTCCTGCATTTCGATGTTATAAATGAGTTTATCAGATCCAACGCCTGTGAATAAAAAATAAGAATAAAAAATAAAAAAAAATAAAAATTAAAAAAATATATAAACATTCTTTCAAATTACCTTTCAATGTGATGAAATACTCATCGTCCCCTGTATATTTTAAACAATGAAAATATTCATTGTTGAATATAAGGGACGTTTCCAATGTTTCCTCAAAAAATATGGATTTCATCTTTTAGATGTTGGCTTCGTTTACAAACTTAATTTTAATTCAATAAATACAGTTTCTTTTATATCAAAAAGTTTACACTCTGCACTATTCATATCAATAAATTTTCAGCAAAACTAGCAACCCACAATATACAATTCTATAAACTTTTAAAATAGCCCTCACTCTAGCTCTTATCAACATATCGAATTTCTAATTTTGAAATGTTTGTAAAATATTCGAACCCTATAAAAGAGATTACGCAACCGGCAGCAATAAAAACTCACCTCCGCAGCGATAAGAAATGAATCCAGCTGCTATTTTAAAACACATCTCACATATTCATCAGCATGATTCAAATTATCTTTATTTATTATTTCCTTCTTTTATCTTTATCTTTCAAATAAGGGCAATTGTTTACGTTATACCGATCCGATTTGCAACTAGTGCAGTAATACGATCTTTTGTATTCCACCTTATCAGTGGAATTTCCGGTGATTGGCATTTTCGTTTCTGGGAAGTTAACTTGATCTTATTGGATTTCAAGTGGATGGTTATTATTTTTGTGGTTATGGGAATATTATGTGCAGGATGTTTATATAGATGATACAAGGTTTAGGTATTTGGGGTAATGTGTTTCAGATATGACTCAGAATTGAGATATGACTCAGAATATTGCATTTTGTTGCGAAATCAGAATATTGCGTGTTGTTGCGAAATTGAAGATGATGTCATAGGTGTTTCCTGGGATATGACTCTCACCGCGGCTGGGAAAACTCCTTTGACCTTTGACCCTTGCCCTTTGACCCTTGACCCTTGACCTTTGCCCCTTGACCTTTGACCCTTGACCCTTGACTTCTTATCTCACCTATTCATCAGCATGACTCATCACGGTTGGGAAACACCTGGCCGTGGAAAAACACCTGTCCGTGGGGAACACCTGACCGGGGGGGAACACCTTGACACCGACCTTGACTTCTTATCACACCTATTCATCAGCATGACTCATCGCGGTTGGGAAACACCTGACCGTGGGAAAACACCTGCCCGTGGGAAAACACCTGCTCGTGGGAAACACCTGACCGGGGGGAAACACCTTGACAACGACCTTGACCTTGACTTCTTATCTCACCTATTCATCAGCATGACTCATCGCGGTTGGGAAACACCTGGCCGTGGGAAAACACCTGTCCGTGGGGAACACCCCGACAGCGATAACAGGTGGCGTCATCCGTGGGAAACACCCCGACAGCGATAAGAAATGGCGCCACCGGAAGCGATAACAGGTGACGTCATCCGTGGGAAACACCCCGACAGCGATAAGAAATGGCGCCACCGGAAGCGATAACAGGTGACGTCATCCGTGGGGCGGTAATCCGATACCCGTGGGGCGGTAATTCGATACCCGTGGGAGAAAAATGGGGACCGTGGGAAAAAAGCGCTTGAACCGCCTTATTCTAACTACTGCTAAAAATTAGGTTTTTTTCATAAACAATAAGTTTTCAACCTGATTTGCAAAACGCAGTAATTAATGTATGTAAAGTTTATATATTCCAAATAGTTTTTGTAAGAAAACCAGCAAAACTTTTTTCATGATTACGTAAACAATTAAATTAAAAATAAAAAGTCATTAAACGTCATGATTTTCAAGGTCATTTTTATCATTTAATATATTTTACGAACCAAATATGTCATTTGCATCATTAAGGTGTCAATCAACTTGTACTAACATTTTTGTGCTGTTCTTAACTTTATAAAAAAATCGCTTTTGCCGTTTTTTTAATTTGATAAAATTAAATGCGAAAAATTAGGATTTCTTTCATAACAAATAAGTTTTTAGATTGATTTACACAGCTCAATATAAATATTTATAAAATTTATAATTTGCTATCAGTTTTTGAAGAGAAACCAGCAAAAAAAAATTTGCATGATTCTGAAAAAAAACCAAACTAAAAAATATCATTCAAAGTTACCATGTAAAGACTTTGTTATAAAGTCAATCAAAGTTTTATAATATTTGCATAATTTGAGCAGATTTTGAATAGTTTTCACAGTGTTTTAATTTTATAAGAAAACCTGCTTAAATTTTGAAAACCAAAAAAATTGCAATCAAATTTACTTTTGAGCTAATCAACGCTTTAGTGTTCTTAAAATTTCAATTACTTCCTCCATCATTATTTGTAAAACATTTTACTTTTTACATGCAATTAAACTGATTATTGACTGCATATTCAATGTTTTTCAATATCAACTGAAAATAAGAAATAATTATTAGTCTCATTGATATAAAATCACCAAAAAAAAATACAAATTCAATGATTATGCCGGTCATGGCAATTTTGAACAAAACTATTCAAATTGGCCACTCGCGATAAAATCTTTCCAGTGAGCGTAAAAACAAAAAGCGCATTCATTTTTGCTAGCGCTTTTTTGTCCTTCAAGCATCGATATAAAAATAACAAATAACGTTAAAAAATCTTTGTAGCCTGGCCTCCCCCCATCCCGATTGATCCGCGTGAATATTCAATCAAACGAATCCACCCCCCAACCAACCAAAGCCCTAAGTAATCAATGGACACTCCAGTAGATGATATGGTTGGTATTAACTCATTCCAATTACTGTTATGAGCACCTCTCATCATTATTATTCAAAGTGGTATTAGTTTCATAATTTTTTTTTTGTGTTCAATATTTTTAATATTTATGTAGATATTACTGGGAAGTTGACCGTGTGGACCTCAAGGGTCGCACCTCGCGGTTTGTTTTATTTTTACATCGGAGCTAATCTTATGCAGCCTCGGAGAGCGAGCAATGGATTTTGTATTAAGATGTCGGTGGTTAAACTACCCACTGTTAGGAAATACTGGCCCTTGTTGGCAATATTTTTGTATAGGTACAATATCTTCATATTGATTCGAGAAAATCAGCCAAACAGTGCATTTTAATCACACCACAAGATTGTGACGTCAGATAACCCTGAGCACTATAAGCTACATCCTACATAATATTCATCCCACAGTTAGCAGTCAAAAAGTCGTTGAAGAGGGTACATTTTTGGGACCATCGTAGGTATCTAAATAAATATATCAGGTACATAATTGGGGATATGTAAAAACCATTTATTTGAATAAGTTGATAATAATCTCAAATTGGATCTGATGAAATAGTAACACACTACGTGTCGCTCATTGGGATTGTCAATTGGACTGTCAGGAAAGCATTTAAAAGATGAAGAACAACTGCGAATTGATTCACTTTCATGCCACAAACACTGGAACACAATTATATTGCTTATTAAAGGCATCTCTAAGGTAATTTCCTTCAAATTGTTCGAAATTCGCTGCCATATGTCGAGTTGATTTAAAAATTTGAACCTAGATCGCCCGCTCTGCCCATAGATGACACTTGCAACCGTAAGTTGTAGGATCTCTAAAGTGATTACAGCTCACCTATGTGTGAACAGGGAATCCGATGCTAGCTTCACACCGAATAACAGAACGAATTTCTCTCTCCCGATCTTTTACAGCGTCCACGGCAAGACGTATTTTTGATAACATGGCATTTCTGTTGAAATAAACTTATCATTTTGTAGAGTAGCGTTACACTTGCATTCACGCTGCATTCTAATGTAGAGCCAATCGCTTCAAAGTTTTTTCCTTGATTTAATCTGCAATGACATAGCTTTTGCTTAAGGGGGGAAGTACTTTTAGACACTTCAAAAAATCGATTTTTAAAAAATTGCTTTAATCGATAGATATATCGCCTAAGAATATCATGTCAAAGTTTCAAAAGCTAATTCTCAAAATTGTGGAGGAGATACATCCCGGAAGTGCCCGCATAGCTCTTGACCACAAACTTTAAACGGCCTTTTGTCGAAACCATGTTTTTTAACATTGCGTAAGTGATAATAAAAAAACTAGTGAATCGATTTTCATCATCTAGCATTCATTTTAAAGAGCATAAAAAACTGTTCTATATAGACTAAAGATTCAAAAAACAAATTATTTTGGGACTATTTTTGACTGGAAGTACAACGAAATTTTTCGTCAAAATCGTAATTTTTGTTTAGCCTGGTTTGAAAGGTTAATTTTCGAATTTCGCAAATATTTTAGTCTATCTACTAAAAGACCCTCTCGAGTAAGAAAATGTTTCGCTTGTTGATTTCAGATGAAAATTGCAGCCAGCATCGCTTACGCAATTTACGACGTCAGCGACGACATGGCTTTCAAGATCCTTGAAAAATTTGTTAATTTTCAACTTTCACTTTTGTACAATATGTTTTTTTCAACCTCAAACATCGCCTAAAATAAATATTATACTGGTTTAATAAGAACTGCCTTCATTTCCCCACAAATCAGTTGCAAAAAAGACCTTTTTTGGCCTCTAAAGGTACTTCCCCCTTAATTATCGTAAGATCATTATCAGCCAGATTGAGATGATATGAGCTACTATTCATTGGCTGTAGTGGTCGGTAGTATAAAATGTTGTTTTTCTAGCACTGCTACCGACACGCAGCCCTAAGCTGTCACGGTAAGTTTAACGGTGGATTTCAATATGTTTTCTTTCATCTTTTTCACCCAGTTTTCTCAATATGCGCTTCATTGGAGATGATCCAAATAATTCCATTTTGGATTCATCACTACATAAAAAGTTCTCCTAAAACTCCATGGACTTATTTGCATGCTTCTTTGCTGAATTTTTTCACCATTGACGTTATTCACCCATGGCTTGCTCCTTGCGCTTTGACCGTGTAACTTGGACTTCCTAATCGATTGTCGAGTTGCCTTAACACTGAAATCTCCATCAAATACATTTCGCAGCTCAACCCAAACACGTCACTTAACGGGCGTTTCAGGTGCTTTGTTTTGAATTTTCGGTTTGCTATGGTTTTTGCGTTTTAATATTCATAAGTTTTTCATCGTACGACGCATTGCAATATCGCAATTTTTTCTTGAAAGAGCCTTCAACGACCTTCTATTAATTTACAGCTTTAAAGTTAATGAACGACCGCGTTTAAGTATTTCAGACTACTAAACTCATCGGCACTTCTCATTGAATAAGGAGAATAAGGAAGCGAAGTCACCAATGTCCGCCTGTAAGCAGCGGTGAAGCAATTTTACTACATTCAAAGCACTTGCTCTCACGAGAGTGCAAAGCAGCACACATTTCCCCTTACTCACCCCGTGGCCAATACATTTGACCTTCCTGCTGCCTAGTCACACAGCAAGGTGTACAATTCATACAAACTCCCTCACGGATAGTATGCCGTGGTCTAACTTGAGTGTCAAACTTAGTCCCATATGTTTCTTGTTTCGGCCATTTTTTTGCGGAATTCCTTTGGCGGGATCGAGCGTGACGCGTTAAAGTTATAAAAAATCGCCGAAATGGAACTATTTAGTGAAAAACTGGTGTGTAATCGCAAAACGACAGAATAATATATCGTGTTTCAGTGATTCATTGGTGAAGAAAGTGAAAAATTGCCGTATATTAAGAAGACAATGCGTTGCTGCTACCCGGGATGCAAATCTTTGCAGGGAAACAAAGCCGTCCGACTTTCTTTCTTTCAGTGAGTAAATAATTTTTCACTTTGTACAAAAAGTTTTGGTTAAGTAGATATTAGTGATGTTTTCATTTAAAATTTGAAATGCAAAGTTAAGTAATTGCATTTCCAGCCAAGGTAGACTTAGTTGTCAAATTCGAGACATATGATCATCGGCAATTTAGTGTCGGTACAATGATATCATGAAGTGGGGTTATCAACTTTTTGAATTTATTTTCAGATATCCGAAGTCACCAAGACGAGCCGCACGATGGCTACATATGTAAGACCTCCTCCGAAAAGCTTTCAATTAGAAATAAGTATAGCAAATTAATTCATTTTAAGGGGATGTAAATTTTAAACGTAATTGTGTATGTTGGTCTTTTATTCAAGCTATTTTTCCAATTATAAATGTATAAATTAGTTAAATAAATTTTTGTTGTATTGCCTGTTGTTAATTCAAGACTTTAATTTCCCGATAATTTCTATAGGCAATATAGATTTTTGAATGAAACCCATTTGAATCAACGATTTTCACCTACGGCACTGGTGCATTTTGCGTGATTTTCTGTCTCGTTCTACGAAAGTCGAAAATTGCTTCGATTCTCTTTACTGATTTCGCTTCCTTATGCTCTCTATTCAATGGCACTTCTGAATTATAAAAAGTATTGAGTTCTATATTTCCAATATTTACATTTTTTCCCCAAAATAAATACATGTGAAATTACAAGTAGCGACGTAAATGTCCTAAACTTGTTCCTTAAATTAGGAGAAAAAAAATCAAAGAATAGTTCCTTGTGATTTAGGTCTGTATTTCCTCTGGCAGTTGGATCCCGACTGACTCAAAAACTCTGTACAAAAATGAGTATCTTATATTTACATTTAACTTACTTCCTATATTATATTTACATATGTATTGCCACGTAATAAAATGTTATACAACTGAACCCGTCCTTGAAATCCCTTTTACAAATATTTTAAGATCCTTTAAACTACATTCCTTACGCTCCTTACAATGATCGTCTCAAAAAATTCAAGCTAGTCACTCTACAACAACGTAGACTATACTTGGACGAGTCTCTCCTTTGTAAGCTTTTTCTGTATATTCTTGACAGTCCTATCTGCAACGAGCTTCACTTCCGTCACTCTTCTCGCCCCTGCAGACACCCTACGATTTTTGCTCCTCCTAACACCTCCTCTAACTTATATTATAATTCTCCCCTGATCCGTTTACAACGAAATCATGATCGTATGCAGTTTGGCTCCTTCGGTCATTCTTTTGCGACATATAAGCTTAAGATAAGAAAATTTATTTTTTCCTCTTAATTATTACTTTCGATTTATATTCTTATGTTTATCCTATTTTACTATTTCAATTATTAATTTAATTTTTTAGATTTATTTTATTCATTAATTTTACTGCTGTTTATAGCTTTAATTTGCTACTATGTAATTGGATCACTCTGTTTAGTAGTTATTGAAACAATAAACAATAAACAATATATTTGGCATCTTACTAATGAGGCATTTTGCACCCGTCCTTGAAATCCTTATACAAATATTTTAGGATCCTTTAAAATACATGTGGCATCTTACTAACGAAACATTTCGCACCCGACTTTGAAATCCTTTGCGCTACCGACAAAGTAATAAAAGAAAAATGTTCGGTTATTAAAGATAATATCATATGTACAAATACATATGATGCTATGTAACTGCGAGACATTACATGTGTGAGACCCATTTCATACCTTTCATGATACTTGTATCGCCAATCCTTTTTATGATCAACATGCGTAGATGAAATTTAATTAGAAAATAACATACGTGTAATGTAGATTATATTTGTAATAAATGTTCAGAGTATCGACAGGAATGAAACTAGGAAAATTTGAAGTTAAGTAGCATATGTAGTGAGTCTACACTTTTTTGTGACTGACTGTTATCACAGTATATGTAAGCGCAGTAGCCAATCTGCCATATAGAAGCTCATTATCAAGTGCGGCTCGCGGTTCTGCGAGACAAAATCATATGTTTTCCACAATTTATCATATGTTCTGAGCCACAAGCCATCTGGTGACTGCTATTTACTGGTCGAGTCATTGCCAGAGCTCGTATATGTGTTTTCATGTTACGGGTGAAAATATTCGTGGAAACTTCCTTGCATTGCCTTGATGAAACGTCTGTGTTGATGTTTTAATTAGGTTTTCACAAATCGATGTAGAAAAAAGGCAAAATGATTGATGATTGTATGTTGAAGTGAATGATAAAGTCCGTGAAAGTAATTTATCCACTGCAAATCTGGCAGTGCTTGGAAGACGTCAATTTTTAAAAGCATATGGCACCATTTCTTGAAAAGAAATTTGATGTTAGAAAGCCTCGACTGCGCACTGCCTCTTGCATATATCGGACAAGAAAATGATGTTGAAAGGCGGTTCCCATATTAGCCCGATTTGGAAGCGTGGGGTAATGCTATATACGGTTCTATCGTCAATAGCAAATACAATTCCAATTCCATTCATATATCTTTTGCAAGTATACTCCTTAAGTACACGCCATATAATCATTGTTCTCCTATTTTGCTTATTTGGAAAGTTGCCTAAGTCCATTAACAGCAGATCACGGAAGTCAAACAATGTTAGATTAGTTAGTTAAATAGATTTAACACAAAACAAAGTCAATTAAGTTTAAAATAAGCTGCATAACAGTAGGTGTGGATCAAATATCTCAGCTAGTACAACAATAAAATAGGTAAAGATTAAGAAGGGGTTGGAAGCAGGGAGATCGAAAGAGGAGGTTCCCCTACTACTATGGCATAAAAAGTTCACGGCAGTCACGGCTCCATAGGAAGTTATGGAGGTTCCCCCACTAAAAAACGTGTTTTCAAAGCGTGACTTCTATTTATATTACATTTATGGTAAAAATGACATTCATCATTTTTTTATAATTTTTTGATATTTTTAAATTTTTATAATTAATTTTTTTTATTTAAACGAAAGTCTTTTTTTCGACAACAACAACAAGTCTAAAAATCACTTCCCAGATCAATTTTATGGTTTCATATAAACTTTGGAAATAGGCAAAATAACCATTTATATAGTGGGGTAGCCCCATAGCTTCTCATCGGGACGTGACCGCCCCGAACTTTTATGCCTTTTAATAGGGAACCCCTTCTTTCGATCTCTTCTACTTACACCTCCTTTGGGGATAGGGGCCATAATCTTAACCTTTACCCTATAATATAGTTTAAAATCACGTATTTTTCCATTTATTTTCAAATTACCTCTGAAATGTAATTTGGACAAAATTACGGATCAAAAAAAGATATATTCGATTTGGACATATGCATTAGACTATATAATCCTAAATAACTATTTTCAGGGCAAAGTAAATGGAATTTAACGCCTGCCACAACTTGCTTTTGCAGATGCTACTGGTAAAAGCATCTTCTCGAATGGTCTTAAAGATTTATTTCAAAGCAGTTTATTCGCACACGTTATTAATCCAAAAGCAAGGATTTTCTTAAAAGGGCGTGATTTCCTGGCACATATCAACTATGTTAGTTCTGTGTGTTAAATTGCAGCTACCTTCGTGGGTGTCCGTCTTTTACTTACAACACTCAAGAACTATTAGGGCAAATCCAATGAAGAAAGAGAACAGGAAGCGAACCGAGCGTGTAAAACCCTATACGTGTGATGGCAGAAGAAATTGTTGAACTTAACGTCAAACTACTGTTATGTTGAACTAATTGTCAGTGCATTTGTCGAACGCGTTCGTAAACAAAAGTGCCTGAGTCGTGTTTCGGAGCGGAAATTATTGTCTGTGCTGTTTAAAACGAAGTGATTTCGAGTGGTAATTATAAAGTCTTGTTTGGGACACTACAAGATAGTTCAAATGTAAGAAAAAACTAAGCGGAGTTGCTGTAAAATCGAAAAGCAGCAATATGAAGTGCGTCGTTGAAAAATGCAAGAGCGATTCGCGTTTTCACAGTTTGAGAGTCTGCTTTCATGCGTGAGTGTACCCTTAACTACTTATGGAAGGTACTAGTAGTGTTCTAGGTGAAATTAGTGTAAAATAAGAGTTTTTTTCAAAAGCATGTTTTGTTTACATTCTTCTGTCATACGTTTATTTTATGGATCAGTGGCGTGCTTGAAATGTTTTTTGGGAGCAAGATTAGCATATTGGTATTTTAATAGAACATTATATTATTAATCCAGCGTTCACAATTATTAATTAAATATATGCTTGTAGTTTCCCTTTAGAAGATCTATGTGAATATGCCCAACTTCAATATTAAAATTCAAAAGTCAGACTGCTAGGAAAAACATTGAGTGGCCGTAATTCCGCCAAAGCCGGTCCCAAGCCCGGTTGTGAAAGGAAGAGGGTGGTTTTCTCTATGATTTTTGTACAAATAATTTTACTTTCAAGCTTTAGGCTGACTTCAGAGTCAGGTCGTTCGGTGGTGTCGAATTACTGCCGCCGAACAAATTCGCTAGAGAATCATATGGCCGGATTACTGTGACATGCTATGGTGGCTTGTTTTAATATCAAACGAAAGAAACCAAACGCGCGTAAGTGAATGACGCGGACGAACCAAATGACCATGAAATTTGCCTAATATTACAATTATTCAAGAATTAGATCTGAACAATCTAATATTTTCAAATTTTGCGCCAAAATTTTGCTCCTTGCAATAGACAATCATGTCCGCCTATGATCGGTACTACCACATAGAAGTGTCCACAACCACATATAAGAAATCTTGCCACAAATTTTGTTGAGGTTCTGCTCCATAGTTTATACCTCAATGGGCAAATCCTAATTTGTTCTCAATACATAATTGTAGCTGGCGCCATCGGCTCGTGAACATATTACGCAACTTTTTTATATTTTAAAACTAATGGTTTTGCAATTGTAATTTCTGAGTGAATTTCCGACTGATAGGTAGTGATCAAGCGCTATCGTATCATCATTCGTCGTTTACCCCGAAATCGACGAAAAACGTTGGCAGAGGCAGACACAGTAACTGCTCCTCAGACTCAAAACAGGAAGTAAGTAAAAACATTAATAATATCAACATGACCGAAGAAGGTCACCTAGTCCGCACACAACACGAGAAACATTATCGGAAACGATATATTAACAGAAAATTCCGCAGTAATCGATTATTCCACTTTAACAGTCACGATCGCCAAACAAGTTTTACCTTACCGGAAGAAATATTCGCAATGAAAAAAGAAATGCCAGAACATGAACTAACGAAACAATTTAGAATCGATCATCCTAATAATGAAGAAAAAATGAAATTTCCTAGAATTTGTAATATACAGTAAAACCTGTCAATAACGGAATCCCGTGGGGAATTTATTTTTTCCACTATTGACACGAATTCCACTATTAACAGGTTCCATTATTAACCACGAACCAAAATGATTTTGCATTATTGAGAGTAAAATTGAATAAAAAACCAATGCATATATTTTCATGGCCATTTAATGATCAAATCAAGTGATATAATGAACGTGAAAAGGAAATATGTACTGAGATAAAACCATTTTTTGATAAATGAATGAAGGAAAAACTGAAAATGAAAAAAGCAGCGAATGACAAACATTATTATCTAAAGTAATCGGTAATCGAAGATTGTTAACTTCCCAGTATATGGGAAGTTCTTGTAATCGCCTCGAAAATCGAAATTGAAATTTTCAACTTTTCTTTACGTTTTGAGGTCTATAGAGTATATATAAAGTGTTTTTAGAAAGAAGTATGTATGTGTGTGTGTGGGTGTGTGTATGTACGTACGTACGTACGTATGTGCGTTCGCGGGCAGTTTTTCTGCGAGCATAACTCACGTAAACAAAGTCGTATCGACTTCGTTAAGGTGTCAATCAAAGCGTCTTTGCAATTTTAAAAGCTGGTCAGTTTTTGGGACACTTCGGTCGGGGGGGTTTGCTGTTTTCACCCCTTGAAGGTCAACCATGTTATGCGCTATATCTCACGAACCAAACATGCGATTTTTATCATTAAGGTGGCACTCGACGCGTATTAACAATTACGTGATTCCGTTGAATTTTTAAAAATATCGTTGGAGCGATCTTTTAATTTTTTGAAAAAAGTGCAAAAAATTGGGTTTTTTTCAAAAACATCAAATTTTTAACTTGATTTTCAACACGCAGTAATAAATGTTTATATAATTCATATACTCCAAACAGTTTTTGTGAAAAAACTACCAAATCTTTTTTTCATGATTACAAAAAAAATTAAATAAAAAATAAAAAATCATTAAAAGTCATCATGACCTTCATGGTCATTTATGTCATTCATTATATCTCGAGCACCAAATATAATCTTTGCATCATTAAGGTGGCAATCGACGCGTATTAACAATTACGTGATTCCGTTGAATTTTTAAAAATATCGTTGGAGCGATCTTTTAATTTTTTGAAAAAAGTGCAAAAAATTGGGTTTTTTTCAAAAACATCAAATTTTTAACTTGATTTTCAACACGCAGTAATAAATGTTTATATAATTTATATACTCCAAACAGTTTTTGTGAAAAAACTGCCAAATCTTTTTTTTCATGATTACAAAAAAAATTAAATAAAAAATAAAAAATCATTAAAAGTCATCATGACCTTCATGGTCATTTATGTCATTCATTATATCTCGAGCACCAAATATAATCTTTGCATCATTAAGGTGCCAATCGACGCGTATTAACATTTTAACGATGTTTCCAAATTTTAAAAAAATCTTTAAAGCCAATTTTTTAATTTAATGAAAAAATATTGAAAATTAGTGTTTTTTTCATAAAAAAAATTAATTAATAGTTAATAAAATAAACATCGTAATAATGAATGTTTATAAAATTTATAAACTTTTATCAATTTCTGTAGAGAGACCAGCAAAATATTTTCTCATGATTTCAAAACAAATTGAATTAAAAATAAAAAAAATCATTCAAAGTCACCATGTAAAAAGGTTTCATATGAATTTGTGTACCTTAAATCTCTTATTCTAAAGACATTGTTGTAAAGTCAATCAAAGTTTATTATCATTTGCATAATTTGCGGAGATTTTTAATAGTCTTCACAGAACCGTGTTTTAACTTTAATGAAAAAACTGCTTAAATTTTGAAAACCAATACAAATCAAATCAAATTTGCAATTGTGGTAATCAACGTTTTGAATGGTAAAATGTTATGTAGTCAACACTTTTTAAGATCATATGCTTTGAAAAGTTTTCATCAAATAAAAAGTTGTAGTTTTTAGGAGTTTTGTTCTTTAGTATTCGTAAAATTTCAGTTACTTCCTTCATCATTTGAAATACATATATTTTACTATTTACATGCAATTGAACCTATTTTTGATTGCATAATCAATGTTTCGCAAAACGTTTCATTGATGTAAAATCGTGAAAAAATACAAATTCAGTGATTATGCCAAAATGCTGGCAATTTTGACCGCAACTATTCAAAATGGCCATCACGCGACTAAATCTCTTAAGTGAGCGTAATAACAAAAACTGCATTCATTTTTGTTAGCGCTGTTTTGTCCTTCAAGTATCGATATGAAAATAACAAATAACGTAGAAAAGGCTTTGTAACCTGTCCCCCCTCCGATTGATCCACGTGAATATTCAATCAAACCAATCCACGAAAACCTTTACGTAATCAATTGACGCTCGCGTAGATGGTACGATGAATATTAAGTCATTCCAATAGCTTTTATGAGAGGTAAATTTTTATTATTAAAATTAATATTATTTCCATAATTATTATCGTGTTTAATATTTTTAATACCTATGTAGACATTACTGGGAAGTTGACCGTGTGGACCTCAAGGGTCGCACCTCGCGGCTTGTTTTGTTTTGTTTTGCTTGCAATCAAATCATCCTGTACTAAATTGATAGATTCTACTATTTTATCGAGTAAAAATGTATTTTCAACATTTTACGATGAAAGGTATTCGTTGATAATTTCTTTTTTGCCTTTAATAACCATGTGCACAGCAGACTTGCCACATTTGTATTTTTCTTTCAAAATTTCGATTCGAAATTTTGACTTCATGATCTTTTATCAAACTGTACTTTTGTTTTAACGTCAGACGTCAACGTTGGATTGTTTTATTATCCCCATTTTACAATTCATTTTCAATGGGGACAGAAAAATGTGAGAGTAATGAAGTTTAAGAAGAATTTAACGCCTGCCACAACTTGCTTTTGCAGATGCTACTGGTAAAAGCATCTTCTCGAATGGTCTTAAAGATTTATTTCAAAGCAGTTTATTCGCACACGTTATTAATCCAAAAGCAAGGATTTTCTTAAAAGGGCGTGATTTCCTGGCACATATCAACTATGTTAGTTCTGTGTGTTAAATTGCAGCTACCTTCGTGGGTGTCCGTCTTTTACTTACAACACTCAAGAACTATTAGGGCAAATCCAATGAAGAAAGAGAACAGGAAGCGAACCGAGCGTGTAAAACCCTATACGTGTGATGGCAGAAGAAATTGTTGAACTTAACGTCAAACTACTGTTATGTTGAACTAATTGTCAGTGCATTTGTCGAACGCGTTCGTAAACAAAAGTGCCTGAGTCGTGTTTCGGAGCGGAAATTATTGTCTGTGCTGTTTAAAACGAAGTGATTTCGAGTGGTAATTATAAAGTCTTGTTTGGGACACTACAAGATAGTTCAAATGTAAGAAAAAACTAAGCGGAGTTGCTGTAAAATCGAAAAGCAGCAATATGAAGTGCGTCGTTGAAAAATGCAAGAGCGATTCGCGTTTTCACAGTTTGAGAGTCTGCTTTCATGCGTGAGTGTACCCTTAACTACTTATGGAAGGTACTAGTAGTGTTCTAGGTGAAATTAGTGTAAAATAAGAGTTTTTTTCAAAAGCATGTTTTGTTTACATTCTTCTGTCATACGTTTATTTTATGGATCAGTGGCGTGCTTGAAATGTTTTTTGGGAGCAAGATTAGCATATTGGTATTTTAATAGAACATTATATTATTAATCCAGCGTTCACAATTATTAATTAAATATATGCTTGTAGTTTCCCTTTAGAAGATCTATGTGAATATGCCCAACTTCAATATTAAAATTCAAAAGTCAGACTGCTAGGAAAAACATTGAGTGGCCGTAATTCCGCCAAAGCCGGTCCCAAGCCCGGTTGTGAAAGGAAGAGGGTGGTTTTCTCTATGATTTTTGTACAAATAATTTTACTTTCAAGCTTTAGGCTGACTTCAGAGTCAGGTCGTTCGGTGGTGTCGAATTACTGCCGCCGAACAAATTCGCTAGAGAATCATATGGCCGGATTACTGTGACATGCTATGGTGGCTTGTTTTAATATCAAACGAAAGAAACCAAACGCGCGTAAGTGAATGACGCGGACGAACCAAATGACCATGAAATTTGCCTAATATTACAATTATTCAAGAATTAGATCTGAACAATCTAATATTTTCAAATTTTGCGCCAAAATTTTGCTCCTTGCAATAGACAATCATGTCCGCCTATGATCGGTACTACCACATAGAAGTGTCCACAACCACATATAAGAAATCTTGCCACAAATTTTGTTGAGGTTCTGCTCCATAGTTTATACCTCAATGGGCAAATCCTAATTTGTTCTCAATACATAATTGTAGCTGGCGCCATCGGCTCGTGAACATATTACGCAACTTTTTTATATTTTAAAACTAATGGTTTTGCAATTGTAATTTCTGAGTGAATTTCCGACTGATAGGTAGTGATCAAGCGCTATCGTATCATCATTCGTCGTTTACCCCGAAATCGACGAAAAACGTTGGCAGAGGCAGACACAGTAACTGCTCCTCAGACTCAAAACAGGAAGTAAGTAAAAACATTAATAATATCAACATGACCGAAGAAGGTCACCTAGTCCGCACACAACACGAGAAACATTATCGGAAACGATATATTAACAGAAAATTCCGCAGTAATCGATTATTCCACTTTAACAGTCACGATCGCCAAACAAGTTTTACCTTACCGGAAGAAATATTCGCAATGAAAAAAGAAATGCCAGAACATGAACTAACGAAACAATTTAGAATCGATCATCCTAATAATGAAGAAAAAATGAAATTTCCTAGAATTTGTAATATACAGTAAAACCTGTCAATAACGGAATCCCGTGGGGAATTTATTTTTTCCACTATTGACACGAATTCCACTATTAACAGGTTCCATTATTAACCACGAACCAAAATGATTTTGCATTATTGAGAGTAAAATTGAATAAAAAACCAATGCATATATTTTCATGGCCATTTAATGATCAAATCAAGTGATATAATGAACGTGAAAAGGAAATATGTACTGAGATAAAACCATTTTTTGATAAATGAATGAAGGAAAAACTGAAAATGAAAAAAGCAGCGAATGACAAACATTATTATCTAAAGTAATCGGTAATCGAAGATTGTTAACTTCCCAGTATATGGGAAGTTCTTGTAATCGCCTCGAAAATCGAAATTGAAATTTTCAACTTTTCTTTACGTTTTGAGGTCTATAGAGTATATATAAAGTGTTTTTAGAAAGAAGTATGTATGTGTGTGTGTGGGTGTGTGTATGTACGTACGTACGTACGTATGTGCGTTCGCGGGCAGTTTTTCTGCGAGCATAACTCACGTAAACAAAGTCGTATCGACTTCGTTAAGGTGTCAATCAAAGCGTCTTTGCAATTTTAAAAGCTGGTCAGTTTTTGGGACACTTCGGTCGGGGGGGTTTGCTGTTTTCACCCCTTGAAGGTCAACCATGTTATGCGCTATATCTCACGAACCAAACATGCGATTTTTATCATTAAGGTGGCACTCGACGCGTATTAACAATTACGTGATTCCGTTGAATTTTTAAAAATATCGTTGGAGCGATCTTTTAATTTTTTGAAAAAAGTGCAAAAAATTGGGTTTTTTTCAAAAACATCAAATTTTTAACTTGATTTTCAACACGCAGTAATAAATGTTTATATAATTCATATACTCCAAACAGTTTTTGTGAAAAAACTACCAAATCTTTTTTTCATGATTACAAAAAAAATTAAATAAAAAATAAAAAATCATTAAAAGTCATCATGACCTTCATGGTCATTTATGTCATTCATTATATCTCGAGCACCAAATATAATCTTTGCATCATTAAGGTGGCAATCGACGCGTATTAACAATTACGTGATTCCGTTGAATTTTTAAAAATATCGTTGGAGCGATCTTTTAATTTTTTGAAAAAAGTGCAAAAAATTGGGTTTTTTTCAAAAACATCAAATTTTTAACTTGATTTTCAACACGCAGTAATAAATGTTTATATAATTTATATACTCCAAACAGTTTTTGTGAAAAAACTGCCAAATCTTTTTTTTCATGATTACAAAAAAAATTAAATAAAAAATAAAAAATCATTAAAAGTCATCATGACCTTCATGGTCATTTATGTCATTCATTATATCTCGAGCACCAAATATAATCTTTGCATCATTAAGGTGCCAATCGACGCGTATTAACATTTTAACGATGTTTCCAAATTTTAAAAAAATCTTTAAAGCCAATTTTTTAATTTAATGAAAAAATATTGAAAATTAGTGTTTTTTTCATAAAAAAAATTAATTAATAGTTAATAAAATAAACATCGTAATAATGAATGTTTATAAAATTTATAAACTTTTATCAATTTCTGTAGAGAGACCAGCAAAATATTTTCTCATGATTTCAAAACAAATTGAATTAAAAATAAAAAAAATCATTCAAAGTCACCATGTAAAAAGGTTTCATATGAATTTGTGTACCTTAAATCTCTTATTCTAAAGACATTGTTGTAAAGTCAATCAAAGTTTATTATCATTTGCATAATTTGCGGAGATTTTTAATAGTCTTCACAGAACCGTGTTTTAACTTTAATGAAAAAACTGCTTAAATTTTGAAAACCAATACAAATCAAATCAAATTTGCAATTGTGGTAATCAACGTTTTGAATGGTAAAATGTTATGTAGTCAACACTTTTTAAGATCATATGCTTTGAAAAGTTTTCATCAAATAAAAAGTTGTAGTTTTTAGGAGTTTTGTTCTTTAGTATTCGTAAAATTTCAGTTACTTCCTTCATCATTTGAAATACATATATTTTACTATTTACATGCAATTGAACCTATTTTTGATTGCATAATCAATGTTTCGCAAAACGTTTCATTGATGTAAAATCGTGAAAAAATACAAATTCAGTGATTATGCCAAAATGCTGGCAATTTTGACCGCAACTATTCAAAATGGCCATCACGCGACTAAATCTCTTAAGTGAGCGTAATAACAAAAACTGCATTCATTTTTGTTAGCGCTGTTTTGTCCTTCAAGTATCGATATGAAAATAACAAATAACGTAGAAAAGGCTTTGTAACCTGTCCCCCCTCCGATTGATCCACGTGAATATTCAATCAAACCAATCCACGAAAACCTTTACGTAATCAATTGACGCTCGCGTAGATGGTACGATGAATATTAAGTCATTCCAATAGCTTTTATGAGAGGTAAATTTTTATTATTAAAATTAATATTATTTCCATAATTATTATCGTGTTTAATCTTTTTAATACCTATGTAGACATTACTGGGAAGTTGACCGTGTGGACCTCAAGGGTCGCACCTCGCGGCTTGTTTTGTTTTGTTTTGCTTGCAATCAAATCATCCTGTACTAAATTGATAGATTCTACTATTTTATCGAGTAAAAATGTATTTTCAACATTTTACGATGAAAGGTATTCGTTGATAATTTCTTTTTTGCCTTTAATAACCATGTGCACAGCAGACTTGCCACATTTGTATTTTTCTTTCAAAATTTCGATTCGAAATTTTGACTTCATGATCTTTTATCAAACTGTACTTTTGTTTTAACGTCAGACGTCAACGTTGGATTGTTTTATTATCCCCATTTTACAATTCATTTTCAATGGGGACAGAAAAATGTGAGAGTAATGAAGTTCTAATTGTGTGGCCAAAGTGTTTTTCGCTCAAATGCAATTGACAAACTGAACAATCTATGGTCGCACACACCATGATTCATAGCTATCGAATCAGCAAAAAACTGAATTTCGATTTTTTAGAAGTTTTGATTACACGATGCTGTCCAAACAATAAAGAAGTCTAAACAATGACTCGAAGTGAGAAAGTAAACGATACATTTTTTTGCGATACCAAATTGCCGCAACAGAAGCGATGAATTGTGCATTTTACGAAATGAAACAGTGATTTCAAAACGATTTTTATAATCATTGGTTGTGAAATTGGAAAAATATAGTTTCAAATAGAAAAAAGACGAAATGTTTTTTGTTTCCAAGAATTGTTTTTCCACTATTCGGAGTTTTTATTTCCGTTATTGACAGGTCAATTTGTATGGAAGAGCTCAACGGCCAATTTTTTTCCCATTATTGACACGAATTCCACTATTAACAGGTTCCGTTATTGACAGGTTTTACTGTATAATTTAGAAGTCTTCTCTTCTCTAAGGCTGAGGCTCCACATACGATTCCAAACAGATTATTATTTGGAATGCGTAAACAATAAGAACGACGTGCGTCAAGGCTCCACGTACGATTCCAAATCTGAAATAAGAACGTGCGAGGCTCTTGAATCAGATTGTTTGTTTAGTGTTCATTCTCGTGTTGGTGCTCAACGTGAAAACATCTGTCTTGCGTTGTTGATGGTGTCTGTGCTAAAATCATAAAATGGATGAATTCTGGCACTAGGGCACACTTCTCGGCAAACACTCTCCCACGCCGCATCATTCAATTCCCTGTTGTGGTAGTCTTTATCCGCAATACTCCATATTACCGGATTATTTCCTACTGCCGTTATCACCTGCTCCATGGCCTTCTCCGTTCACTGCCTTTTAACGAATGAACACAACGCATGCGCATACAGAAAATCGGTTATGGAAAACCGGCCGTGGAGCCGGGTGTCATCCGATCTTATGGCGAAAGCGTGTAAACGAGCGAGAAGGAAGCGCCTTCGTTATGATTATGAATTTGAACGTCGACCCGGGTCGTTATGAACCAGACGGGTCGTAAAACCGGCGTTATTGATCGAATCGGACGTGGACGCAGGGTCGCCCGGTTCTCATATAGATAACATGCAAAATAAGAAAACGTCGCGCCGCTATGACGTTCATTCTTAAAACAAACAAACCGAAACCGATTTGGAATCGTATGTGGAGCCTCAGCCTAATACTTCTTTATTTCAATATGGCGTCTTTACCATCCGGCTACCTATTTCACAATGTCTTTCTATATTCTATCCCAATCTTTCCACTCTATATAGCAGCATAGTATAAAGAATATATAGCACGAACACTCCGAGCTGTCAGAGTCGACTTGAGACTAAAGATGCCTAAATCACCCCTCCTATCAGAGAGAGCGCTGTGGCTTTCGTTTCCAAGCTCGCGCGCGAAAGAGTAGGTTGAAATTTGTATTCAAATTTCTCCAGGCCAGGTTGTGCATATGTAGAGAGACGAGCCGGCCATTTTATAAAAGTTAACCGTGTATGTGTACCTGCCAAAATCAGCTCACTTAACACTAGTTTGCGTGAAATCAACGAATGCGGTTAGTACCCGATGCGGATACGTGACCGTTCGAAGCATTTAGGGCTACCCGATCAACAGAAACAACGAAAATGTGTGGCATTTCAATTTGAAATAGCAATAAATTTTATTGGAGAGTTTTGTATGTGAGTATTGAAAAACATAAATAAGGTGTTTTAGCAGATCAACTAAATTGAGAATTCGTTAATTTTACACTTTATTGGGTTTTTAAAGTTCTTTGAAATCTCCCTCACTCACTGAATTGCAAATTTTCGGTTTCTGGCGCGCTTTACCCATCACTCAGAGGAACAACCTGGTCACTTTGGTTGCATAACAGATATGTGAGAAATTGGCTGAAGTGTCAGTGCTATCTATTCTTTATGCTATAGCCTGGACATTAAAGTAAGAAAAGAGGAAGCGGTGATCAACGAAATTATCGTTCCCAATTGCTAAAATGTAGTTGTGCCCACCAATACAACCAAAAAAGTGAAATGCGTAGATGGGTGGGTGCAACTTCATGAAGGGAAAAATTTGAATATCTTTTTGGATCACCTCAGATATAAATAAATGATATGTTTTTTTAAAGTTAGTGTTAGTTGAAGGAATGTAAGGTTCCATTAAGCATGAATCTTTAAAAATATTGCTTCACTTAATGTGTTTGAAAATTTGAAATTTTTGGATACAATTTGAAATTTTCCGTATTCCATCGAAAATCTAAGCAGCAAAATGCAGTTTATTTGGTTTGTAAATGAACCAGGCGCTTAATGTAGACGATTAAATGGGAAAAGAAAATTTTGAGAGAAGTAATGGTAAGCCCCCTCCTCCTTTCTTTGCGTACATAGTTCTGGAAGGAACTTACAGTTTATTTGAATTTTTCAAGTTGTGAAAATAGAAATGCATTCACAGAACTAAACACACAAGAAACCGGGCTTGGGACCGGCTTTGGCGGAGTTACGGCTTAGCTGCTGGAAATATTATTTCAAAACAAATTAATTAAAATGTGGGGTTTTGATTGTGTCTTACATCCCTTTGAAATGTATAAATTGTGTCAACTGCCGACGTACGGAAATAGTTTCGGACTCTTTTTTAGCAATAAAATAATATCTAGTTTGAAGGTATTTTTCTATAGTAAGCTTTATTAGTGACTTGTAATGCTGAGTGTCTATCATATGTGTTGAATGATCATCAAATAAACTTTTTCCAATACAATAATTTTCCACGGCTAATGAAATCTGATCGAATCGTTTTTTATGAAAAATATTTATCGAAAAATGAATAATTTTACGGAGCTCTTTTTCAGTTTGCCGGCAAATTAGAACACCGCTCTTTGATGGTTCCTTATCAGAGACTGATAAGAAATGTCTCCTTGCAAGGCTCAAATGCATTCATCACATCGTAGGACCTTACACAGCTTGAAAACAACCAATCCAGAAATATATTCAATAACATAGTCAGCATATTGAGATAGTCTTGCAGGATTCGCAACATACTGATGATCTCTTAAAAATTCACTGTCTATATTGGACATATATGGGATTTCCGATTGCTCAACTAGGTGGTTTTTGGCAACGGTATGATTAATCTCATCCAAAGGACTACACCTGTCTGCATTCAATATGTCTATTTGTTCCAGTGGAAGAAAACTTCCCAGTCCTCCATCCCGTAACTCGCAACGAAACAGCAGCTTTTTGTAACGAGCTGTAAATTGTCGCACTGTGGGACTATTGTTGTTTCCAAGACCCGAACGAATAGAAGAAAAAAATAGTTCAATATGGTCATGGTTTATTTTATACATCGGGATAAACCTTAGCAAGTTTGTACTCAGAAACATTTCGTACAAAATAGCAATGTTACGAAGGCAGGTAATAAGACCTAGGAATCCAACTTTCCTCGTGGAGTTTATTCGACATATACCTGTTTTCATCCGTAATTGCTGGATATATTCAACAGCAGCCTTGTTAAAATTAGATAGGAACTCAATGTTTTCATGACAAACTGCTTTTTTGTATGTTCTACTTCAGAAAACCTTCTACTATTAAGAACATCGAACACATCGTTTATCATTCGAATAAAACATGATGTTCCATCGCTTGCAGCAAATTCTGGCATAGCGAGCACTTCGCGGCAAAAATCTAATGCATCGGCTACCGATCTGCTAAGGGTATGCGCAGCTACCCGTACCTTCATTTTCTGTCTCTGAAAATAAACATGTGCCTTAGTAAGCTTGTTACCCAAATGAAGCCCTTCGTGTTGCTGTAATTTGAGGAGTAGTTTTAAATAATTCCAGTTTATGAGCCTGCCTTTTGAGTCAATAAATATTGTGTAATGTTCCCACGCATTTCTTACAAGTTTTATCATGTGGCATGGGTCTGGATGTAAAATATATTTTTCTTGGTACCCTTCTAATTGGAATCACCTCAGCGCCTGTTTTAATAAGGTTATTCAAACATAAAGTGACTATATTCGCCTTTTGCTCAGCAGTCATGCTTGCGATTGGGAAACACCCTAATGGAATTTTCCAGGCTCGGTTGGCGAGAACAGCAAGCAATACAAATATCTGCGTTGCATGCACTTCACTGTTTTGCCCATCACCTATGCCAACATGACCATGAGATATATTTACATCCCAATCCATGTGCTTCTTTATATATATTTCATCGAGCACCAGATTAACGATGATTCTTTGGTTTTGGCCAGCAAACTGAACTACCTTCTTTATAGCTAAAAACGATTCGCTGGTAAATCCTGGAGCACAATCAACTTTCTCATACCACTTTTGAAGTGTCCTACTATGTGGTAAGCAATTTTGAAATGTCGTCCGCACGTACTCATAAGCTCTTGGCGACAGAAAATTCAAATTTAGGGCGAAGGCTTTAAGTTCGAAATAGTAGCTTTTAGGCTTATAATCCGTAAGCAGTCTTTCAAATAAAGCCTTACTAGACCTACTTAACTTGCTCAAGATTTCTTTTGAGCTTTCATTCAAAAGATTTTTATTTTGTAGGGTACTCAGCAGTTGCTTAGTTGCTTTTCGTTTAGAGCGACGATTTTGCTTTCTCATTTTCCTCAACAATTTATTTTTGTCATTTAATTTCGCTTGAAGAACTTTGACTTTCCGTTTCAATCTTTTTATTAAAGAAGCTTCTGATTCTGCATCATTGCTCGTGTTTGTACCCTAAATTAGAATCCAGACTTATGTATACCATAACGATAAATATGGAATTTCCCTTGCGACGAACACAAAATACTGCACTTCTAACAATTTAGTCAATTCTTAGCTTACAAATAATTAATTAATTAATTAATTTCCCTTGCGACGAACACAAAATACTGCACTTCTAACAATTGAGACAATTCTTAGCTTACAATTAATTAACATGTAACAATACTACAAAAGCTATAGCCATCACCAAAATTTTATAAAATAATCAAAAATACACACTACACTTCATATGGGTAAGATGTAAAGAACCATTTAAGGTTAAATATGAACATATAAACCTAAAAGCTGAAAGTTGCCCACATTTTTTTTGAAAGTATATATATATAAAGAAAGTGTCTATATATATATATATATATATATATATATATATATATATTCATAAACTTACAATCGTATCGGATTTAGTGCGGATATGCACTGCATGAGTTGAAATTGAAATCTGTAATTAAAGAGACATACAGCTACATAATGCGCAACGTTTTCTATACCTACGTCATGAGTTTTACAGCATTCCATCGTCGCTCTTTTTGAGGCAAAGCTATCTATTTCCATTGGTTGAATCTGCAGTATATACGAAACTTAGAGGGGTTTTTACATGTCAATTTACCTACTCTTTTCATTGGTTTATTTACTGATAGAGACGACTCAATTCCAGAACAATTCGATGAACTCTGTAAAAATTGGTTACTTTTACTTTTTCTAGTTTACTTGCATATTGAAACTTACAGCCACAATCAATCACAAGCTCATTCGATTAATTCTGTAAAAATAGTTTATTTTAATTTTTCTTATAGCTTACAATTATGTTGAAACTTACCGCCACAAACAGGCCATGCACCTCATGCGTCTCAAATTATTGGTTGCTCTTTTCTTGTGCTGATAGATTATCGGACCCCGTGGAATGAATCTGTAAAATTTTTTATTATTGCAATGGTATCTAAGGACAAAAATTTATGTTTAGGGTCTTTTATTTTATGGGTATTTGCGATATTTTTTTTTAGAAAATCCTATTTTTCTTATTTTGCGATCAGAATTTTCGGACTGTCGCGAAAACTATTTTGAAACCAGTCTGCTTTCTTGTTTTCAGAAGGAAAAATATAAAGTTAAAGTAATTTCCCAAAATACTCGTTTTCATCATCGATTGCACTAGGAAAATATTGGCAGCACTGACTTGCCAATGGGTTCCAGAGGGTGGAACGAAACGGGGGTAAGTTAAGCAATGGACGGCGATCAGACGCCATGTTAAAATGGTCAGTAAATAAAACCTTTTTAATTGGAGTTATCTTGTGTTTCCCTTTGTCAAATACTGATCCTAGCAAGGGATCACAACAGTGGCGACGAGGATATCAGACGACGAGAATATCGAGTTAATATTCCATCGTAGAATTCATATTTGACATTTGCGCAAGTGGAAGTACTCACAAAATGGACGAAACAATGCAAGCTTTGTTCAGGCGCATGCAGGAACAACATGAACGTGACAACGCAGCAATGCAAAATCTAGTAAAACAGCTATTATCATCCAGTGGACAGGCTGCAGGCACGAGCAATGTGACACAGGGACCGGAATTCATTATCGAAGCGCTAGCCTCGAGCATTTCCGAATTTCTGTACAATCCGGAACACAACCTCACATTTGACTCCTGGTACGCACGTTTCGAAGACCTCTTTGAAATAGACGCAGCAAAACTGGATGATGCTGCAAAAGTTCGACTCCTGCTTCGGAAGCTCAGCACGCCAGTTCATACAAAATACATAAATTTCATTTTGCCAAAACATCCGAGAGAAATTGATTTCAAGGAAACAGTACGGCAATTAAAACAAATTTTTGGAGAACAAACTTCCCAATTCAACAAGCGATACAACTGTTTTCAACTCATCAGAAATGTCAATGATGATTTCATTACGTACGCAGGTATGGTTAATAAACAGTGCGATCAATTCAAGTGCCTCATATTTGTTATGGGTCTAAAATCGGCATCGGATTTTGAAATCCGCACAAAAATCCTGAATTTGATAGATAGCAAAGCAGCAACAGTGACATTGGACGTCATTGCAAAAGAATGTCAACGGCTTATCAATCTGAAGCAGGACACCACACTCATAGAGTCAAAATCTGGACAAGTAAACAAACTACAGTCCAGCCTTACTGTAAGTAAGCACAGTACAGTAACTACGCCAAAAACGCCGTGTTGGTTCTGTGGTGGCATGCACCATGTGCGAAATTGCACATATGCCAAACACAAATGCAGTCAGTGTGGAAAAGTAGGTCACAAGGACGGCTACTGTAACGCGCATCACAAAAACAACAGCCAGCGATCAGCGAACGAGAGATTCAAATCGTCGAACAAGCCGCATTCGAAGAAAAATATATCCAGATTCGTGACACAATCCCAGAGTATCTTCACGAACTGCATCAACACATCGAACCGCAAGTTCATTACAGTGGAGATAAATGGCAGAAACGTAAAATTACAATTCGACACCGCTTCGGACATAACTATAATAAGTCAAAATGTTTTCGAAAAGCTAAATATCGCAGACACCTACCAAGTGGAACATACTGCCCGCAGTGCCACAGGGGGCCAACTACCACTGACAGCGAAATTTAATTGTCAAATAAAATTTCGAGACAAAAACCTTGCAGCGACTTGCTTCGTTACCTCAAAGAAGAATCTCAACGTCCTTGGAATCGATTGGCTTGACAAACTTCAACTTTGGGACTTGTCAATTAACGCGATCTGCAACAAGATTCACGACGGAAACCAGAAAAGTGAAAAACGTATAAGTTTTGTTACAATTGACACTCTCAAAGATAGTTTTTCAGATGTTTTTGATAACAAATTGGGACTTTGTATCAAAATGAAAGCGAAATTGACCACAAAAACAGATGTTAAACCAGTTTTTCGGCAAAAACGACCAGTAGCATATGCTATTCAAAGCCAAGTCGAGCAGGAGTTACAACGCCTTCAAGAAATAAAAGTAATTTCACCAGTGCAATTTTCAGACTGAGCTGCACCGATCGTAGTGACAAAGAAATCAAACGGGAAAATCAGAATTTGCGCTGATTTTACGACGAGGTTGAACAGCGCTCTGGAACCACATCAGTTTCCTCTTCCACTTCCGGAAGATATATTCTCCAAATTCGCAAATGCTCAAGTATTCAGTCACATTGATCTATCTGATGCTTTTCTTCAAATTGAGGTTGACGAAAACTCGAAACATCTATTAACCATAAACACTCACATGGGTTTATTTCGATACAATCGAATGGTTTTCGGAGTAAAAACTTTTCAAGCCATTTTCCAACAGATAATGGATGAAATGCAAGCTGGGATCTCAGGTGCCGCAGCATATATCGACTATATTTTTGTTTCTGGAAGAAATCGCCAGGAGCATGACAACAATCTTCATGAAGTGTTATGCCGAATTCAAGAGTATGGTTTCAAAGTCAAGATGGAAAAATGTAAATTTTTTGTCACAGAAGTTACCTACCTTGGGTACGTTATCAATAAGTATGGCCTAAAACCAGATAAAAAACGCATTCAAGGCATCACGGACATGCCGCAACCAACAAATTTGACTGAATTACGTTCATTTCTCGGCGCAGTAAATTTTTATGGAAAATTTGTAGACAAAATGCGTCATCATCGAGGCCCACTCGACGAATTGTTGAAGAAAGACGTGAAGTGGTCATGGAAAGGCGAACAGCAGCGATCTTTTCACAAATTAAAGGAAATTTTATCATCTGATTTACTTCTGACACATTTTGATCCGGAACTCGACATCATAGTCGTAGCCGACGCTTCAAACTACGGTCTGGGAGCATGTATTATGCACGAGTATCCTGACGGCATAACGAAGGCTATTTGTCATGCATCAAGGTCTCTCACACCTGCAGAAAAAGCATATAGCCAAATAGAGAAAGAAGCGCTTGCACTTGTATTTGCAGTAACAAAATTTCACAAGATGATTTTCGGTCGGAGATTCAAACTTCACACCGACCATAAGCCATTGCTCACTATATTTGGTAACAAAAAGGGTATCGCAGTACATCAAGCAAATCGTTTGCAACGATGGGCATTGACTTTACTCGCATACGATTTTGACATTATGTATATTTCTACTAACAGTTTCGGTTATGCCGATGTTTTATCACGTCTAGTGAATAAGAACATTCGTCCGGAGGAAGATTACGTCATCGCATCAGTTAAGCTGGAATCAGATGTCAAGCAAGTTTTAACTGAGGTACTGGAGAAATTACCAGAAACACAAACTATGGTCAAAGCGGATACATCAAAAGACACTATATTGCGGAAAGTTTTGGACTTTGTCGATAAGGGCTGGCCTTCTAGCACCAATGAAGACGAAATAAAGCCGTTTTTTAACCGAAAAGATGACATCACCGTAGTTGAAGGATGCATAATGTTTGGAGAACGAATAATTATTCCACATACGCTACGCAAACGAGTTTTGAAACAACTTCATCAGGGTCATCCTGGCATCGAACGAACGAAGGCTATATCACGAATGTTCGTTTATTGGCCAAATATTGACACAGATATAGCAGCATACATACGATCGTGCAGCAACTGCGCATCAGTGGCTAAAATGCCAACAAAAACAACGCTCAAACCATGGCCAATATCATCGGAACCATGGGAGCGTGTTCACATTGATTACGCTGGTCCAATTGATGGACAGTATTTTATGGTAATTGTAGATTCTTTTTCAAAGTGGCCAGAAATTATCCCTACAAAGTGAATCAATACTCAGCAGACAACGGATATACTTACCGACATTTTCGCCAGGTTCGGGCTACCCAAAACTATTGTGTCCGACAATGGGACGCAATTTACCAGTACGCTGTTCCAGGATTTTATCAAAGAAAATGGTATTGAACATCTGCGTTCCAGCCTTTACTATCCGATGTCTAACGGACAAGCAGAGAGATTTGTAGACACATTGCAACGAGCTTTAAAGAAACTCGACGGAGGGGGAACAACAATACACAAACTACACACTTTTCTTCAAGTTTATCGGTCAACGGCGAATCGCAGTACTCCGAATGGAAAATCACCAGCTGAGAATCTTATGGGACGAAACATTCGGATTCCTTTGGACCAGATTAAGCCAAGAAACATCCATACATTAAAGGATTACAACAACACCAACGAGAACATGTCGAAGCAATTTAATCTTAAAAATGGAACAAGAGAGAGAGTTTTTCATTGTAAAGACCTAGTATACGCTTGCGTGCATGACAATAATAACAAGTTCACCTGGCAGCACGGTGAAGTAATAGAACGCATCGGAAAAGTGATCTACAATGTATTACTCCAGAACGGTAGATTAATACGTTCGCATGTGAACCAGTTAAGGAAGCGGTACGTAGAGGGAATGAATCTCCATGCAAATTTAACATTAGCAGAGGCTTTTGATTTGTATGATAATGATGAAAACAGCGACATTGACAGTAGTCCTGTTTCAACTACCAGCAAACAAGTAGTGTCAGAAATACCAACAGCGGGGTCGGAAATCATAGCCCTTCGCAGATCTCATCGAAGTCGACATCCACCATCCAGATATGTTCACTAAGAACATAACTTCAAAAAGGGAGATATTGGCAGCACTAACTTGCCAATGGGTTCCAGAGGGTGGAACGAAACGGGGGTAAGTTAAGCAATGGACGGCGATCAGACGCCATGCTAAAATGGTCAGTAAATAAAACCTTTTTAATTGGAGTTATCTTGTGTTTCCCTTTGTCAAATACTGATCCTAGCAAGGGATCACAACAGAAAATATAGCATGGCATCATTCCTCTGACTCAAAGGAATCTATAAAAACAAAAAAAATAATTGAAATTTTTTGCAATTAAACATTATTTTGCTTACCACTTCAACACCATCTATTTTAATATTGGCAGGCTCAAGCTTTAACGCTGGAACGGCATCTTCAAAAAGCAATGTCTTCTTGGATGTAGTAACCAGATCATGTGCATAGAAGTGTTCGGAGCAGATGACATTATGTGCCGTTACAGACATGCCAATCCGTCTGATGGCGTACAACCACAGCGATTTTTCTACTTCGTTTTTCGGAAAACTGAAATTGCATATGAAAATTCAAACTAATTGATTACTTTCTCACAACGAAAATTTAGTGCCCCTACAAAACCACCGCCTTTTCCTCTAAGATCGCACAAAACATGGCGGCAAATTGTTTACATCTAATGATTTTGCAATCGACATTAATCGATATTATTGCATATTATGAATGAGAAAGTTATCATGAAGTGTAGTTCATTCAACATGTCTTCACCTACCGATGGAGAGACACTCCTTCTGGCCGTCGCTGATGGCTGTTTTCGCACGAAATCACAGCGCACTTCATTTTGCATATAATCACTTTTAGAGTCCGTTATTTTAATCACTTTCAATAGATTTGGCTCCAGTCACTTTTCATTCGCAAATGCTATTGTTTTCGCACTAACAAACACTAGATTAATCGCGAAATGACCACTTTTACCACTTTCGCGTGCTAATCGTTTACCACTTTGACATTTAAGTACACACCAGCTGACCAAAAAGAAAAAGAATGTGACTATAAATTTAAACCTTTTTGGTTTCACTCACATATACACACCGACACGGGTATTTCGTTTCCTCTTCTCTTACTTCAATGGGCCTGGAGTATCGCACTTTTAAACCAAATGTCGCACCCCCCAGGTGAGATGAGATGAGATGAACAAGTGGCATCTCATTCCAGAGATGCATTTTCAAATAGTAACAATCTTAGCAACCTTGTCATTATGGATCATGCTTGTAAATGAACAACAAATGAAAGTTCTCGATCTAACGTTTGCCAACGGATTTACAACAATCAAAAATAAGAACATTAATTTGAATTCATATAAAACTTATCTATTACATAACATAAACATATCAGATTATAAAGCAGCTTATAATATCATTGTTCAAAATTGAAACTTCGTCGTCCTTGAATATTGTTCCCAAGTTTGGTGTTCGCATTTGTATTACTTAATATCCTTGATTGAGTACGTACAACGTAAGTTCACCCGTCAACTATTCTTCAGATATGGTATCACGCATGTATCCTACATTGATAGACTTTCCTTTTTTTATCTTATGTCCCTTCAGTCGCGTCGAGTTTATCTCGATCAATGTTTCCTTTTTAAGCTATGCCTTCGTGGGATTTCGTTTAACTTGCTCGCTACTCTTGAATTCCGCAATTCTTTGAGACAATCACGTTCTAATGATGTTTTCGAAATTCAGTTTGCGCGTACTAATGCACGCTTTCATTCCCCAATGCTTCGGTTGCAACGAATGCATAATAGCTTGGAGCTTGTTTCTTCCCCCCCCCCCTAGTTGTTTATTTTTAAGACGAGGTTGCTTGCGGCACTAAATCGTTATAATTTTTCTTTTTAACTTTTTTCCCCTTTATGCTGTAATTTGTACATTTTTCTCGTTATGCACTTGTTCTTTTTTTTTGTTTTATTATTATTATTGTAACTTGTTTCGCTTTGCAATTGGTTTAAGCTGTTAAGTGAAATGAAATAAATAAATAAACAGTCATTTCGATCCGAATATTAATAGACTTATTTTATTAATTAAAAATCTTCCACATGAAGTCAAAAACTCTTAATACATCAACTACAATAAATAATCCCGACTCAATAACAGAAAAAATTGAAAATAAAAGGGGAATTTTTAACATTTATGGTTTTTTTCCAAAATGGTTTGATGGCGTTATTGATAACGGAGACCGCGAAATTATTATCAATGCCATAGAAAAACTTCAAAATAATCAAAACAGTTTATTCATCAATGAGCGCGCAATAGTCGAACAAAATAATAAGTTTAATGAAGAAATCTGGAGAGGTTCTCCTTCTACTATGGCCTAAAAAGTTCGTGGCGGTCAAGGTCCCATGAGAAGTTATGTAAATATAAATAGGGGTAACACTTTGGAGACACGTTTTTCACACCCTTCAACCCTCCTCCGGCCCCCTCACCCTCCCGCATGGTAAAAATGACATTCATCAATTTTTTTAAAAAAAATTATATTTTTTGTCAAAAAAAAATTCTTTTGTTTTTAATTTTTTCGAATTCCAAACATGTCAAAAAATAACTTCCTAACTACTCTCTAATTCTTACCCTCTCTAAAAACATCCCTAACCCTCGTATTGCTAGATGGGCCTTAGAGCTTGAAAACTTTAACTATACTGTTACTCACCGACCCGGTACAAGGATGCCCCATGTTGACGCATTGAGTCGTAACCCTCGCGTTACCTTTACCACGGAAGACGATGTTGACGTGCAACTGCAAGTCGCCCAGTTTAGGGACCCTAAAATCCTGGCTTTACGCACCCAATTAGAGAGTGGACCTGTCGAGCCATTTGAACTATTAGATGGGTTGGTGTATAGGAGGTTAACTAAAGAAATCCTTAGTTTCTATGTGTCTTCTGAAATGGAATCAAACGTTATCCGTTTCGTACATGGAAAGATAGGCCATCTTGGTATCGATAAATGCTACAATCAAATTCGGTATCACTACTGATTCCCGGCAATGAACCGTAAGATCCAGCACTTCATTCAAAACTGCATTCAGTGCATCTTTTATAATGCCCCTAAACACTTACACGAGAGAGACTTGCACCCTATTGAAAAATCTCCTGTCTCGTTTGATACGATTCATGTTGACCATTATGGCCCTCTTCCTAGCGTCTTATCCAAGCGAAAGTACATCTTGTCTGTTGTAGATGCTTTTACGAAGTTCACTAAACTATATGCAGTCAACTCAAATAGTTCTAAAGAGGTGTGCGCCTTCTTACAAAAATATTTTGACTATTACAGTCGGCCTCGTCGTGTGATCTCTGACCGATGTGCCTGTTCCACCTCGTATGAATTTTCGTCATTCTTACAGACTAGGGGTATTATTCATGTCAAAGTTGCAGTAGCTGCGCCCCAGGCTAACCGTCAGGTTGAACGTACCAATCACATATTAAACCCCATGCTGTCTAAATTATCCGAGCCTTTGGAGCATGCTAACTGGGCTTTGTTATTGACTAAAGTAGAATACGCCCTTAGTAATACCCTTCATGCTTCTACTCAGCAGAATCCTAGTATCCTCCTGTTGGGAGTTCCCCAAAGAGGCCCCATAGTTGATGATCTCACTGAATACCTTGATTCGAAACGAGCCTCTTCCTTTATTGATTTGGCTGCCCTACGCTCTCAAGCGGATCACACAATACACCGTGCGCAAGAACGAAACCTTCACCAATATTCTAAGAAAAGTCATCCACCTACCCAGTACGTCCCTGGTGACTTTGTTGTCATTCGGCATGTTGATACTTCAGCCGGAACTAATAAGAAATTTAATCCAAAATACCGTGGCCCTTATGTTATCCACCCAAGGTATATGGACTAGAAGGTAAGCCCATGCGCATGCTTTCGTCCTATCTCGCTCTAATCATGACGAAACTGTTGACGAATCGTCGCACAAATTTTATGAAAATTAGGGCTGCCGCTTCTGGTAGTGGGAATAAAACATGAAATTTAGGCATTGGTGTTACCATGCAGTAGAAGCATTGTGTGCAAATGAAGAAATAAAAGAAGTGCGAAATGGTTCATCACGAACATGTTATTGCATTAGCAGGTATTGTTTGCTGTGGGACCGTCGCGTGCAGTTTACAATTCGAAATTATTAGACAAACGCGAAACAAGTGAAAATGGTGAATTGTGCCGTGATGGCAGACGCCTAGCACGAGATGCCTGATTTGGAGTACGATGCTCTAGAATATCTTGCCGGCTACATCCTTCATCGCTTTGCACAGAGCTACCCAGATGTGATGAGCATGTACACCGATCCAGAACCGTCTTCCAGCATCACCTGGACGGATCAGATCACGGAGGGGGGGGGGGCTTCGAAGGCCAACTTCCGCGTTTGTTGCAAAACTCAACGAATTGAATGATGTTTTTAACATTTTCATTTCAACTCAGACTCGTTGCAAGTGGGGCCACAATTCATTCAGTCTCTGATCGACCTTGCTGCTGGCACTGAATTACCGGTTGTAGTGAAGCATTTATTTTTTAGGTGTAAGATGTATTTTAAAATAAGAATATTAAATAAACAATTATTAGACAACCAGATTGACTACAGGAACGCTACTGGACCATGTAACAACAAACAGTCAGTCAATTAAAAACAATACTACTTATATATTTGAAGACTGGCCGTATCTAGACCATCGACTGATACGAGTAACCATAACAACAAAAATGAATGAAAAAATTAAACCAATAAAAAAGAATATTACATACATGCAAACTGATAAATTCATAAGCATAACAAAACAGCTAATTGAAAGTAGAAAACCAAATAACTTCCAGGAGTTAGCTGAGCTAATTTTACAAGCGAAATTTTTAGCCAGAAAAATTAAACCTATAAGGACGAGAAATGACACATGGATAACTGGAAAAGTAATCCACTTTTCCAGAAAAAAGCGAACAGCTTTTAAAGCACTAAAAACAGATCCAACAAATATATTGAAACAAAAGAACTATCAAATTATAAAAAACGAATGCAACAATACGATTAAAAATGCAAAGGAAAATTACTATTCGAGAAAACTTGAAGAAGGTTCTAACAATCAGCGAAATTTTTGGAAGTTAGTAGATAAAGTTTTTAGAAAGGCAGACACAAATACTACTAAAAACCAGGATATAAAGGAAATAAATTTCATGGGCGAAAATTTCAAAGATCCAGGAAAAATCTCAAATATAATCAACAATCATTTCATATCAATAGGACAGAAAATTGTATCAGAACTCCCTAAAAACGACTCAGCATGCCAAAGCGTGTCACCCATCTGCTCTTTTCACTTAAGGCTAACATCTAGAAAAGAAGTCATTGATGTTATTGATTCTCTGAAAAAACACACCGCGCCGGGTCCTGATGGTATCTGCGTTGATGATATCAAAATAATCAAAGAGAATATTGCAGATATACTGGTTACTCTAATAAATATAAGCTTCAAGAGTGGAAAATTTCCGAACTATATAAAAAATGCCAAGGTAATACCCATATTTAAAGGAGGGCTGGAAACTGACCCAAATAATTTTCGACCAATAACATTATTAAACTCACTGAGTAAAATCATAGAAAAAATATTAGCTTTACGAATTAAAGAATACTTAATGCAGAATAGGATTATAGATAGAAACCAGTTTGGGTTTCAGGAAGGTAAAGGAACAACAGACGCGATTGTAGAAGTGATGAGACATATCAATACACAACTGGATCAGGGAAGTTACGTTGCTGCAGTTTTTATCGATCTAAAAAAGGCGTTTGATACGGTAGTGCACGATATACTGATAAGTAAACTTGAGAACTTGGGAATTGTTGGTATGCCAAGAGAACTTATGCGTACGTACCTGGCAGAAAGTCTTCAAAGGACTGAAATTGGAAATGTTAACAGTGAAATAGCGCAGATTACTATTGGCGTACCACAGGGATCTATACCAGGACCGATTCTTTTCCTGTTATATACAAACAACTTGGTGACTTCAGGAATCGACGGGAAAGTTGTGATGTACGCTGATGATACGATACTGATTTACTCAGGTAAAAATGAAACTGACTTAGAGCAAAAGATAAACAATGACTTAGACAAATATTTCCAATGGCTCATACGGAACAAATTGACATTAAACACGAACAAAACCAAATACATTATCTTTAAACAAAAAAATAAAACTAATATTGAGCCACTGATAAAAATAGAAAATAAAACTCTTCAGAGAGTTAAACATATGAAGTACCTTGGACTTACAATTGATGAAAAACTAGCGTGGACACCGCATATAAATGATATGAGGAAAAAAATAGCAGCTATCGTTGGTTTGCTCCATCGTTTCAGCTATTTCTCAATTAAAAATAAAATACAAATTAAAAATGCATACATAATTTCAAGAATTACATACGGGATTATAATTTGGAGCCAAACTACCAAAAATAACCTCATGAGCATGTCACGACTACTAACTAAAGCATACAAAACCATATATAACTTGCAAAGGATGACCGCTACATCTGAAGTATATAAAACAGCACAAGAACTTAATGTAGACGGACTGATTCACATGGAAAAAGGAAAATTCATTTTTAAAAATTTACACATTGAACAAATGAAAACAACGAAACTAGATATAAATGGGAGAAAAAACGACTACAATATGAGAAACGCAAATGAAATTTTAATAAAATTTGCTAGGACAGAGCGACTGAGGATGGATCCGATTAACGCCGCATCAAATTTTTACAATAAGCTACCTCAAACAATAAAAGCAACGCGTAACATAATGACATTTAAAATGATGCTACGTAAACATTTACTGAAAATTCAATTTGTATAATTAAGAACGGTAATATTTTTTTTGTATTATCATTTTTTTTTAATTTTTTTTTATATATATATTTTTTTATTACATATATATCTTTTTTTTAAGAACGCTAATATTTTTTTTCTGCTACAAATCTGAAACAAAATTAGATATATAGAACTCTGAATAAAACTTTTGAGATACTGGTACTATCCCTTATACCGATATACATCGTCTGGGAAGTACTATTTAAATGAACAAGCTTTCAGGAAATAAATTGCACACGGACAGTGCAAGCAATTAATTATGGAGTATAGATTTTTTGGAGGAAACGGAGGTGGTTTTAGTCGGTAGAAATCCGACATGCCGAGAAGCAGGAGCAACTCGGTATCTTTTGAAGATTTCCATCTCCCAACGACGAAAAAAAAAATGTTTGAAATAAACATTGTTTCAAGCGACTTGCATTATTCGACAATAGGAACTGTGATACGAGCAAGTAGCTCCTTGCTTTTAAATTTCGTTCGAAGCTATACGAAATGTTTCTAAGCATTTCAAATGCTTCAAATTTATCCAGCTTAGTCCAGAAAATAATTGCATGAGGTCCATAGTTTTAGACTAGATAAGTTCAGTTGGGATATTAATTCACTCGAATAAAGTTGTGTAGGAACCACGCAAAATGAAAATTCGTCTTTTACATACAATGCTCAAGAATTAAATCCTAATTTGTTCCCAATAATTATAGCTGGTGTTCGACCCATGCTGAATGTTTGCCAACAGCCGTATAGTTTGGAGTGTTCATCGACGTCACACCCATTCGTAGTATTCCTTATTGAACAGGCAACTAGAGGAATGGTGAAATCCATGTAGATGCGTATATGTGAGTGGGCCGACTTTCTGCTGCTGACGAATAATCGCTGAATGTCACTTTGACAGTACATAAAATGTCGAGAGTTTTGAGGATTTTGTCTTCCACGCAAATATTTTGGGTAGATATATTCTTGATAGAATAATCTCCTTGATAATATGGTGTGTTATAAACTAGTGAGAAGTGTTACTGTCGACAAAAAGTGTAGGACCAATTTTAAAGCTGTGAATTAAGTGTTATTAACGATGAAGTGTGTTGTAACGTATTGTGCGAATAACTCGCGTTCTCGGCCGGAAGGAGTATCTTTTCATATGTGAGTCCATCCGGAATTTACATATTTTAAGTTTGCGCAAGTTAACTGAGTGTTTTTCAGTGATAAATGATTCGTTTGGTTGTGTTGAATTTTCTTCAATGAGAATATAACTAGGAAAAGAGGTAGATAAACAAAGCACTTAATATGACGATTCCACGACCCTAGCGTCGAACAAGTGAGGTATGATACCAGGGGCGTACGTAAACAACACCAATAACGAAATATTTTTTTCTCAATTTTCGATTGACCTTCTGATTATAGGTAATGTTCTTTGTTATTGATAGTTTTCTGACACTTAAATTTTTTTTGCGGAATTATTTGCAACATGGAAAACGAGTGTTTGTGCTTAGTTCCATGACCATCAACATTAGCTATTATTTGAGTGTAATTGGCAAATGCGGTTGAGCTAAGTGCATGATTAAAAATCCATATTTTGTTTTTGAAGAACAGGCATCGGTGAATATTTTAGAAATTGCAGCGCTTTTATATTTAAAAAATCTGTATTATATATGTTAATTTACATTAAAAAAATAATATAATTATAAATAATAATAACCAATAAGTAATTTTTAAAGCATTAAAAATTTTTGGGACGGATATTGAATTTGACTTTAATATCAATCGTTCGATAACCTTGCTACTTGGTCCACTGACACTTTCAAGAATCTCACGAGTTGTTTCACAAATTAAATTGCGCTCCTTCAGTACCGTCAATAAGCCTTTCATATTATTGGCATTGGCTGATATGCACTTGTTGCGCTGCCTGAGTTTATTGAGCAAAACATTTTTCATTTTAAGCTGTCGCTCCAGCTTTATCACCTTTAATTCAAGCTTTTGGACATAAACTTCTTCCAGAGGTGCGAAAGTGTTCGGTCTCGATGCCTGTTTGGAAGGAATCAACCCTTGGCGACAAGTACAGACTAACAGGTAATCTACGTTACGAATCGGGACAAAACGACTATAGATTTAACGATAATATGCACAAAAGCACCACAACCTGCAGACCTTTATTCATGTTATTCAAACAGGATTGATTATAATATGAATTTTAATATAAATTACAAATTTCCGACAGTTAAATATCTTTTTTTTTAATTTTCCATTCACTATAAAAATAAATACAATCTCCGTTTGATATACACTTTATTCATTAAGTAGTGATAAATATTAAAAATTAATGCATTAGTTGTAAGAAAATTTCGGAAACTAATGCAATAGCAAATAGATTATTTTTAAGTAGATGTTTAGTTTGATCGTATGTATAAAAGGACTTAACATAAATTGTTTTTCTACAATACAATATATATATATATATATATATATATATATATATATATATATATATATATATATGCAATACATATATATATATATATATATATATATATATATATACAGTGGAACCTCGCTATTCGTCCGCCTCTCTACTCGTACAACTCATTATTCATACAACTTGTTCAAATAAAATTTAAATCGCCATTCTTACGCTTTTTCGCATTTTGGACTACATTCACGCGCAACTTTGCACCGCACCGGCCACTCCCCGCTCCTCTCTGTGCTGGCCGCTTTCTGTTCACTTCAACATGTGTTTAGTCTTGTATAAACTCACTATCCTTTGTGCTGTTTTTTTTTAAATAATAATAGTGTTGCTATGGGTCCAAAAATAAAGAGTGATTCATCCAAACGGAAAGCAGTGAGAAGAACGATTGAAGTTAAAAAAGAAATCATTTCAAAGTTTGAAGGTGGGACTCGTGTGACAGACTTGGCGTCTCACTATGGAATGGCGAAGTCAACAATATCGTCTATATTAAAAATTACAAACGTATTAAAAGAGGCTAATGTACTTATACAAAAGCACTGTTTCAAAGATGTTTCGAAGTGACCTCTGACACAGAACTCACCCTCAGAGACTTTTGGAAGAACCATTTTAATGTCCTCCATTGCTTGGGAATAATAGACAAAGCCTGGGATGAAGTTTCTTTGAGGACCCTAAAATCCTCCTGGAGAAATCTGTGGGCAGACTTTGTGGCACTGAAAGACTTAGAAGACACTGCCACGGAAGCTTTTGTGATGAATGAAATTGTGTCCCTGGGAAAATCCATGGGTTTGGAAGTAGACAGTGATGATGTGGAGGAGTTGATTGAAGATCACCGAAATGAGTTGACAACTGAAGAACTCCAAGAACTACAGAGAGAACAGCTGGAAGCGATTGAAGATGTGTCTTCAGAGGAAGAGGAAAACATTTCAACCAAGGAAATTAAAGAATTGTCCAAAAATGGCATCCAAACACAGCTGTGGCGAATAGGAGCGTCAACTTATTTAACGACAATGTGATGGAGCATTTTAGGAGGATCCTAAAAAAAAGACAAAAACAATCAACATTGGATACCTTTTTAATATGTAAAGGACCAAAAATCATCTAACGTTTTTAATATAGAAAGTGATGAGAAATTGTAATACATATGTAAGTAGAGTTTAAATAATAAAAATCGTATTAAAAAATTATACAATTGTACATTTATAACTTCTACTGTTCGACTCATTGTAGTGTTTAGCATATAGCCATATAGTGTTTGTGGGAGAAATAAAGAGGATTCGCGAATGCACTATTAATTAATATGCATTCAAGCGGGAAGCGTGAAAATACCTACCAAGTATCTTTTCTTAGCGGCCTTGGTTCCGCAAGTAAATAGGCGTTATTTGTCAAAGACAAATCAGCCGTAATAATTTGAGAAAATAAAAATGACTTGTGTTCGTTTTTACAGAACAGAGCAGCCTTACGTCGCTCTATGAAGTCAGAATTACTTCTGTTCGTTTGTTTATTATTTTTCAGCTTATATACAAAATTTAATTTACAAAAAAAAATGTTCTTAAGCCTACACAGCATAGCACTAATCAATACTCAATATTGCACATGTGGTTGCAATTTAAACATGTGAAATGAACTTACATGTGCATCAGCATTTTCTTTATTCCAATGTTCAAAGTGCTCATACGGCACTTGTCTATTTTGGGCTCAATGCATTTTGTATGCATTGTCTTGATGTTGCACGCGGTCAAAGACAAAAGTTAAAAGAATGCGTTCTTCGGTACGATCATAATTTATTGGATTCCCTGTGAAGTACAAAGCATTATGTTACTGCTTTGAAATGCTCGTGTGCATGTTACTTGGGATATTCCGCAACTTGTGTGGGCTCTCATTTCCGTAGGCAGCACATGTAAATGCTTACGGCACGTTGGGCATTATTAGGATAGTTGAGATTTAAGATCTCTACACCTCCGTCCTTTAGAAAAGAAAATTTATTGTATTTGAAGAATATAAGAAATTTTCGTAAAATGTTAATTGGGTATTTCAATGCTTGCTGTTATTACATTATTATTGTTCTAGGTCTATTGATGTTTATGTACAAAAAAATATATATTTAATATATAATCTATGGGTGCATAACATTAAAGTATTTATTGTTTTTTTTTTGATAATGTGCTTCTTATTCTTATCTACAGTTTCTTCTTAAGTCTATTGTTGTGGATTAGTTTTTCCTTATTGTCTATTAATATTAACGAGTTTACACCTTGTTTTTCTAACACAATATATGGTCCGTTGTTTGGTGATTCATGTTTTTTTTGTTTTCATTTTTTACATAGACTTCATCACCTATTTCTATTTCTAATTCATTTGTATTTAATTTGTTCTTATATTTTCTATGATGTTTTGCTCCAATTAACAATTTTCTAGCTGTCTGTTGAGCGTTATAAAGACGTATTTTCAATTCTGATAGATAGTTATCATAATCATATATGGTTGGTCTTTTATAGCGTTGACACACTGACCCATCATCAGTACGAAAACCATCATCAGCACGAAACTGCAAATGACGGGGTGACACACATGTTTTCGTCATTGGTGCTGTCATTATCATTCGGTCGTTGGTGTCGTTTTGTTGACAAACGGCAACTGTCCGCGATGGTACGTCAGATTTGGTTCGAAGCTGATATAAATAATGTCAAATTCTATTCACGGCAGATGGTTTTTCATTATTCTACCCAAACATAGATGGCAGTTTTTCGTACTTATCGAGATAAGTATGGTCTTTTTTCGTGCTTATCTCACTGTCATTATGATGGGTTTTTTTGTGCTGATGATGGTTTTCGTACTGATGATGGGTCAGTGTGTCAACGCTATTATTTAAATCTGTGGTATTAGGTAAGGGTGCTAAATAATCATGTAATAATTCAAATGGTGTGTAATTAGTATCAGTATGTGGCGTAGTGTTATATGCGAATACATAATAGGGTATCCATTTGTACCATTCGTGATCTTGACAAAATGATTTCAGATATTCGTTGAGTACTCTGTGATTACGTTCTAATGAACCTATGGTTTCATGATGGCAAGGTGTTGACATCGTGTGTTCAATGTCTAAAAATTTGCAAATAGATTTTAAAAGTTCGTTATTGTATTCTATACCTTGATCGGTTTTGAGTTGTTGGAAATGTCCATATCTTAATATTATATTCTCTACTATAGCTTTAGCTACTTGTTCAGCTTCTTTTTTAGTTATAGGTATTGCTATTATATATTTTCTAAGTTCGCATTGCGCAGTTAATATATATCTAAATCCGATTGATATTCTAAGTGGTCCTACAGTGTCAATTTCAATTGTTTCGAAACATTTATTAGGGGTATCGGTTATTACAAATTTTTCTTTAGTATGTCGGACAATCTTGTTCTTTTGGCAGATTTCACAGTTTCTTACATAATTCTTGGTCATTTTGTTCATATTCTTCCATACATATCTTTGTTTTAATTTCGCTATCGTTCGTCTGATACCTGTGTGACTATTATCGTGGTGTTCACTAATTAACCTTAGTTGATCAGTTACTTGTTTCACTTCTTTGGGCGGTTCATAAATAATTACTTCGATTATCATTTGCCTTTTACTTATATTTTCTTTGTGCACTTTGTTATATAATTTCATCAATTCATTCTTCTTCATATATTTGAATATTTCATCATCATTGCGTAAAGCTACCTTGCTTATATTGTTATTATGTAGTTTGTTAATGAGTTTCTCCAGTTCCTGACCTAAGTCTCGGTGAGGATTATCGCTGCATTCTACATATATCCGCCTTTTATCTATAATTTCAATTCGTGGCAAATTATTATTATTAATCGCGCGTTTTTTATTATATCTTCGTATATTATGTTTTAATATTCGGAATTCTAGAATTGGTAAGTTTCTAACGTCGGATACAGAAGTTCCATTCCACATGTAGGGTTGATCAGACTCATTAATGGTAATAGAGTTTTGTTTCTTCCATTTTTTGCTTACTTCCGATAATTTAGTAGCGTTTTCTTCTTTTTCTTTCGCTTTACTTCTTGTCACAATGTTTATATTTTTTGGTATCATATCTTGTAGTTGCTGTGAATCTAACTTTATCCTTGATAAAGCATCTGCATTGGTCTTTATCCTACCTTGTTTGAAAATAATTTCGAAATCATAGTCCATCAAATCTATTCTGATTCTTGTAAATTTTGACGAAGGGTTTTAGTGCCTAAAGAGAGAAACTAGTGGGCGATGGTCTGTAATGACTGTAAATTTCCTCCCGTATAAATATGGTCGAAAATGGTTGATTCCCCAATGAATAGCTAATAATTCTTTTTCGATTATTGGCTTGTTTATCTCATGTATATTCAATGAACGGCTTGCATACGATATAGGTAAATCTTTGCCAATTTCACCTTGTGATAGAATAGCTCCTAACGCATAGTCAGATGCATCAAATGTGAGAATGAATTCTCTATCGAAATTTGGGTATTGCAATATTGGGCTCTCGGTAATAGTATTTTTAAGTTTTTCAAATGCTTTTTGACAATCTTGAGTCCATTCGAATGGCTTATTCTTTTTCGATAACTCATTGAGTGGTTTTGCTATTGCTGCGAAATCTTTTACGAAACGTCTGTAGTAATTGCAGAAGGCTACAAATCTTCTCGTTTCGTCTGCATTTTTGGGTATAGGGTAATTGTGAACTGCTTTGCATTTCTCTGGATCGGCTGTGATACCTTTGGACGTTATTAAGTGTCCTAAGTAAACAACTTCATTTTCCATCAAATTGCATTTGTTTGGGTTCAGTTTTAAATTGTACTTACGTAAACGTTCAAATACTTTAATCAGATTGTCGTTATGGTGTTGTAATGAACATCCGAAGACAATTATATCGTCTACGTACAAAAATGCATGGGCATCAAGGCCTGAAAGTGCGATGGTTAACATCCGCTGAAAGCTGTTGGATGAGATCTTGAGTCCGAATGGTAATCTCTTGAATTGGTAATGACCATTGTTGGTCGAAAATGCAGTTAGCGCTTTTGATTCATCGTTTAGCTCTATTTGGTGGAATGAGCTTGTCATATCTAGACTTGAGAAATATTTTGCTCTTCCGATTCTATCTAGAACGTCTTCTAAACGAGTTAATGGAAATTTGTCGCTTACCAACTTTTTGTTAAGTTGTCTGTAGTCAACTACTAATCTCCATTGTTTGGAATCATTTTCAATCTTTTTTGGTACTATTAGAAGTGGTGAGTTGTGTGGACTGATAGAATGTTCTATTATGTCTTTGTCTAATAAGTCATGTACTCGTTTGTTGATTTCTTTATAACTTGTATGTGGTAATCTATAATTCTTCACGTAAACTGGAGTGTTGTCGGTTGTATGAAGTGTTTGTTTATAGAAATTATTGGACGTAAGTTTTTCATTATCTAGGTAAAAAATGCCTTGAAATTTTTCACAAATTTTTTCCAAAGTATCTTTTGCATGTGTATCTTTCGTTTTTATTTTTATTAGGTTCCTTACTTTTTCCCATCTCTTTAGTTTATTCTGAGTTTTGTATGAAGTTTGCTTTTGATTGTAAATGAAAAATTTTTACCAAGGTTTTATTTTGAATTTTAGATCAGAAGTGTTTATAGATTGTTCTTTATCTGAAGTATTTAAAATTTTAACGTGTTTAATTCCTTTGGAAGGGATAATCGTGTTGCCAATAAATATGTTTTCGGTAATTCGTTCAGCGCAGATTAGACTGTCTTCTTCTACGTTAATATTTATTTGTTGAATGATTTCTGTTCTAGGGGGTATTTTGATTTGAAAAAGTTCAGTTTGCAATGGAATAATATGTTCAGAACTGTTTACATTAAGAGAAATAGTATAAGTTTCATAGTCGATTTTAACGTAATGTTTTTTAAAGAAATCTCGTCCAAGTATTCCATCTGTTAATAGTGGAAAGTCATCGTTTACTACGTGTACCTTGTGCTGTAGTGAATCGTTATTTATTTTAAAATTCAAAATTGTTGTCCCTATAGTACTAACTTGTTCTTTAGTTATGCCCGTGAGTTTGCAATGTTCTTCCGAGTTAATTTCTTGTATTCCTGGTGTGCCCGATAATTTGCATATGGAGATGTCCGCTCAAGTATCTATTAAAAATGTTAGTTTCGTATTGCCTCTTTTAATATGGACATAATTTGTAGTTCCCTCACTGTTAAATGTTTCGACATTCCCTAGTTTTGCATTTTTATTCCCCGAGGAACCATATTTTGGACCATTTGTGTGGTATCGGGGGGTAATTAGTTTCCCTGTCGATTATAATTTCGGTTTGTAGGATTTCTGTTTGTTGGTTGAGAATATGCACGGTTATTATTATTTTTATTAATATTGTTGTTCCTATTGTTATAGTTAATTCTATTTTGATTGTAATTCCTACCACTGTTATTGGTATTATTAATATTGTTATTATCGTATCTAGGATTGGGGTTCCTATAGTTGTTACTATATCTGTTATTGTTATTATATCTATTGTTAATGTTATTATTTTGTCGATTATAGTTATTATTATGAAAATTACCTCTATTATTTCTGGGGTATCTATTAGATGAGAAATGGTATATTTCTCCATTTTGCATTATTGATCTATTTTTCTTTATGCTCATTTCAGAATATTCGGCTAACGAAATTGCTTCCCTGTATTTTGAGATTCTACTAGCTTCTAGAGTCTGTATAATATATTTATTGCGTAGACCTTTCTTAAAACTGTTCAAGGCAAGAATATCATTTGTTTTTGATATCGTGTCCCGACCTTGTTCACCGATATCACTTATTTGTGTTACCGTTAGTTCAGCTAATAATTTATCTAACCGTTCTGCAAATTTAGTAACTGATTCATTAGTTCCTTGTTGAATATCTGTAATCATAGTCAATATACACGAAGCAGATTTTGTGGGTCTAAAAATGTGTTGAAGATTCGTTTTTAGTGAATCAAAGTTGTCGGAGGATGGTAAAGGGCTTAATTTTTTTTCGTGTAGAACTGTTCAGTTTTGTATTGATTATAAGGGTTATAAAGTCCTTCTTTTGATGTGGTGGGACTGATTTTTCAATTATTTCGACAACGTTTAGGAATCTGTGTAGATCATTGAATTTGTTGGCGAATTCGGGAATTACTTTTAGAAAATTGAAGATATCCATGTTTGAAGTGTTATCTAATGTGGGTACTGTATCATCAGTCATTTTTTCTTTAATACTTGATTGTATTGCCTCAAAAATCTCTTTGAATTTTAGCTTATCAGAGAGTTGCTCAGCTTCTGATTGTTTATTATTCTGTAGTTCCTCTTTGAATTGAACTCTTAAATCTTCGATTGCAAGGACAGTTTTGACGAGAAATTTATGCGTATAATTTCTATTTGGTGTCTTTTTGAAATTTGATAAAATATTTTTTAAGTTAAATAATGCAGACATCTAGCTCATGATATATATTATTATTATTATTATTATTTGCTACCTTGATTACAGTCTTTTAAATATTTTTTCCTCAATCTTTGTGTCGCCTAGCATTTTGCCGTTGCTCGTGGATATCCTTCCTAATTTTTCGTATATTTTCAGCCACATCAATTGCTGGATATCATTTCTCGGACATCTGTAAAAATATTAATTGCTAAACAATTATACAGAATACCAGATAAATTAATATTGTTTTCAACCGTTGCTCCCTTTCAGTCTACGCAACTACGATAGACTGCAGCAATATGACAGCTACTCAAACGGATTTCATTGAGATGTAAACAAACCAAAAACAAATCGACTAAACATTAATTTAACAATGAATGCCGATAAATGTTTACTCCGAAATAGGTCACATGTATACTACAGTACCACGCAGACAAAATAAAAAATACTTACTTATGAAATGAACTCCCAATCGAACGACATCGCACGTTATTGCTGCAACCAGCCACAACACACTTCATTGTTATCAGTTTGTTCACGGATTTAGTTTATCTTTTAGTCTTATTTAGTCTTTTTTGCACCGCACTTTATTCACGTTCATCCTGTCAACAAAATTCACCTTTTTTAATAAACAACAATCTATTTTCAACGCGAAAATAATAAATTTGTTAAGCTTCAAACTACTTCGAACTTTCGTTTGACAGTCGGACTGCGATCGAAGAATGCAAGGTCAACAGAAAACGGCTCTCAAGAGGAATGTATGAGATTTCACTCATATTACCATTCCTATTAGTTCCCTGTTCAATGATTTTCTTGCAATAATTTTTGACAGCTGCGCTGGTATTGTCAAAATATGAATAGTGGCGTAGTCAGTATGGGCGCAAATTACTTTGTTTAATTAAATTAAATGAATTGAAAATCTAAATTTGATCCTTTTTATTCGACTTATTTATAAGGATATGAGTGTCGTCGTGATTCTACCGAAGCCGGTCCCAAGTCCAGTTAAAAAAGGAACAGGGAGGCTGAAAGATTATATTTTGTTTATATACAATATATGGTATGGTTATTTTTGAATGTTGTATGTATACTCGTAAAATTAACAATGTGTGCGTCTAAATTTGATGTTTTAGTACTGTTCCAAACATAGCATGCAACAATTGGCAAAAATTAGATATAATTAAAACACAACTTAAATACTTCCCCGCTTAATCTTATAAGAGAATGAAATTTGACACCAGATCGCAAAAATGAATCTTTTCCCAAGGCTTCCTGGTTTATGTACACTTAAAATCAACAAATTAACTGTGCCATTGTATGATGAGTGTGTCATTTTATTCCTAATAATAAAGTATTTCTTTCTTGGAATACAACGTCAAAGCTACTGAGAATGCTATTTTTCATTTTGTTTTTATCTGAATACCAAATCTCAAGTTTGTAAATTAATCAATATGTTTGAAATGTTGCTCTATTAATATTTGTTTTTAAAATTTTTCCATTTAGTTAATTGCATGCTTCTCCTTATATGTGTGAATGTCTTGCTAAGTTTGTCAATTCTTCTGATAATTCTTTCCGTAAAGTGTTGAGTTCTTTAACTGCTTCATGTTGGCGTTGATAATCGATTACAGTGCAACCACTTTGCGCTTCCCGTATAGGTTCATTCAATGATATAGCTGCTATTGTACTCGTTATCTTATGTTTTCAAATTAAATTAAGCTCAATATAGGCTTTTATTTTGAGCAGCAGGTATACTTTCCTGTATCTTCTTAGAAACACCACAAAATTTCAAATATATCTTTAACTCCCCCATTTTATATGCCCATTTTTACTCGCATGCGATGTACGCCTTTAACGTCAGCAAGTTAGAGTTAGTGTCACAACCACCTTCATAAAAGTTAGCCCACCAATTTTGATGATTGTTCTCTCCTGTGTTTATTACCTCTTTGGTATAACAGATATGTGGCAAATTGGCAGAAGTGTCCGTGCTATGTATTCTTTGTGTAGGTACACACTGGCGCCAAAAGTAATCGTGACGCTGCGTCACGTTGAAGCCGATAGGAAGAAGTACATATACACAAATGAAGCGATGCACACATTCCGCGGACACCTATCGAGCGTTCGCGTCATATCGGATAGCTGTCAAGTGTGACGCCGGTTCTGTGGGACGCAGATAGCTATCGCCTATCCGCGTTCCACCATTTTCATTGGCGTATATGGGGCAGTGCACACAAGACGCAGCGTCACTTGCGTCAGATGCGAGTGAAGGCAGTTGCAGCATTGCCAATGTGTGGGGAATTCATCAAAATGCGAGGAATTTGGCCTATGCGAGGAATGCTGTGGGGGGTTTTAATTTTGAGGAATTTTGAGGAATTCACATGAATTTCTCGAACTAATAAAACTATTTCGGGACCAAGGTTTTTATACTCTTTCGTCTAGATTTAGTTGGAAACTTGCAGTTGTGGATGTTATTTTCTTAGTAAAACCTTAGGGTCATTAACGATACTCTAGTTTTTTCTAAGAATATTTGCTTGTCATTTGCTATTTTTTATTGTAAAAAATTGAGGAATTTACAGTGTTTCGCGAGGAAAACGGAGAAAGAACCTTGGCAATACTGGGCAGTTGTGATCAACGGTTTGATCAACTGTCAACTATTTGTCAAATCGACGATAGGACGCAAGTGTGTATTGCCAGCCAAAATGACGCAGATAGAAATGACGCAGCGTCACGATTACTTTTGACGCCAGTGTGTACCTACACTTTATGCTATGATAGCAGTCTAAGCCATCTGGCAGCAACAAATTAAATTAAATTTTCTAAGGTGTTACAGCTCTGTCAACCTGACTAGGATCGCCCTCGATCCTCGTGCCAACCTTGATCGTTTTAACTCTCGGGGAAGATTTGACGGGACGGGTCTAATGTTTCAATCGAATGGTTTCTAACACCTTTTCCTGGGACCTGGGTTAACGGGCAGTTTTCAACGTCTCCTACAATGTACCGGTCATGAGGAAGCACCCTACGAATCACATAAGGTCGACTATATTTAGGGAGGAATTTCTTATTCGTTCCAGCTGAGGTATCTACATGGCGGATAATGACTAGATCGCCTACTTGGTACTGGGCAGGCGGATAAATTCTCTGGGCATACGATGCAGATTCCGCTCCTGGGCTTGCTGGATCGCGGTCATAGCTTTAGCTCTAACTTCGGTTAGATCTACTTGAGCAGCCGTCAGTTTCGACTTCAAGTACTCAGCTAACTCGTCAATTTAGGGGCCGTGTTGAGTGGTTCCGAAGAACAAGACGCTAGGGATCTGACGTCTGCAAGCGTGAATTGTGTTATTGAGGGCGTATTCGACTTTATTAAGCAGATGGGACCAGTTGGCATGCTCAATTGGCTCAGACAGTTTAGCCAACATCGGGGTCAACACACGATTAGTCCACTCCACTTGCCCATTATCCTGTGAAGAGGCCACAGCAACTGGCCTTCACAAAGTGAATTATATTTCGGGATTGCAGAAAGCAGGAGAATTCATAGGAAGTGAAACAGGACCCCCTATCGGAGATGACGCGACGGGGACGACCATCACGACGGGATCACCCCCAACCAAAATATGCTTTCTTTTTGAACGGATGCTAGAAAGTGGACCATAATGGTCAATATGGATTGTGTCTAACGGTATGAGATTTTTTTCTATCGGATAAAGGTCCCTTTCATTTACATAACGGAGAGCGTTATACAGAATGCGTGGGATGCAATTGAGGATATAAGACTGAACTTTAGTGGCCATTTCAGGAAATTGGTAATGGTATCTTATTTGTGCGACACATTTTTCACTACCCAAGTGATCGATTCTTTCATCTAGAAAACGGATGATGTTCTGCTCGATCTCTACAGGTACAAGAAACGCTAGGGCTCCATCACGCATTTTACGTTGAACAAAGCCATCTATTAGTTCATACGGGAATGCGGTACCGAGTTCCAGGCGATTTCGGAGAGCTAATACTTTCGGATCTCGGGACTGGGAGATCTGAAGCGGTGTTTATTACCTCTTTGGTATTCCTAATACGTGTCATGTCCCGTATTGCCATCTCAGGTTAACAGCCACATGCTTTGTTCAACCCATTACATAAAGAATATATAACACGGACACTCCGAGCTGTCAAAGCCGACTTGAGACTAAACATGCCCACACTACCCCTCCTATCAGAGAGAGCGCTCTGGCTTTCGTTTCCAAGCTCGCGCGAGTTAAAGGATCTACGTTATCCTTTTCAAAAACTACAATGAAACACGACTTTCTTTCAAATTCAAAATCATTTATTTAAATTCTAATCGATGCTTTCGCTTGCGCTTACAAAATTGAACTCTGCGTTTTTACTTCTAATTGCGTATTTATATTATCAAAAGGGTTCTCACGCCGAAACGTGTGAAAATTGGATTCTGTTTAGTCTACGTTAGCTATTGCACTTGAATCCCTTATCATTTAATTTTGGAATTGGAATTTGTTTAGTCTATAAAACATAATTTGTTTAGTCTATAAGACATAAGAGATAGTACACATAAGTGTATGGTGGACGGCTATGGTGTAGCCGTAACTCCTCCCCCCTTGGTTGGGAGCGCCGGCCAGGTGAACTCTATTTTCGGGGGTTCGCTGCCAGGTGCTACGATAGTTCGCCTAATATGGGATGTTCTCGATGTCCTCAGCTTCTGGTAATTTCGATGACAGGATTATTAGTTTTTTGAATTCGACGTAGATATTCTTCGAATCGGTTATGTTAATTTCGTCCCAGTGAGTAGAGCTGCTGCTACTATATGTGACATCATTGATTTATATGTCACAATCGATGAAGTGGACCAATATGCTGCCTTTGACCTTTATTTTCTTTGGACCGCAAGTTGTGAGCATTGTAGATTCTGGGATGTTGATCAACAGTAGGTGGTTAGGCTCGGGTTGAAAGATCTCCATGTTGTATTCTCGGTCGTATAGTTCACAGTACTCTGGTTGGTTCGACATGAATTAGATGCAGGTGAAATCGGCGGTTTTCGCCAATTTTTTTTTTTTGAAGGCAGTAGAATATTTTCTCTATATTGCGGCATTTTTCGTCGAAGCTGTATATGTTTTCGGGATTCTTCAACAGGTAGGGTTTGGTTAGGATAGTCTTTGTTTTAAGTGGAAAAAGGAATAATAATCTTTTGAATAAATGGGAATTCGCATATTAAAAATGATGTTGGACCCATTCGTATAGGCTTGTATGTCCAAAAGTTCATAAATATTCTCATCAGATATAATTTCAATAGCTTGTTTTGTAAAGATAGCGTATAATTCTGTCAGTTCGTTTGGGCTGTGAATTAGTTTAGAAATTACGTTAAGTCTCGCAAGCATCGCATATTATATTTTATCTGTGCCAAAAATTGGAAATATTTTACAAATGTGCCATCGTTCCTAATCTGATTTTGAAAGTTTTCCTATATATGTTTTATATAATTTGTTATGCTCTTTTTTTTTGTCAATAATGTGATTGGTTATGTTTTCAAATTTTTCGATCAATTGCCTATTAGTTCTGGATTGTTGATTTACTTCTAAATTAAGATTGTTTTCGTTTTGTAAGATTTTGCTGATTTTTTTTTATTGATTTCGATCGCATCGTTAACGTCTAGGTTGCTTATTATACTTTTAATAACTGTTGCGAAACCATTGATAAGACCACGTTTCGCTCTCTTCTTTGGCATCAGAGAGATAAACTCATTATCAGCCTCCTGCAAATTCGTCCTACTTATGTCCAAGGAATCTTTTATGTCCGTATATTTCTTAAAGTTGTGAGTGTCTCATTTATTTGTTCGATGTTTCGTCGGTATTTTTCTAGTTGTACAATATGAAGTAGATTGTTGTAAGATTCAATTAATTTAGCGTCGCCAAGTCTCATCGGTAGAAGTCCTTGTCTGTTGGTCAGGTCTTGTATGTCCATCTTCTGTCCTTGTCCTAACCGGATTAGCTTGAAATTTACGTTTTCTTTTGATTTTAGATTTATGTAGTTTCTGATCTTTATCTGTTATAACTGTGATAAAATTGTTTTTCTTAACTTTATGTTTTGTAAATCTTCGTGCTATTTTATTTCTTCTACACTCCCTTCTGAATATAATCGATCCTTCCTTATTACATTCAGGATCCTCTCGGTTAAGATTAAGTTTTTCTGTTCTTTTCATTACTTGTTTCTCTAAATGTGATTTTATGTGTGGAAATAACTTTGTCTGAAATTCTTTTAGTTTTTCTAAATATTCATGTACGTTACTTTGTTGCAAATTATTGTTAAATTTGTATGTTTTACCATAGAAAACTTCGTAGGGGGTATAGTTTGTGGAAGAGTGAATGGCGTTGTTGTAAGTGATTATTGTTTCGTTTAGTATGTCTTCGTGATCTTTATCGCGTTGTTTGTCATGTATGATTCTGTATATTTCAGTCAATGTGGAATGTAGTCTTTCTACGGGTCCGTTACTACTTGTCTGCTGATAGGATGTAATGCAGTGCTTGATATCGAATTGCCTACAGAAATCTTTAAATAGTGTTGAAGTAAACTCAGTTCCTTGATCTGAAACTAGCGTGCAAACGGATTTGGGTATGCCATGTAGGCTAATGTAATGCTTGAGCGATTTGATTATTGAAATACTATTGCGATTGTTCAACGTATAGGCTGCTGCAAATTTAGAAAATTTATCAAATATTGTAAGAATATATCTTTTATTTACTGTGTAAATATCGACATGAAGTGTATCAAGCGGTTTCTCAGGAGTTTCTGGAATTTGATACTTAGGCTTCTGAGGATTTCTATCGTACTTCATAGTTTGGCATGTATCGCAATTGTTAATAACTTGCGTTATTTTATTTTTGAGAAAAGGGAAGTAATAGCTTCTTTTTAGATGTGAAAGGGTCTCATTTATTCCTCGGTGATTATTCTTTGCGTGATAATCATTTATAAGATCTTGCTCGTCAGAGTCAGTAACATCTACACAACGGATTATTTTATACCTCTTTGATTGCGAGAAGTGATCGGAATATACTTTTTGAATAATATTGAAAGTCTCGTCATTGGCATGAACTGCTATTAAACGATTGGGCGTAAAGTATTTCTTAAATATATCGATTAAACTATCTTCAGAGAATTGCGTTTTTCTGATTGTGCGACGTTGTTTATTACGGAAGGGTACTTCCAAGACTGTTTCTGGTTTTCTGTCAGAATTCTCTAAAATAAACTGTAGTGAAAATTCGTTCAGTGGTCTTTCTGAAATGGGAATACCGGTGTTCAAATCTTCATCTGCGGAATGAATTGTTGTACCACCGGTACTCTGAGTGGATACGTTTGGAACGGATGTATTCGTTTCGTTAGCATGAATTTCAACTAGGGATTTTCTTGGTAACTTAATTCTGCTCAGAGCATCAGCATTACTATTTTGGTTCCCCTTTTTGTAGACTACATCGTAGTCGTATTCTTCTAGTTTTAAACGCCATCTAATGAGTCTGGAGTTAGGGTCTTTTAAATTCATCATCCAAGTCAATGGTTTGTGATCTGTAACAATCTTAAATTTCCTGCCAAACAAGTATGGCCTGAAATATTTAGTAGCCCATACAATGGCTAGGAACTCCTTCTCGATGGTAGAATAATTAACCTCTGTATCAGTCAATGTTCTACTGGCGAAGCAAACTGGTTTATCACTGCCGATTGGGCCTTGTGATAATACTGCGCCAATTGCGAAGTTACTCGCATCGGTTGTTAAGACGAAGTTTTTGCTAAAATCTGGATGTTGTAGGATAGGGTCATTCATTAATAACTCCTTGCAGCTATTGAAACATTGGACGTAGCGATCGTTCAGATCAATTGTTCTTCCCTTTTTCAAGCACTCAGTCATTGGCTTGGTAAGTTTTGCAAAATCTCGAATGAATTTACGGTAATACCCAAGTAGTCCAAGGAAAGATTTAATTTCTTTCTGAGTTTTGGGTACAGGGAAATCCCTGATCGCTTGGACCTTGTCTGGATTAGGCTTTACTCCTTTAGTAGTCACGATGTGACCTAGAAATGAAATAAATTCATAAATTCATAAATTCGGATTTGTCCAATTGGACTTTGAGGTTTGCTTGTCTTAACCTTTGAAATACTTTTTTCAGATTTTCTAGATGTTCTTGGAGAGAAGTAGAGAACACGATTATATCGTCCAGATAGACTAAGCAAATTGTTCCTTGAAGCTCTTTAAGAACATTGTCCATAACCCTTTGGAACGTGGACGGTGCGTTTTTAAGGCCGAATGGCATCCGCACATATTCGTAATGTCCACCTTCGACCGTAAAAGCGGTTTTGCTAACGTCCTTGGGATTCATTTCAATTTGATGAAATCCGCTCGCCAGGTCAAGTGTAGAATAGTACATTGACTTGCCAAGTTTGTCAAGGATGTCATTGATATTCGGAATTGGGTATCTATCAGTTATCGTTTTTTCGTTTAGTTTTCGATAGTCGATAACTAATCTCCATTTCCGTTTTCCGCTGGCATCCAACTTCTTCGGAACTATCCACACTGGGGAGCTCCATGGTGAGTAGCTTGGGCGGATTATACCTTGGTTGAGCAGGTCAGTTATTTGCCTACGAACTTCATCCTTATGAACGAAAGGGTATCTATAAGATTTTGTATATATAGGCGCATCATCCACAGTTTTAATATAATGTTTAATTTGATTTGTAAAACTAAGGTTTTGCCCTTCTCGGAAGAAGATGTCGTCGTATTCGTGGCATATTTGGAGGAGCTGTTTTCGTTCTTCGTCGTTTAAATGGGACGTTCGAAGAATTTCGGAGATGTCTTTTAGTGATGGAGGAAGTGGATGACCGTCGTCGTATGTTATGTCGTAATTGTGAAGCTGATGATAGTGAGAGATGAGCTCTTGAACTTTTAGAGGTTGTTCAACAAAGAGTGTTCCATCTGAAGGTGAATGATTTAGGACTTCGATTAAGGCAAACCAATCTTTCGCTGCGTATATTCCTTCCGAAATAGTAATATTAGGCGTGATGTACACAGACTTGACATAAATTTCACCATTTTCGATGTCAACCGGCAATTTAACAATGGATTTACTTTTCCCTGAAATAGTGTATTTTGCAGATGTGAAATTTGGTTTGAAGTTTAAAGCTAAGGCTGCTCTGTTGGTAACAAGGACTTTGTTGCCAAGATCGACTTTTGCTCCAAGGGTACTTAGTGCATCTATGCCTAGAAAAATACCCGTGGAATCGGAAAACTAGAAATCGTGTTTCTCCCGGTTGATTAAATTCAATGAAGTTGGGGAGCATGATTTCTTGTTCTATTTTATGTTTAGCTAAGACAGTTGTGATAAAGGTGGGTTTAATTTTTTTTATGTCAGAGGGACTTACGAATTCGGGATTGATAAAAGAAGATGAAGCTCCAGTATCTATTAGAAATTTCAATGGACGACCAAATGGGGAAGAAATGTTAATATATGGCAGGATAAATCCGTGCTTATTAACGTCTAGGTATCCGATTGGTTTGTTGAGGCATTTTGCCGAAAATTCGAGTCGTCTATTACAGGTTCTGCTACGAAATCTTCTACCTCGTGTTCTTGTGGTTGACTGTTGTAATCGTATAAAGGATAGTTATCTGGCTCGTTTCGGTAAAAGGGATATTCACTATTATTTGTACAATTGTATGGGTCGTATTGGTCTAGCATGTAGGGATAATTCGTAAGGTTTCCCTCCATATTAGTATAAGAGTTGGATTCGTCGACATTAAGAAGCGCTCTGTTGCCAAAATTGTTGTAGAAAGGCCTCGTCTGGGGTTTTGTCGTCCTTGACATTGCTGTGCTGGTATCCATGAGCTCCGGCTTTAATCCTGTCTGGTTATTTGCCTGGTTAGAACCAAATCTTTGGATGTTATGATCATTAAACTGGTTTAAACGCGGGAGGACAAATCCGTTTGTTTGTGGCTGTCGTTGTTGGTAAAAATTCATTTGGGGGCGATTTGGCTGGAACGGTGAAAAATGTGGAACAGATTGGTGTTGAACAAAGGGTTGATGCAGAAAAGGCCGTCGTTGAACAGAAGATTGATGTTGGAATGGGGGACGAAAGCTTTGTGGTTGTGGCCTAAAGATATTGAATGCCCTAAAATTGGTTTGATTATTATTTTGTGGAACGATTTGGGGTGTTTTGACGTTCAAAGCATTTACATTTCTTTTGTTTTGCACTTTAGTATAGTTTATGTTTAGTTCTTGGACACAATATGAATAAGCAACAGCAAGTGTTACCGGTTTCATTGCTCGTATCATGGAACCAAGAGGTTCGTTTAGCCCGGAAAGAAACGCGTTCAAACACATTTCAGAAAATAATTTCCTTTTTGCCGCAATAACGTTTAAATCTGTTTCATGGATGTTGGCGTGATTATTCATGCTGGATAGAATTTCGATCACTTCACTATAAAATTCTTCCGTTGATCGGTTTCGCTGTTTAAGGCCGTGCAGGTCTTTTATGAGGGAAGTTTCATTCCTCTTTTCTGCATAATGTAAAATAAGGTTTTCCTTAATGTGATCCCAATTTAATGTGGTGCCATACATGTTAAGCACTTCATTGGCGGGTCCTACAATTTTATTTCGGATTGCTCTCATTAGAAGCTGCCCATAGGGAGTACCACTCGTGGGTCTTATCAACTCAAGAATTTCGTTGACGTTATCGATGAAATCAAATAGTAATCTGGGATTTCCTTCAAAGCGAGGAAGATCTTTTATTGCGTCAGGCACTCGGAGAGCCGTGAATATATCGATGCTAGCCGGATTGGCAGTGGTAGTCATATTGTTAATAGATAAATCACTAATCAATTTATAGCTATATAAGTCACTTTCACTTCTATTTTTCTCCGCGAACGAATCGGTTTCTGTCGAACTAACTTTAATTTTATTTGGTTTAAATATTTTTGAAATATTTGAAAGGCTAAATGATCGCTTTGTATTATTTGGCACTGCGTCACTATTATTATTAAGTATATTATTTCTTACAAATACTAAGTTTTCGGAGTCTGCAAGCCTACGCCTTGGGGGTATAGAGTACGGTTTGGAGGAGGAAGGCTGAAGTTTGGTGGGAAACATATACAATATATGGAAAAATTGCCGACTTACATGTATATTAAGTTTTCTGCAATTATTTCCACGTTGTTCTGTCTTCCTTCTAGACGATTTTCCTTCGTCGTTGTCTGGGTCGGCACTTTACAGCGATATTCCCTCGCTGCTGTATTTTTACACACACGACGCCTTTTCCATCAATTTTCTATTTCGAATTGCGTTATTTCGCGCTATCGATAACCCGTCGATAACTCCGATTTAGAATTTGACTTTTGCGAACGTACGCCTTCCGCCCTTAAGTCGACTGCGCCAGTTAAAGGATCTACGTTATCCTTTTCAAAAACTACAATGAAACACGACTTTCTTTCAAATTCAAAATCATTTATTTAAATTCTAATCGATGCTTTCGCTTGCGCTTACAAAATTGAACTCTGCGTTTTTACTTCTAATTGCGTATTTATATTATCAAAAGGGTTCTCACGCCGAAACGTGTGAAAATTGGATTCTGTTTAGTCTACGTTAGCTATTGCACTTGAATCCCTTATCATTTAATTTTGGAATTGGAATTTGTTTAGTCTATAAGACATAATTTGTTTAGTCTATAAGACATAAGAGATAGTACACATAAGTGTATGGTGGACGGCTATGGTGTAGCCGTAACTCGCGCGAAAGACTAGGTTGAAATTCGTATTCAAATTTCTCCAGGCCAGGTTGTGCATATGTAGAGAGACGAGTTGGCCATTTTATATCAATTAACCGTGTACGTGTACCTGCCCAAATTAGCTGACTTAACGCTAGTGTGCGTGAAATCAACGAATGCGGCTAGTACCCGATGCGAATACGCGACTGATCGAAGCATTCAGGGCTGCCCGATCAACAGAAACAACAAAAATTCGCAGCATTGCAATTTGAAATAGCAATAAATTTTATTGGAAAGTTTTGTATGTGAGTATTGAAAAACATAAATAAGGTGCTTTAAAAATTCAACTAAATTGAGCATTAGTTAATTCTACCCTTTATTGGGTTTTTAAAGTTCTTTGTAATCTCCCTCAATCACTGAATTGCAAATTTTCGGTTTTGAAGCGCTGTACCCGCCACTCAGAGTTGATAATCGGAAACTAACGCAAAAACCATACAAACATAACGTTACGGAGTCTTTCACTATTATTTCACCCAAATATTGAAAACTGCACAAGTTCATTAACAAGGAGTTGTCACTGATTCTGTATTGCAGTTCCAAGGAAACGCAATCCCTTCTTCGTTACCCTATATTTCTAAATAAATAGAGCACCGAAGAAGGAACTTTATTTCGTTTTCATAGAGCTCATCCACTTTTTCACACTGTTGGAAGTCGTAGCCATAAAATACTTTTCCGATTATAACACGTTGCTTAGTGGCGCACCGATGCACAAATATTGCGAACGCATTTCTCTCCCGCACTATCACTATTATTTGTTCCGATTTTCATTCAAAAATCTGAAATCTTATTACACACGATATTCCGATCGCGAATTGTCAAATACACACTGACATTTCTCGCTGACAGTCGCGATTCAACGAATTAACGAAATTAGCTTCTATGTGCATCTCTGTCTTTCATGCACGAATCATTCACATGCAATTTGCTTACTCTGTTGCTCATGCTAGGGTACACGGATATGAATTTACCTATACTCAGGCACAGGCTGGCCACTTTGGTTGCATAACAGTTATGTGAGAAATTGGCTGAATTGTCAGTGCTAAGTGTTCTTTATGCTATGGTTAAGGGGCCTTCCCAATTTATACCAAAAAAAATTAGATTTATTAAACGGGACTCGATAGAAAAACTTCTCAAGAGTATCCAGTTAAAATTTCATAACGTTCTGAGCATTCTAAATTTAGTTATAACAATATTTCGGAGTGCGCGTCGAACGAAAAGGTACGCGTATCAGAAAACACAAGCCACTAATCCTTTGCAAGGGTTCAAGCATCCACGTGCTCCTTCAGAAGAAGCACAAACTATATTAAACTCTATATATGAAGACCTCTAGAAAGATGAATTGCTATTAAGGTGTTTAGGTGGAGACACAAAAAACAATAATGAAAGTTTTAATAAGTGTTTTTGGTCAATTACACCTAAGCATCTTTTTTGTGGCTATGAAACGATTGAAATTGCAACCTATCTTGCTACCTGTACTTTAAATGAAGGTTTTGCACCCATTGTGGAAGTTATGAAAATCATGGAAATTAAAATCGAATCGCCGCAGCTCCGAAGTTTTCAAAAAGGCTAGGAAAAGTCATTGAGAGGAAAAAAGTTAAGAAAATGAAAAGATGGAGGAAGCTGAAGGAATTTTATATGAAACTGGCATCGGAGATTAGGCAAAGAAGGTGTGAGTTTGACTTTTCATCTATTTTTAACAAAAAAACTTTGAATCCGCTTTTCTCGAAACCACTTTTTTGCATATCGTGCCATTCATATTTGCAAAACTACTTGACTAATCCTTCTGAAATTTTTTTCATGCGACAAATCAACAAAACAAGTAACTTTAAAAAAATTGGGGCAGCCACCATCTTTTGTTTCAACAAATGCTTTTTTTAATTTTTTTTTTTATTCATTCCATAGCCAGTAACTTAAAAAGCAAAAAAAAATTGGTTTGGTTTCATCTCAATCAATGGCCGTTTTTTCTATAGAAGGACTGCGACGTCACTATTGTGACTAAATATATAATATATACAGCCATGGACATACAAATAGCACAAATACGATCAAAAAAATTAATTTAAAATTTTATTTAGTAAAACAATTAAAACGAGAATATTTTTTCTTTCATTTAATAAAGTGATTATTAACAAATCAAACTCATTTCGTAACTGAGCAAAATAATTCGTAGAAATACTGTAAGAACTGTGAAATGATACCAACTTCGAAAATGTGTTGGACACGTAAATATCACAATAAAATATTTCCTGAAATTAAATTGAAAATTCGTTAGAATATTAACAATAAATTTTTAGTTTTATATATACCTTCTTATAATTTAGTACTTTGGCCAGAATTTTTGATTATAGCCTGATATCTACGCCCCATAATCTCGACAAGGTTCTGACATTGATCCTTTGGGATAGAATATCAAGCTTCTTTTACACCATTCCAGAGTCCATCAGAGTTTTTAAATCTTTTTGGACCAATCCTGACCTTAACATCGTTTCATATATTTTCTATTGGATTAAGGTCAGGACTTTGAGCTGGCCAATTGTAAAAGCAATTTTTTTCTTTTGAAAACCAACCTTTTATTATGCGAGCTGAATGTTTTGGATCATCATCATGCATAAATTTCCATTTTACTGACATAAAGCCAAATGCATATGGTTCCATCGTATTTGTTAAAATGTCCAGATACTGAAATTTATCCATGTTTCCGTTTATTTTGACAGGAGGGCCTACTTTATGCCATGAGAAAGCTCCCCACACCATTATATTACCCCTGTCGTTCATTATGGTCTTTTGTGTGTATTTGGGATTAAATGCTTGACCTTTCGCACGATGGACAATTGTTCTACCATCTGGCCCAATTCTGTTTACTTTGGTTTCGTCACTCCAAAGTACGTTTTTCCAAAATTGGGAATCGTTATTGTTGTAATGTTTAGCAAAGCTCAAACGTTTTTTAATGAAAATGTTTTTTTCTTCTAATTATGCGTCCAAAGAGTTTAGCTTCATTTAATCGCCTTCTCACTAATCTATCGGATTTGCTTATGTCACATTATTCATTTATTTCACGAATAATCTGCCTTGATGACTTAAAAGGATTTTTTGCACTTTCGAACTATGGCTGTATCTATAGAACCTGTAGCTTTCCTGTGCTTTTGGTTCTCATTTTTTTCATTTTCCTTTAATTAAATACAATTTGTATTTGCTTAACGGATTGCATGGAACATTTCATTATTTCGGCTTTCGCAGCAGGCTTTTTATCACTATTGTTCATTTCATACCGTCTACTGCAATTTGTGCTATTTCAATGTCCACGCAACATAATCTCGAAACTGACTAAAAGTAACGCGAATAAAAACTTCTGAATGATAACGGTAAAAAATTTCTTAGAATTCTACTGCATGCTCGTGGTAAACAGTAGCGTTCATAAAAGTTGGAATATTTGTCTTTTTTTCTTCAAAAATTGTGTATTTAATCTTCTTACGAATTTGTGCTATTTGTATGTCCATGGCTAAATTTTTTTTTTTTTAAATTTATATATCTTGAGAGTTTGTTTATTATATCCAAAAAGATTCATACCTATATATGTAATAGCGGTCTCGTAATATATTCACAAAAATAACCTTTTCTTTCGCGATTACAGTGAGAAGGCCCCTTAAGGCATATGTTCAGCTACTTTATTGTCAATCAAATCTGGTTTTCTACAACTCAAATCCATGGTTTGGCTATACGCGAATTGTCTATTTCGACTCATACGAATTTGCATGCGAGTTTCGAAGAATGCCGACAAATATGGTGTCACCTTTATACGTTGATCAACAATGCTCGGATAGTTTTCAGAACAGCTTAAGCACACCTAGAAACCGTGTTGTTTACAGTTGGATCCGTTTATTTTACAGTCATACATTTTGGTCAACTAACTTCGTTAAGCACTTGGGTTGCCGGTATTCCATACATAAAACAATTGTGGCGGACTAATATTCGAAAATGATTTCTTTACCGAAAGAGACAGCATAGTTATCAAAATGGTGTTTGTTGCCATAACTGACATTGCTCGGAAAGTTTTGGCGAATTGGGACCGAAGTTTCATAACTTCAGAGTTAAATATTGTGTCCTCGTTTCAAATGTAAATGGTTGATATGTTCAATAATAATTCCAGCTTTACTTTTCCTTGAGGATGCTTTCCTTTCTATAAGTTTGTGCGGGGTAATGGGCGCTAATGGAATGATGTTGCCACTAATTTGGGATTTAATAGTGATTGTGACAACGCTCAGAGAATGCGTGTGATATCGCTCAACGTGTAGTGGGTTGGTTCCAGATTGGAATTGTCATCTCGGCGGGGGAGTGGTCGTGTTAAGAGGACGGTTGTTTCTCACCCTTTGCTAGTAAAACAACAAGTGGTGGACCATATCTTATTATCGCCAGTTGTTGATGAGTGCTATCTAGTGCTAATTCTTAAATTGCAAAACGCCGTGTCGATTGTTTTGAGTAATCTTCATGTATGAAGAGTGTTTGCCGTGTGTGTAGCGTTTAATTTGGGTGTTGCACGGACAGTAAATGTTTCTTATTTTAGAAAACCAGCAAAACAGTCGGACGCGGGAGTAGGAAGTAGATTGGTTTCGGATTTTCATTTCTAAACGTTAACAAGCGGGGGTAGAGATCAACGCTGTGTCGGACGGAAAGTGTAGTGACCGATAAGCTATCCTACCGCCGATGATCGAAAGTTACAACTCGCAGGGTAGGTTTTTTCTCGTTTTGTTGAAATGGCTATCGTGCATTCGACTGATTCTTTATAAGTTGCAAGTGAGGAGGCTATATTTGTTGTTTTGTTGGGGAAGGGCATGCTAGATTATTAACTTTTTTCAGTTTGTTTCGGCCATTTGTTAGGCATGTCACACTGACACATGCTAGAAATGTCAGGGTGTGTAATGGCGGTGACACTTTTGATTAGACTCGCGTGCCATATCAATATTTAAACATTTTATAGCTGCAAAAGTACTGTAATCACAAAGTTTAAGCCAACGTGATATAGTCCTGCGAAAAAGTCGAACATCGATTCGCACGTGTTGTGTAGATTAAAATGTAAACGCTTACGCGATAGGTTTGTGTGTGTGCGATCTTGGGATATATCAATGAGTGATTAATATTTCCCTGCATAAGTTCCACTTCCTGTGATCGAAACTGCAACACCTAATAAAGAGAGTATATGATCTGCGAATAAACTTTTCCAAATTGCCTGCCGGTAACTTGCGAAGTGAATAAGTGTAAATATTCTGGTTACTTTTCGTGAAAGAATGTGCTCTTGTGTGAGTATGGGCGTATGTCAAATGGGCGAAATCTTGGGTTTGCAAATTAGGATATTCAATTCGTGTTAGTTGACTTGAATCACTATCATTGAATTAGAATTGCTGGAAATTTATTTAAAGGAGCCTACATTATCGTAGGGAGATTAATATCTTCAAAAGCAACAAATTAGCTCCTACCGAAACATGAGTTGTATGAAATTTTCTAAGTAAAGTAAAGTGCAAGTATGATGTACATGCAGTAGTGATACGGTTACATATGAAACGGAAAGCATTTCGGGGCGACCACATGTTGAGGGTTTAAGGTTGGATGTGCCAGATTTAAAATTGATATGATTTATAGTTCAATATTCCTTAAACTCGTATCAAGTCATTGGTAGCATTTTGTTAAATGTCAATCTGACATTACACCGTAAATTATGGCGGCCGTCAAATTAATCCTGTCAAAAAATGGTACTTCTGGGTTGCAAGTTACCTCATACTCATTCGACTATTGCAATTAATTCAATCAATCCTAGATTAATCGTCGCAGATATTGCTCATTCTTCTGTTTTCAATTATGTCCTACAAATTTCGAAGTAATCCGACGATCAGTGGCGGTACGAAATCACCGTCAAATTTTGTTTAAGGGCAGTTAAAAGTGAAAACGATAATTTTTTTTGAAAAATCCTGAAAAACCTCTATGGCAATTTTAAAGCGTCAACTAAGTTATGAAATGCGTTATGACAGTAACTTTACTAGTTGTAAGCGTCGTAAGTAGAAACTTTCGTTGTTGGCTATGTTTTTAAACATATGTTTGACAGTATCATCGATCATTTAGTTGCTTAAATAGTAGAGAACCGATATTAGTTGATAATTACGGATCCATTGTTCCTAAAATGGCTTATATCCAAAAGTTGGGTTTTGTTGTTTTGGTGGATTCCCTGATAAATCCACTGATCGAAAGAATCACTTTTTAAAAGTCATATTGGTATCATATATTGTTATATTGTCAGTTTTGTTTCAGTTTGTTCAAAAAATTTAGCTACTGCGTAATGTTAATAAAAAGAAAAATTCAAAAAAAATTGAACACTAAAACAAAATCAAAATGTTAACAGGAATGTATGAAACCAAGACCATGAAACATCGTTGTTTTATGTAGTTTATGAAAAATGTTAAAACAAAGAAATTATTTTCCGTATGAATCGGATTGACCCTGCACTGCCTTTGAAAATAAAAATGACAATCAAGTCTTTAATTTTGATTATTGCTCTATAAACTCGTTATTCATTGATAAGTTTCACAATGCGTTCTAACATCACTTCATTTTTTTCAGATAAAATAAAACGGCACTGCTTCGTTCGTGCTTTCTCTCAGCCAGAATACAACAATCATACGCACACTGCATCTGCAGTTGAATTTCGGATAATTCAACTTCGAAAGGTAGAATTCAACTTTGCAATAGTAGGATTAAGTTTTTTTTTATTAAAACTTGAGTTTTGCAACAGGGTGACAAGATAAACACTACAAAATGCGCGAATATAAAATAGTTGTATTGGGAAGTGGAGGTGTCGGTAAATCAGCTTTAACAGTACAATTTGTTCAGGTAAGTTTAAACACAAGCAAAGATATATTAGTATTTACAATGAATCTATTTAAATTGATTTTTAACGAAGAAGTCAGTTGGAAGCTTTATATATCTAAAAGTGCAGATCCAGTTCGAACCGTTCGAATGTTACTGTCGTCAAAGGTGATAGTAATCGCAAGTAATCTTTTTTTGCTTGAATCATGCGCGTGACCACGAAGTTGTTTCCTTCTCTCCCGTATCACTATCGAATTTTACTAAAACTGGCATCATTTCGTCAATTGGACTAGGATAGAAACCGATAAATTCAAATACATATATATATATCGATTTTCCTTTGCCTGACATTCGCGCAAATCACAAATTACCCGTTGTTTCCTGCTTTGCTTCCAAAGCATCTTTCATTTTTGAAAGATGTATTATTTAGTAAACACATAAAAACGCTCGCTTCGTCGATATTGAAAACGTATTTCTTTGTATTTCGACCGATTCTTAAGATATCTAACATATCCGCAGTTATGAAAATAAAGTTCCAATTTTAGATTATAGTCGAAACATAAGTGGAACTTCGTTTTCCCCCCCGCAATATCTTCCCTCTGCCCGTCGTTTTCATTTTTTTGGAGAAATGTATAAGTCAAGTTATTCGGAGCCGTAAGAAGTGAACCAAACCGTCTCTGGTGTCCACTGTTACCATGTAGCAGAAGGATTTAAATCGAATTTCATCGTTCACGCGAGCTGACAAGTAGTTCGCGGACAGAAAAGTGCATTGGCTCTGTATGCGTCGTCACTTCAGACTAATATAAAGCCGACATTACACCTGTTAAGCTCTGGCCCGAGACATCAATCTTTTTACTCGGCAGAGGGGTTGGGACACTTTCCAAATCGCTGACCCGCGCGAATCAACTAGGCGGAGTACAGACTACTCATCACCTTAGCTGAGACTTACTTTCTAGGCCTAGCAATCGACAGATGTAAAGCCAATTTCTATTAACGACAAATAGTGCTTAACTGGAGCATCCATAAGCTAGCTTTATTCATCCATGATGAGATATTCTAGGCAATTAACAAATATGAATTTCAAATAGAGATTAATTAAAAGTAATTATGTATGAACATTTCATATCAATATCATGAGACGCTACATAGAAGACATTTAGGAATCAGACTATGTTAAAGCTCATGCTGCAATGTTGCTGGAAGAAATGACGAAAATGATAAAAAAAAGTATGTAAACAATTGCGAACGAAGTAAAATTAATAAGAAAGTTAGTAAAAATATAAAGTAAAAACCGATACTCCGTCAACAAGTTTTAAGACACCTTCCATTGATATTGTAGCAAAAATTTAGCTTGTAATATCAATATTGCTCGAGATTTAGTACATTGTTGCATATCTGTTGAATCTGCGTGGAATCTTAATAGCTCAGTAAATAAAACCTTTCCTGTAGTACCTTCATGAGCACGCGAAAGTTTTCATTCCACCGAATCTCTTCATGTTTTTGTAAATCTATTTCGTAAGGCTGTAGTCCATCAGTTTTAACGTTCAAGACGTTTTATATTCATCCGAGATTCCGTCACTGAACATTTTCGATATTTCATTTCTCAGTCTTCATAAGGATCTCAGTGTTCAAATTGATCTCAGGACAAATATTTTTCCCAAAACGCATCCATTGAATGAATCAGTCACTAAAAGGGGAAACGTGGTTTCGGGGTGACGGACGGCATCCTCTTCAGGTGCTGTCATTTACCATCCGCCACCAGACAGCACGACCACGGTTAGGCTTATTGATGGATTAAGCTCATTATACTTCAATTATTTTTTAAATTATTTGTATCCGCGCAGTATAACGACTGTCAATTTTACGTTAGCGTATATTATGCTTACGTAGCAATTCTATATAATCATTTATTTTGGATTTTGAACCTCCGTGTCTAGTCGACAACACCGCCCACTAGTGTGCTTTTGGTTCGCAACTTTGCTAACACTATTTTTGCACACTACTACACTATGTTCAATCACCATCGTTATATTTTGCGTACCCCAAGCATAATTTCTTCCGAATTTTTATAATATGATATTCAACCTGTTTTGTTGTCCGACTCTGCTTGTCTTTAAGCGTAAATTTCACACATTTTCTATATGATTAGCATCAGGTTATTGCGACGGCCAACCAAGTGTGGTGATACTATTATTCGTTTTGAACAAAGGGCTTAATGCACTGCTCTGCTTTGGACTGTTTTCTTCATGTAAGATACATGGTTTATTGTTTCGGTTGTAAAACTGTTCAGCTGATGGTTTAAGGTAGTTTTTATAAATCTTCGTCATTCTAGCTGAATTCGGATTTCCACAAAAGGCACACAACTTCCAAAAACGTTGTTTTGAAGAACATCCCCATGGATGCAATTTTGAAGGATGTTTTACTGTCCGCTGTAAAATTGTTGTGCGTTTTGTGGACCATGCACTCCCTGTAGGATTGAAACACCAAAATGATGGTTTGTCAGAAACATAATATTTTCCCAATCGTAGTTTAAGTTTTGGTTGCCCAGGCTATGCATTTTTCCATATGAGATATATTCAAGACTAGTACTCCATCATACATCGCAATTTTCTAACAATCTTCGCTTTATTATCATAATTGAAATTTTAAGTCCACGTCGAGATAATTTTTCCGTTGCCTGCCTCAAAGTGAGCATTGGATTTTATTTTAATTAATGCAATAATTTCTTCGCAGGAACATCAACTCCACGCTAGGAAACAGTACCTTACGAAGGAGGGTTTGCAGAGGCACACCACAATGTGGGGTGCTATTACCCCTTCTATGGAACCTAATGGTGGATGAACTCCTGTCAAAAATAGAAGCGACTGGCTGCAAAGTCGTAGCTTATGCCGACGATGTTGCAATAGCAATATCGGGAAAATTTGTTAACACCCTATCGGAAAGACTAAACTTTGCCCTAGGTATTCTTACCAAATGGAGCAAAGAGTGTGGTCTAAAGATCAACCCGCAAAAGACGGAATTTATGCTCTTCACAAGAAGGTATAAAATTCCACGATTTGCCCCACCTAAGCTTGAGGAGATAAGTCTCAACCCATCTCATCAGGTCAAATATTTAGGTCTAATTCTGGACTCTAAACTCGCATGGAAAGCGAACACAGCAGAAAGAGCACGCAAGGCTGCATGCGCAATCTACTGCTGCAAACGAGCTATTGGGAAAAGGTGGGGATTAAAACCCAAAATTGTATCATGGCTCTATACGGCGATAGTGGAACCAATCCTTCTGTATGGCGCAGTTATTTGGTGGCCTGCTATGGCGAAAGCATTAAATGTAAACCTGCTAAACAAGGTCAGAAGGAGTGCGGCTATTGCAATCACCGGGGCTCTACGGACTACCCCGACAAAGGCATTATTTATGCTATTAAATTGGCTTCCGACAGAGCTACTTACGAGACAGCAGGCCAAGTGCACTGCTGTTCGATTAAAAGCTCTGCGACTATGGCATGAGGATAACTTCGGTCACTCCACAATACTACGCAGGGATGGGCCAACGTCAGGGAAAGTGGACCTTGCATCTCCGATTCCCTGTTTTCACCATGGTTTCAGGTCAGTCATCCCGAATAGGGAGGACTGGACCACAGAAAGAGATGGGATACAGGAATCGGTCGACATCTACACTGATGGATCAAAAATGGAGGGAAGAGTTGGCTGTGGCGTGTTCTCAGAACAGCTAGGCCTGAAACTATCCTTCCGATTACCAGACCACTGCAGCGTCTTTCAGGCAGAGGTCATTGCGATTTATAAGGCAGTTGACTGGCTGAGAAGTCAGAAAATTTCCATAAGAAATTTAAACATCTTTTCTGACAGTCAAGCTGCCATCCAATCATTATCCAGCGTGCATACTTCATCTAGAATTGCTATGGAATGCCGTTCACAACTGAACGTGATGTCGCTTCACTGTGAAATGATTCTTTGCTGGGTACCGGGGCATTGTGATATACCTGGAAACTGCGAAGCAGATGCTTTAGCGAGAGCTGGCACCGAGCTTCAGGAATATACACTTAACCCCGAAGTCGGCCAACCTCTAGCTTCCATAAAGCTAGGATTTAAGCAGCACTACGTGGAGGCTGCGAATAGGGCCTGGCTGCTCGAAGAAACCTGTAGCACAACCAGGCAAACTTGGCACGCACTGTGCTCCAAACGCACCAAGCGGCTCCTCAACATAAGCCGCGAAACCCTGAGTTCCGTCGTTTCCGTACTGACGGGACACTGTTTGATCGGCAGACACGCAGAAAGACTGGGTGTCCCTATCAATGATTTCTGCCGAAGTTGCAAATCAGAGGAAGAGGAAGAAACCATTAAACACTTTCTGTGCGAATGTCCGGCGCTGTCCAGGAAGCGCATGCAAACCTTGGGCACACCCTTCCTAGACAACCTCACGGAAGTAGCCGCTTTGGACATTGGCTGCATAGCCGTCATCCCGCAGGTTCTAGTGCCGCCCTTATATTCTGTGGTATCACAATGGGCCTCTCGTGGCCTAAGTGAGCTACCTTTGGATAAAAAGGGGCTGCCACTACAACCAACCAACCAATAATTTCTTCGTTCTCTTTCTTCTTCGTAATGACTCTGGATTTTCCACCATTCGAAAAGCCCTCCATATTTTATATACTATCTCTTCCTCACAAAGGTAATGGACTTTTGGGGGTATTTCGCGACGGCTGTATAAAACTTTTGGGTCTTTAGATATGCGCATAGAATCGCTTCATATAAACTTCACCTACAAGACTCCACGTAAACTCATTTAAGGTCAAAACTAGACTGATAAAATCTTGTTTACGTACTAGCGTAGAAGCCACTTGAACTACCTCTATGTAAATATTTTCTTGAAATGTGTTATGATTAGTGTCGTATGCAATTTGCTCCTATGTGACTAACCAAAAGGGAGTGTAGTAGCACGGACAATAGATGCTTCGTCGCTGCATCCTACATCGGTTTAATTTTTGATTGAGCATATTAAAAGCTGAAACTGAAAAGTTTAAGAATTTTTTTTGCAAACTGCGTATATGAAATTATAATAACATCGTGAACAAAAGGAAGCTCTCTGTTTTTTTCACGATTCGATACTCGATAAATACTGCGAGTGAAATTCGTTCAGCCCGTGATTTCATTGCGGTTTTATGCTCTGTTTTAATATACTGAGATAAAACCTTAAATAAGAAGGGAACAACTGCATTGTGTTTCTCATAAATGTTGAATTATTTTCAAAACCAAATTTAAAAATTTGCAAAAAAATATTTAATGGCTTATTGATACAAAATTTGTAAAGGTTCATAGTTTAATTTTCAAATGTCCTAAAATAATGTAAAATTTGCAATTAATGTTTACACTTCAAACATATTGCTTGTTTTTTGAAGGAAAAACATATTTCCCACGAAGTTTTCTCAATTAATTTTTTAAATTCCGCTGTGTTGCTGTTCTATTTACTGTTGATGTGTACACTACTCGCGAGATTATCGCAAAGATTTTCCATCCGATTTAGATATTCGGCCAGTCGACGCGAATACGCCCATATCAAAGCAGACTTATCTGAATAATTATGCCTTATAGAAACTTTATATTCTGTATGCAAATCATTTCAGTAGTAGTAGAAATTTTTTTTGTTGATAAATTAAGTTTTCCATTGTTCGTCTTAGATCATGTCACGTGAATGCAACAATTAGGTATGTTAATTTTTCAGTGTTTCGGAACGCATATAACTTTCGACAACACTGTACGATTAAACGCGATTTAACAGTGTGAAAAAAGTTTAGGGAAATCAGTGTTCTCGCCAATATTTCAAAATCAAGCAAATTTGCTAACCTCATTGCATTCGGGGTATTAACCTTCAGTTTGACAAGTTTATGCAGTTTGGTCGAGAACAGTTTTTTCATTGTAATTATATTTTTTGCACACATGTCTTTGTCACAGGGCAAACTATCGACAATTTGGCTCAAAGCGATTGAGATTTTTCTGGCTGCGTTTAAAATATGTGGATTTGACCTCCGAAATAAACTGTTCTTTCTAATAGTAAATAATTTTTTTTCGTACGAAATCTTCAGTTTTAAATATTGGTTGACAGCATTCTTCTTTGAAATGATTGCCCAAAACCAACATCTCCCTTTTATTCATAAAATCGATTTTGCCTGGTTCAACTGTACCATACCATACTCACCAAATTTAATTTACGTTTATTTGTTAGATTAATTGGAGTATCCCAATAACGTAATTTATGTTCAGATAATTCCAGGCAACACGTTAACATATTGCATACTTGCATTTTTTAGTAAACGCACTCTTGAAAGCTTTATTAAAAGTTATTTAACACCCGCTTTTTACTTGCTTCGATCGCAAACCGCGGCCCTTGAGGTCCACGCGGACAATTTCCTATCAATATCTACATAAGTATTAAACATATTGATCATAATTATAATAATGAAAATAATTGTACTCTAAATAATAATCATGATAAAAGCGCATTACAAAGTGGAATGAGTTAATATTAATGCTATAATCTTATGCCATTGATTACGTAAGGCTTTTGTTAATTGAGGGTCGAATTGCATCTTTACGCGGATCCGTCGGATGGGGGCAGGCTACAAAGCGTTTTTTACGTAACTTGTTATTTTCATAAGATAAGATTGAATGACACAAGAGCGTTAGCCAAAATTTTGACGAAATTGGGATTTCAGGGTTATTGAATGCAGTTTTAGTTTATATATAGACTAAACTAGATTTTTGCCGCATGGTGGTCATTTTAAATAGCTGCGACTAGAATTTTCATAAATGTTGCATTAACATTGAATCTGTATTATTTCACCATTTGACTTTAAAAAGATTAATAATCATTTCAGATTTGGCAGTACATCTTAAAAAACAACTTAAATGCAGCAAATGATCGCTGTTATATGTAAAAAACATAAAATATTACAAAACATGCGAGAGACGCAATTGAAATCTTACGAACCCATAGGAATATATTAACTCAATCATCTTTACGGATTAAAAAAACGATTTTGAAAAATAATGATTGACAGAGGTGCAAATTAGATACATAGTACAATTTTCTGCATTTTTTTATTGAATTAAAAAAAAAACGTCTGCACTTGAACATTCGAACAAATCATAGTAATGATAATACGTATCGATCGATGGCACAACCACGTCATTAGAGTAAATGAAATCGGGTAATATTATTCATTATAAATATTAATGGGATAAAAACTATAACTTTTGTTTAAGTAGAAATCTTTGAAACATCTTACTTTTCAAAGCGTTAATTGCCACAAGTATGAATTAGACTGAAAAAAATTATTTTAATAAATTTGAAGCAATTTTTTCATTAAAGTAAAACGCTGTACAGAATTATTGAAAATCTGCTCAAATCATGCAAATAATAGTATGCATTGATTGACATGACAAAAATGTCTTTAGAATAAGAGAAACTAGGTGATATCATTCGTATCACCGATTTATTCACGGTGATTATCAATTATTTCTAATTTTTATTTTATGTGTAGTCATGAAAACAAATTTAACTGGTTTATTATTGGCTGCTTGTCGTGCAAATCAGTTGAAAATTTATTTTATAGGAAAAAATCCTCATTTTGCTTTGTTTCTATTAAATTAAAAAACGGTCTCACAATTTTTTCCCAAAATTTAATAGAAGCATACTAATGTTTAAACGCTTCGATTGACACCTTAACGGTGAAAATCCAATTTTTGGTTCACGAAATATACTGCATTACAGAAATGATCTTGGAAGGGTCAAAACAAAAAAACGTCTAAAGTTTTTCAAAATCTAATCAGCTCGTTTGATTGCAAATACGCTTCAGTTGACACATCAACGAAATAACCTATAGATATCATGAAATATCATGAAATAACGTATAGATATCATGAAAATTTCAAATTGAATTTTCGAGGCGATTACAAGAAAAAACCAATTTCATTTGTTTTATGTTTTGAATTCTACTGTTATGAAAGAATAAACAAAAATGTCCAAGCGAATAAAAAACATGCAGCATTTATGACAGTTTTGGTGGCAACTACCAAAAATGGTCACTACGCGACCAACATTTTGAATTCATTCATTCAAGTTTTGTTCAGTCGACGTAGAAACAAAAACTGCATTCAATAACAGTTGTTGTGTGTTCTCTTGATGAGCCATAATGGATTAAAATCTTTATAAAACTAAACACTTGATTTTTTGACTCACAAATTTTTATTAATACTACAGGTATTGATAAAAATTTGTGAGTCAAAAAATCAAGTGTTTAAATTATAAAGATTTTATTGCATTCAATAACTTAAATTCCAATTTCGCCAAAATGTTCACTTTAAAGCGCCAATATAATCCTACATAAAAAAGTCTTGTATACCAACCCCCACTCTAGTCGCTCCGCGTAAGGATTCAATCTCACTCTCACCAAAAGCCTTACGTAATAACGTGCGCATTACGTATCAAAGAATGTAAAATGGCAGTAGTTAAAACAATGAAGCAAATAGAAAAAATCTATTTGAAAACGTATAGTAAGTGAAATTACTATGAGTGCAAAATATTCTACATGAATGAGATGATTCAATAGAAACAGTAGGAAGCGCTTTAGTAGTTTGGATAAAAGACAATACAGTGAAATTCGCTTATCATAACAGTAAAGGAAATTGCTAATCAGGTCATACTAAGCGGACGTCTAAAAGGTAGCATAATTTGTTTATATGAAATAAAAACATACAAGTATATGATTATATTATAATATTTTTTTCGTTTACTGGAGTGACACTAAGTTTTAACTAGAACTTATCAAAAATTATTATGTTATATATACCTTAATTTATTGAACACGTAAGCATATTGTTAAGATGTGTGTATAGAATCAGTCATTTTTGCCTTTGTTTGCTTTTCACATAAATTATAATAACATACATTAAACGTGCAACCTTATCAGCAAAATAATCATTCCACTTTTCAGTTGAGATACGTAATTGAAAATTCAAATTGCTCACCCAGGCGGATCATGGCAGATTGTCTCCATTAGAATCTTCTTCATTGATATCATTAGAAGATGCAGCAGCATTACCGAACCCTGCATGTTTTTATTAATCGTGCTTTGCGAAAACTTATTCTAAGACTCAGCGATCATGAGTATCGCGTCCAATATTGATAATTTCACACAGTAAGCACTTAATCGTTTTAAGCACAGGATATGTCCTGAAGTTTAACTTGAACACCTGCATAACGCCCTGGTCAATAGGTTGTTGGAATGACGTGTTGCGTGGGAGGAAAACAAGGGATATATATTTTAATTTACTGACTTGCGGATAAGCTCATCCATTATTGAGTGATAAAATCTTGTTGCGTGCCCCGCATTCCTTCACCTCCATCCCAGACAATCACCATCCATGTGCTCCGCCACTTCGGATGCACCATGGACGATGACCGCCGAGAGGAGGCCCCCGTGCGGAGCACCCACCAACAGTGGTCGCATAGAGGCGACCATAGATAACATGTTTTTTTATAAACCGGCTAGCTCACCGGGTCGTGGGCTAATAAAAGGCACATCGACAAAAGAAACTTTTATATCCGGACAAAACCCAATCGCGCACATGCTGAGGAGATGAGAACCATGAAAAAAAACTCACTTCATATCATTTCACTTATGTTTATATATATAAAAAAAAATATTTTTTTTTTATCATAGTTCTTAACACATACAATATGAAGTTACTGGTTAACAATTTCTCACATTGTCAAAAAAAAATCTACAGAAATTTCTACAGTTTGAAAGCAAGTTGCTTCCCGTTTGAACTTACTATTTATAATCGTATTATTACAAAGAAAGCTAAATACACATGAAATGCCTAAGAACTGGTATGTCGAAGCTAGATCACATACATTTCTTGAATTATTTGCATACGATAAATTACAGAAACGTTTTTTTTTTTTTTTTTTTTTTTATTTCACTTATTACTGTCGGCCGTTCGCAGGAAGCTTCACATTTCCACTGAACTCCTTTTCCGGGACGAATGCTGTGTTAGACTCTGCATGTCTGCTATGTGGCCCCGCCGAAGACGTTGCTTGTCGCTGTCGTTGTTTCCAGACAGCGGTCCCATAAAAACTCACTCGGGAAACCCACTCGATACTGTAGATTATTTAACAGGAATAATTCCACTCCTCACTTCGACTGCCAATCGCAAAAATTAGAAATTCAACAACTCCAAAACCAGAAATCTCCAACAAACGTATATCGCGCGATTCGCGAACTTTAGCATTATTTCAATCGTTTCGCTATATTACCGTTCACACTCTGCGTGCAAGCGTTCTTTTTCCAAAAAAACCAACCAACCGAATTTTCTTCCTTCAGCGACCACGTCTTTTCTTCGACTCCCTCGTCAACTCACTTCCTACATTTTTTTCCCACCGCGATCACCCGTTGAAGCATTTTTGCTCCAATTATTACCATATATGGTAATATGTCAGAATCTTTTCGGCCAATCAGAGGGCGACAGCATGCAAAGTGAACCGATTCGCGCTCGATCACTTAAACTCACCTTGCAAGAGAGACAGCGCGTGTGGTGGATTACTAAGTTGGGATTTAGTACTGCCAATGCTGATTATTTGGACGTGTACTGAGGGAAAATTGAATATATTCCAATTTGGAAGAAATGAAAAAAAATGAACGACTAAAATGAGAATTGATCCGCAACAGAACGTGGGGACGACCCCGCCCTGAGAAGAGTCTCTCCACAATAAAGCCGGGCTATGTATGAACTCTAAGTAATGAAAGATCTCATGGTTGGTATGAGGCTAGGCAGATGTAGTCAAAACGTCTAAACGTCGAAATCATCATGCTCGCTCAATCAAACCAGGAGGTTTTTTAACAAAATGGGAAGTCTTACGTGAAGCTCAGCAGATGTAGTCAAAACGTATTAACGTCGAAATCATCATACATGTTCACGCAAGTTCCTCGATACGGTATTACGTTAAGGTAACCCTACTCAATCGACAGTTTTACCCGAAATAAGCCTTCAAAACTACCTTAGTAGTCGAAGTAGCTCAAAACCGGAACGGAACCTATCAACGGCGGGTTACTGAGTTATCAAACAAAATGAAACACGGGCGTGTTGAAAAGATGAGTAATGAAATCGCTATTACAGATCAGAGATAATGTTACGACAAGATATCTGGGACAATACACGACACTGAAAAACGAAATGGTGTACCTTTCGAGTTTTACACTGGGGTTGAGCTGTACTAACTACAAAGGATCGACCGTTGCCCTCTGTATTGAAACCCCATAGAGAACCTCAGGTCTAACCTGACAGACTTCAACCCCAGTCTCGAATCAGCCAAAGAAACAAACCAGAATTTAAAGACGAAGACAAATACATACATTTTGAGTTCAATATGAACCCCCCCACCCCTAAGAAAGTTGCCTAGCAACTGAAACGGTTGTATACCGGAGCTGAAAAGATGAGGAATATAAGATTCCGATAGGTAAAATGGGTAATATTCGAAAGATAAAGAGATATGGTTATACTACAAAAAAAAATGGTCTCACTTCCTGTGAGCAATTATTAATAATATGATACTAGATATACCAAAAATATTTACATTATATACAGGCGTCAACGCTCAACGCGGACTAGTTTAGGGACCCCAGAGGTCGTCAATTCTCTAGCATTTTAAGACTCCAAACCCAATTATTCAACCTAAGGATATATGAACAGATACTAAACAAGGTACAACCTAACTATATGCGACGCAGATGTATATACTAATACAATACCCGTCCACACTAATGCAACCAATACGTCACACGACGAGGCCATTAGGAAAACTCATTGGACTTCGAAACAAACTAACTAATATGCGTGTCCACACTAATGCAACCGATACGTCACACGACGAGGCCATTAGGAAAACTCGTTGGATCACGAAGCAAACTAACTATATACGTCCACACTAATGCAACCGTTACGTCACACGACGAGGCCATTAGGAAAACTCACTGGACTACTAATTTTATAAGGGACCACGCCCTGTACTAAATACTACCGATATCTACAACCTCACCTAATAATATCTAGACTTATTTTTATACAAAAACGATGACCTACTAATATATGTACGATATATATACAGATAGCTATCCACAAAATATACAGATCGAAGTTAACTCTTAATGTCCTGTGCGTGACATACACCAAGAGTTTTACCGGACATATCCCGAACTTCGTAGGCAACCTGTCCCACAGGTCGAACAATGATTCCAGGCACAAACTTCGGGGCGAGTTTGGCGGAAAACCGATCAACAGCCTTACTCAAGACATGATTACGGACATGTACAGCTTGACCGGGCTGAAACATTCGGGGCTTACTACGCAAGTCGTATCTGCGTTTACCCTTCAAGTAGGATTCTTGAAGTTTAGCTTGGACCTTGATTTGAATATCGCGCATTTTGTCGTTGCGCTCCGTGACACTTAGTTGACCGTCAGCTAAAGAAGATAATTTACGTAAGAGGGTGTAGTCCGAGCCATGTCTAATAGCCTGAAATCCGAACATTAGGAAATGCGGTGAACAACCAGTGGATTCATGCACTACGTTCCTAAATGCAGCGCATGTCTCCACGAGGGAACGGTCCCAATTACGATGGTCGTCACCAATATAAGAACGAATAGCGGATAGAATGGATTGATTGGCACGCTCAGAAGTGTTGGACTGCGGAGAATATCGAGGATTTAGAACTTGGGTGATATTGTAGTCTGACAGAAGTTGCGTGAAAACTTTAGACACAAATTGCACTCCGTTATCGGAATGAATAAATTCAGGAACGCCAAAAGTATGGAAAATATTTTCGGACAGAAAGTTCACAACGGACTCGGCAGTGGCCTTAGGCATGGCCTTAAGCCATAGAAATTTGGAATAGTGGTCCAGCACCACGAAAAGTTGCGTATTTCCGAACTTAGAACGGGGATAGGGACCCAGAAAGTCAATGAACAGGCGTTGCAGTGGACGCTCAGAAATACGCATTTGTCCGAGAGGAGGACGTAGAGTTTGGTTATTAGACTTTGTCTGTTTGCAGACAGAACATTGACTAATAAATTTACGGACGTCGAGTTTGAGACGTGGCCAATAGAAATATCGACGCAATATTTCGGCGGTTTTATGGACACCACTATGTGCGGATACAGGGGAGCTATGACTGTGAGATATAAGCAGTTGTTGTACACTGTCGGGCACCCATAGTTTAGTTTGAGGGATATTTACTTGGTCATCCGACATGACACCGGTATTAATATAGATTTTCCCGTTTTGTACCCAAATATTAGAAAATTTATCGGGGTTTTGCTGTATAAGATCGATACGCTCTAGATATGAGGAGTCATTAAAGGCTGACTCAGGAATTAAAGGATGCAGAGAAGCATGTTCCGGAAGAATTGAAGTTAAAGTTTGGTCAGAGAGAATAGAGATATTGCCGGCTACAATACCTTCATGTACGCGCGACAACGCGTCTGGGACGACGTTTACGGATCCTTTGCAGTGTTGGATTTGAAAGTCAAATCCTTGTAGTTTGAGACTCCAACGAGCCAGTCTGCCGGAAAGGTCAGTTTGCCGCATCAGCCACTTGAGGCTGGCATGATCGGTAATGATAGTAAAAGAAAACCCCTCGATATAGGCGCGAAATTTTTTTACACTTTGTACAGCCGCCAGGCATTCGAGTTCCGTGATAGTATAGTTACGTTGGGCCGAATTTAATTTACCGGACATAAAAGCAATAGGATGCTCTTTACCATCCTCGTCCTTTTGAAATAACACGCTACCGATACCGGTAGTACTGGCGTCACACTGTATAAAGAAGGGTTTACTAAAGTCTGGATTAATTAAAACTGGAGCCGAAATTAGGGCTTGTTTTATTTGCGAGAAAGCGTTTTCAGCGGAGTCATTCCACTTAAACGAACGCTTGCTCTGAAGTAAATCGGTTAGAGGCGCCGTGATACTGGCGAAGCGAAGGATGAAACGACGATACCAACCCGCCATTCCCATAAAACGCCGTACGTCCTTAGCGGACCTAGGAGTGGGGTAGTCAACAATACTAGAAATTTTATCCGAATCGGTTTTTAGGATACCGTCACTGACTATATATCCGAGATATTTGATCTCGCGTTGAAGGAATTAACTTTTGTCGACGTTAATAGTAAGGCCGGCGGAAGTGAGAAATTGAGCTACTTTACTTAATAGATCTAAATGTTCCTCAAAGGTGGCACTAGTAATGAGTAGGTCGTCTAAATAGACGAAAATTTTGTCATGATACTCGTGCGGAATGACTTTATGCATGAGTCGACACATAGTTTGTGGGGCGTTGCAAAGACCAAAAGGCATAACAGTGAAATGATAAAGAGGACGACCAGGGACTGTAAAAGCGGTCTTTTCGCGCGAGTCCATAGATAAAGGAATTTGCCAGAAGGCGTCCTTGAGATCTAGACTGGTTATGAATTTAGTAGATTGTAGACGAGATAAGAGACCCTCAATTAGCGGAAGTGGATATGCATCCTTGATAGTGACCTCGTTAACCCTACGCGCGTCAAGACAAAGCCGATTTTTACCGGGTTTGTGGACCAAAGTGACGGGAGAACTCCATGAGCTCTGACTTTCCTCTATAACGCCAAGAGAAAGCATACGATCTAATTCGGAATATAGCTGAGATTGAATAACAGGAGACACTGAATAGTGACGTTGTTTAACGGGTTTAGCGGAACCCGTATCGATAGTATGACTCAAAAGCGAAGTTTTTCCCAACCCACGCTCATTAAAGGACGGAAAGGTCTGGATAACAGATTGAAGCTGCATTTGCTGCGCTGTAGATAGATGATGATACACATCACCTTTAGAGCTAGAAACAGTATTAAGTACTTGTAGAGAAGGTAACTGAAAAGGTACGATATTAAATGCGTTCCAAAAATCGATGCCCAGATACACGGAATGTCCTAGAGAAGGGACTACTAAAAATCGAATGGGTTTGATTAAGTTTCCGAAGGAGACTGAAGTGTCTACATAACCTAATGCGGAGACATGTTGTCCAGAAGCAGTACTAATGTGGAGGTTGGAAGAATGCAGATAAAGTTGTAATTTAGATATAAGGTCTAAAGCCCCATGACCCAAAACGCTAACGCTAGCTCCACTATCGAGTAACGCAGAGAGTTTATGCCCATTAATGGCTATTTCACGAAAAGGTCGGGAATCCGCTGAAGGATCATCGGAATATATGGAGTGTAGTACTGCCTTACGCAGTTGACGGAGTTTATAAAAATATAATGCCGTACGTTTACACCGACGTAGGCGACTATTGGACAGTAGGCGACATTTAGATTTAATAGAGGGATGAACTATATGAGGTGACGTCACGGAAACAAGATCGCTATGTATGGACTCAACAGGTAACACAACAGGTTTTAAATTGATATTGGGGTCCGTTTGGATGGTGACATCTCTCATAGAGATGTTAGAGAGGGAAGGTACCTGATTTACAGACGCGTATTTGCTTCGGGTCGGACTGGGATACGTGTTTTTATTCGGTCGGACCGATTCAGAGGCATGTTGTTGGCGATGACTGGAGTGGATCGATTCCCCGCGAACGACACACTCCTTCGCCCGTTTCCCGAAGGATTGCATTTAGCACAGTTACTTTTCAGGACACCATCGTGGCCACATCCAAAACAGAAAAGTCGATTTACCGGAATTGGACAATTTCCGAAGGAATGCCCACTACGCTTACAGTTCCAACAGATAACGGAGTTAGAAAAAGTTTCGGAAGAGCGAACTGTAGGAGATACGTCTGCCTGTCTGAATGGATTACCAGAAGAACGACGAGAGTTGATAGGATCGACGTTTTTCGACCCAGACGTAAGATGAATTTCGTGCACTGAACGCCGCACGAAAGGAATAGTCCGTTTTACAGGAGTGTTGATGTTCCATACACTCTCGACGGAAATACAACATTGGACTAGTTCGCGAGTGTTGTTAAAGGTGCGACCAGCTAAATGATCGCTCAGACGGGTGGACATGTTGCGATATAGGATGACTTGTAGGTCAGTGTCCGGTAATGGATGCCGAAGCTGAAGGGTCAGTCCTTCAACCGCATCAAAGAACTCAATGAAGGTTTCAGAAGGTTTTTGAATCCGCGCGTCAATACGTCGTCGGATATCCACATCGGAGGTAAGAGAGCCATATCGACTCAGAAAAGTGGCCTTAAAGCCGTCCCAATCAAAGGACTGGGGATGTAGTTGGAGATATTTCCAATACCAGACCGCTGCTGGTCCACGAACTAATAAATGGAAACTCGCGATGAGTTCTGCAAACGAAACCTGATATGTGCGAGAGAGAGTCTCGACTTGAAATATAAAAGTCTCGGCGTTGAGACTAGAGTTGGTTCCATCGAACGTAATGCCCCATTTAAATATGGGTACATTATGACGGACAGAGGTGTTTAAGGTTTCCCTTACATGTGTAGGAAAACTATGAGTATAAGGAACGTCTGGATACATAGGGGGTGGAGTTTTCACCTCCCCTACAGGTTGTGTCGGACTTACATACCGAAAGGGTTCACCTTGATTTAACATATATAAATCCGCAGTGTGGATAGATTTTTCAGTCACAATGTGTTTCGGACTGTTGAAAATGATGGGCGCCTGACATTGTTCGGGCGGAATGTTTATCACCACGGATTGATTAGGTGGGGAACTGCCTCCCACTTCAGACACTTGTAGCGGATGATTAATGGAAAAAGGATTGGACTCACTCCCTAACTCGAGGGATGGTCTGATTTCCCGAGACGTAACCGGAGAAGATACTACTTTGGGCCAGAATGCCTGAGGAATATCCATGTTGCAAGATAGAATGATATATATAGATTAAGATATTAGATAGTATGTGTAGTGTTAAGTGATAGAGCGACTAAATGGTTGCGCGGATTATATAAAAAGATTAAGTTATTTTACCGAATAAGGTATTAAGATATTACACGAAACGATATTATAAGATACGATATTATACGATACTTTAGTACACGATATTATAATACAACTTAACGATACTCTGCCTAACTCAAAAGGCGGTCCAAATTACTCGCTTAAAGCGAAACGCCACAAAACTACGCTAACTATATCAATTAAACGCCAATGGGCGATATGTTCAAATACTAAACGCGGCGAAGATACTAAACGCGTACTACCGAAACCGATTGTAGGAGTGTGAGTGTGAGTGGTTTACAATAGTTTACAATAGTTTACATGAATTTACATAAATTTTTTTGACTTAAATTATTGTACATAGTTTTTACATAATTTGTTTTACAAAAATTTTTACATAAATGTTTTACAAAAAGTTTTTCAACAGTGTTTTACAAAAGTATGACTTAGTATTATTGTGTCGATTCACATACGAATCGGAATAACATGAAGTGATTATTATTGGTATTTTTGTTTTATAAAGATATATTTGGTCTCCCCACCAACAGACAATACGCGATCAGATACAAAATTTAATTAGACACTTAAATTGTGTGTCACAACAAAATGTGAAGTACGTAAAACGAGATGATTCACGATTCGAACAAATTATCCGACGACTACAAGTTAAAAGTGAATTTATTTTATTAATTTAATAGAAGTGTGTCGAAACAGGGATTGCGACGGTTTCAAACGTGGAAGCGATTACTGGGTGTGATTGAGATAATCACAATCCCGATTCAAACAAACTACGCGAATTACCCGACACTTTTCCGAATTTCGACAACACTATGAAACTTGAATTTAGAGGTTAGAATTTAGAAAGGCAAAAGGCCGAAACGTTTGGGCGCCATGTGTTGCGTGCCCCGCATTCCTTCACCTCCATCCCAGACAATCACCATCCATGTGCTCCGCCACTTCGGATGCACCATGGACGATGACCGCCGAGAGGAGGCCCCCGTGCGGAGCACCCACCAACAGTGGTCGCATAGAGGCGACCATAGATAACATGTTTTTTTATAAACCGGCTAGCTCACCGGGTCGTGGGCTAATAAAAGGCACATCGACAAAAGAAACTTTTATATCCGGACAAAACCCAATCGCGCACATGCTGAGGAGATGAGAACCATGAAAAAAAACTCACTTCATATCATTTCACTTATGTTTATATATATAAAAAAAAATATTTTTTTTTTATCATAGTTCTTAACACATACAATATGAAGTTACTGGTTAACAATTTCTCACATTGTCAAAAAAAAATCTACAGAAATTTCTACAGTTTGAAAGCAAGTTGCTTCCCGTTTGAACTTACTATTTATAATCGTATTATTACAAAGAAAGCTAAATACACATGAAATGCCTAAGAACTGGTATGTCGAAGCTAGATCACATACATTTCTTGAATTATTTGCATACGATAAATTACAGAAACGTTTTTTTTTTTTTTTTTTTTTTTATTTCACTTATTACTGTCGGCCGTTCGCAGGAAGCTTCACATTTCCACTGAACTCCTTTTCCGGGACGAATGCTGTGTTAGACTCTGCATGTCTGCTATGTGGCCCCGCCGAAGACGTTGCTTGTCGCTGTCGTTGTTTCCAGACAGCGGTCCCATAAAAACTCACTCGGGAAACCCACTCGATACTGTAGATTATTTAACAGGAATAATTCCACTCCTCACTTCGACTGCCAATCGCAAAAATTAGAAATTCAACAACTCCAAAACCAGAAATCTCCAACAAACGTATATCGCGCGATTCGCGAACTTTAGCATTATTTCAATCGTTTCGCTATATTACCGTTCACACTCTGCGTGCAAGCGTTCTTTTTCCAAAAAAACCAACCAACCGAATTTTCTTCCTTCAGCGACCACGTCTTTTCTTCGACTCCCTCGTCAACTCACTTCCTACATTTTTTTCCCACCGCGATCACCCGTTGAAGCATTTTTGCTCCAATTATTACCATATATGGTAATATGTCAGAATCTTTTCGGCCAATCAGAGGGCGACAGCATGCAAAGTGAACCGATTCGCGCTCGATCACTTAAACTCACCTTGCAAGAGAGACAGCGCGTGTGGTGGATTACTAAGTTGGGATTTAGTACTGCCAATGCTGATTATTTGGACGTGTACTGAGGGAAAATTGAATATATTCCAATTTGGAAGAAATGAAAAAAAATGAACGACTAAAATGAGAATTGATCCGCAACAATCTTTTTCTCTCAACCTTGACTTTCTTCTTAAAGTCTTCCAAGCTTTCTTGAAGCGCCTTGAGCGTTTCAACTTTCGGATCACGAGCAATTTTTTCTTGATGGTGCCGGTCGTGTTTGCTGTTAGAAGAATCGCTATCTTTTTATTTTTACAATTTATCACTCCTACAAGACACACCTTTGAGCTTCAAGCTTTTATCGGACAACAATTTATAAAATAATCCGGTTTCATCGACGTTTAACAACATCTGCAAATTTTTTACGTAAAGTAGACCATACAGATCAACCAATTTGCTACAGAATTTCAACAGATGAGGATTCTCCAATTATGCTGCTTGACTTGATGTTAGGTCTCAATTTAAATCACTTCACCCAGCTTGGTTTGCATGTGAAATTTAAATTAAACTGTGAAGCGAAAGAAATCGCTGATTGATATTCCCCGACTTCTTTTTAGTTTGAACCACTGCGTCAATATTTGATTTGTGATTATATTCAATGTTGCTTTGGTTCCAATGCACTCGAATTGGAAGATTCCTTAATTCTGTTTTTGTTTTTAGGTGTCATAGATATATTCGAGTCACCAACACTCAATGTATTTGCGGTTGTTATTTCCTACTCCATCATAAACTTCTAACAGGTGTAACTAATTTGAAGGTTGAGGGCAAATTTTACCTTGTCAGTTAAATGTTGTTAGTTGCAAGTATAAATGCACCGTGCTCTGAAGATTAGCGATTTTTGCAAATATTTGAAAATTAGACCAGAAAAATGTCGAAAAGCTCTCGTATCGAGATTGACATCGACTGGGATGTTAGTGATAGTAGCGATAGTGTTTTTAGTTTCGATGAATCAGTCCATTATCAACCAATAGCTGAAGAAATAGCTACGACTGAAGAGTATTGAAGTATTGAGCTACGATTCGGAAATTGAGAAAATTGCCGTAAATTTAGATTTTGAATTGCGTGGAGAAGCTATCATTGATGATCAATTGATGTACAAGTTGATAGAATAAAAATCGCCTAATGAACCTTTTACCAAGTCAGCTGCACCTACAGTAGGGAGCAGTAATGAGTACATGTTTAACTTGTTACACTTCTTAGTTAATAATCATAGCAATAACAAAGCATATTTAAAATTTTTTTTTTGTTTATTCCCTGTTCAATTCTTAACATAACAGTATATAATACAAAACAAAAAGCAAAAGATCCAAAGAGAATAAAAAAGAAAAACCAAAAAATTCATATGTACTCAATTTTGCACCTTATAACAACTAACAAAAGAGGTGATGTATTTTAATATTTGGTCCATAGGCCTTTGTTCTCTAAAACATTTTTCATCCGTTTTGGTAGGCTCTCAACTAATGTTTGTATGATTTCATCTGGAATACTTTGCCATTCTTGCTGCACACGTTGCCACAGCACGTCAAGGTTAGATGGGGCTGTTTTGTACTGTCCCAACCTCCTTTTAACGATTGACCACAAATTTTCAGTCGGATTGAGGTCGGGACTTTGTGCTGGCCACTGCATCAATTTAAAATTTTGTCTAGTTAACCAATCTTTCACGATTTTAGACGTGTGTTTTGGGTCGTTATCCTGTTAAAATATTACTTCTTCTTCAGGATAGGCGCTCATCTCCACAAAATCAGGAATATGAGTTCGTAAAATATTTAAATAGTTTTCTTTTCTCATTATTCCATCAATTTTTTGCAGTGGTCCAACATGCCACCATGTGAAACAACTCCATACCATGACGTTTCCTTCACCGTGCTTGACTGTTTGCTTAACATGGTGTCTTTGCATGCTCTCCCCAGGTCGGCGCCAACAATACTGCTTACCATCGGACTGAAAACGATTAAATTTTGATTCATCTGACCAGATTACCCGTTTCCAGTCGTCTGCAGTCCAATTTTTATGTTCTCGGGCAAACTTTAACCGTGCTTAGTGTCTTGCTGTCCATCGGCTAACGGATTTATTTATTGCCAGAGCAGCATCCTTAGGTGTTAAACATTTGTTTTTTCTCATCTCTGTTATCATGAGACGCGCGTCCGCATTTGTCAAAAGTTTTTTGTGACCTCTTACTTGTTCTTTAGGAGTAATTTTTCGCCTTTTCTGAACTCTTATGACCACTGACTGACTTATTTTAAGTTGCTCAGCAATTTTTCGTGTCGGTAAGCCATTCTCTGTCATAGATGCAATGCTATTTTCATTATTTCGCGATAATTTCTTCATTATTTCGAATAACTTTGATTTTTTTATGAACTTTACAACACGCACCACTTCGAGGTTTCACAGTTAATCAAACACGATCACAAACTAACACACACACAACTAACTAACGCTTCTCGTTCATTTATGACAAAGAATTCAAATCAAGCGGTAAATTTTTAAATATCCGATGAAAGCAGAACTGAGTGCAATATTGAGTACATGTGAGTTTTTTTAGTTTTGCTTTTCTCTCTCTCTGGATCGTTTGCTTTTTGTTTTGTATTATAAACCATTATGTTAGGAATAGAGCAAGCAATGAGTGAAAGAAAAATTTCTAGTTTACTTTGTCATTTCTATTCTTATATGCTATGAAATGCAAGAAGTGTAAACATGTACTCATTACTGCTCCCTACTGTATGTGTATTCTATTACGTTTTTCATTTTCTTTGCCATTTGTGCCGTCGTTTATTTCACTGAGGTTCGTTTTGTTCATGTTATTTGTATATGCTATTATTTATTTTACCAGTCCCTGCTTTACACCTTACAAACATTTTGAATTCATTTCTTTTTTTCAACTGATTGAACAGGAAATTACACAAATCACAAATTTATATAGATTGTAGACGCTCATAAACGCATGGGTAAATATTGATTCTGTAGAAATCCGTGCTCTCTTTGGTTTGTTTACTTTCCGTGGTTTGTTTCGATAATATGGAGAGCTAAACGAACTATGAGACGAAATAGTGGGCGGACCAATATTCAGAGATAATATGTCTAGAATGATTTCAGCGAATTACCAAATTCCACTTCACTTCGATAATCTGTCGGTAGGTCTTCAAAATAATCGGAGAGAATTAGCACAAATCCGAAGTGTTGAATTGGCTGTAAAGCTATCTCGCCGTCAATTGTTAATTGACACAATCAAAACTGTTGGATATGAAGAAAAAAACGCATGCATCACCCTCATTTTTTGTTCGATAGTGAAAACATAATAAGTATGGTTTCATATGTTCCAAAAATTACCACTGTGATTTTGTTATGAGGTCCGCTCACATAAATCGGTAGCACGAAAGCCATTATTATTTTGATCTATAATAAAACTGAGCAACAGTGTTTGGAGTCAATACCTTTTACTAATTCGACATTGCATGTCGTTGCGCCACCGCTACAAATCTTTGTATCTCGGCTGGCATACGTCACCTCTTGCAATGACGTTATAACGTATATTACTACCAGACTTGGAATTTCACCCTCCTTCCTTAATTGCAAAAAACTTACGAAGGACAATATTGCAAATAAAGTCATTGCTTCCTTCAAAATCACTGTGCCTCCCGAATACAAGTCACTACTGTGCCAAGTGGTATACATGCATCTTCAACTCTGAGCTTTTGCCTAATTTTACCACATATCGTAACGACCGCAATCTTCACCTATCTAATAAAAATGATGGTGGTGGAGTCTTAATAGCTGTGAAGAATTGTCTTTCCAGCGCTCTCTGTGAAGACTTTCTCCCTCCTCCTATGATAGAATGTGTTTTCGTCAAAGTATTTACTGACCCTTCTTCTCCATTGTATATATCCTGCACCTATATCCCTTGTGGCTCTCCTCGTGAGCTCTATGAGTCTTTCTTTGAGTCTGTAACCTCATTTTGCCTCTCCCTTAACCTGTCGTCTCGTGTTATCATCTGCGGTGATTTCAATCTTTCCTCTATTGATTGGCACATTTTTCCTCAGATTGAAATCATCTCTGCTAATCGATCATCTAACCTCCTAACCAATTTTCTCTCATTGTAGGGTTTTTGCCAATTCAACCATGCATTTAACTTGAACGGTCGACTTCTTGACCTTGTTCTATCAAATATTGTTCCTGATAACTTAACTTTAACCACTGCTCCTCTCCCCTATGTTCCCTTGGACCCCCATCATCCACCTCTGCAGCTCGAACTCTCCTTTTATTGGCCCAAAGCTCAAAATAGGCGCAGACAACTTAAATTTAACTTTTGGAAATCGAATTACATTGCTTTGTCGGAAGAACTCAAATTGATTAACTGGGCATCTTTTTTTGACAGTCTTGGCTGTGAAGATTCTCTCGTTAAATTCTATGATCTTCTCTATGACCTTATCTCTCGCTTCACTCCCTACCATAGTCGTACCACGGTTACTGATCCTCCTTGGTTGACCCGTGATGTTAAGACAATCTTGAAATTAAAAAACCAAGCTTTTATGCTTAACAAATCCAATAAAACTTTGGAAAATTATACTGTTTTTTCAAACCATCGTGCTTCAGCCAAACTAGAAATTAAAAGAGCTATGCGTAACTACTTCGCTAATATCGAAAATTCACTGCACTCTAACCAAACGAAGCCGTTTTGGTCTTATGTCAATTCCCTTAAGTCTTCGTTCAATATTCCAAATACTGTTTTCTGGGACAGTAAACAAGGTTCGACTCCTGAAAAAATCTGCGAGATATTTGCTGAATTTTTTTCGTCAATATATCCTGCTTCCTCTCTCCCAATTTCTTTTAATACTCCTTTTTGTTTTCCACCTATTCTTGATTGTATTTCCACTGACCCAGCTGAAATCCAAATATTAATTAATTCTTTAGATTCCAGCGTAGGCTCCGGGCCAGACGGGCTTCCAAATGTATTTATTAAATCCTTATCCTCGTCATTATGCGTTCCACTTTCTTATATTTTTAATGCCAGTTTATCCTCCGGTATCTTCCCCAATATGTGGAAGTTGGCTAACATTTTTCCTGTACTCAAATCTGTATCCCCTTCCAATGCTTCCAATTATCGTCCGATTTCGTTACTTTCATGTTTTCCCAAACTGCTAGAACGCATTGTCTACAATAAAATATACGAAGCTCTTAATTGTAGGCTGTCACCATTCCAACACGGATTCGTTCCAAACCGGTCAACCAATACGAATCTCCTTGAACTTACGCAAATTGTTGCACAGGCTCTCGACAGTCGTGCCCAAGTTGATGTAGTGTATACTGACTTCAGGAAAGCATTTGACACTGTCAACCTGAATGTTCTACTTCTGAAGCTAGCTAACTTTGGCCTGTTTGGGCCATTACTCTCCTGGCTTGAATCCTATATCAGCTCGCGTTCATGTTGTGTTAGTCTATGTGGTGCTTATTCCTCTCTCTTCCACCCTACCTCCGGTGTTCCTCAAGGATCTATTCTGGGTCCTCTTCTTTTCTTACTCTACATTAATGACCTTCCCTCTGTCATAGCGTCTCAGTGTCTTCTATATGCTGATGACTTAAAAATTTACAGAGTTATTCGCTCGGAAGAGGATTGTATTGCTCTCCAAAGGGATCTGGACGCTATTCTTGGAGTCAAACTAATTTTCTCTCCCTTAATGTCCAGAAATGTCACAAAATGTCTTTCTCCCTAAAGCCCAGTCCAATTGATCATATCTATATGTTACACGATATTCCTCTTACGGCTGTTTTTCAAATAAAAGATCTGGGAGTGATTTTCGATCCGAAACTTAAATTTGAGCCTCACATTGTGGCTATAGCCGCACGTGCCTCTCGGGTTTCCGGGTTCGTGTTAAGACACTCTCAGATGTTTACTGACTTTTCCTCCGACGTCAACCTATACACTAGCCTAGTTAGACCCATACTTGAATATTGCTCGCAAGTATGGTCACCACACTATCAATATTTGGATTCTTTGATTGAATCAGTACAGCACAAATTCACTCGTTTCCTTATATTTAAATTTAAAATCCCATATATGCCATATGAAGAGCGACTTTCCTTGCTACAACTTCCTACTTTGCTATCCCGCAGACTCCTTTTAGATGAATGTTTTCTGTTTCGGCTTCATCACCATCAATTAAACTCTAACCTCTCTGATTGGTTAGAGTATCGTTTTACAGAACGCCCTGCCAGATCTGCCAATATATTTACAGTTCCATATGCTAGAACTGAGACTTTGTTCCATTCCCCGATGTTGCGGCTTCCTCGTAACCACAATAGTCTGCAACTTGGTCCGTTTCCGTACTCACTCTACATCTACAAACAAAATGTAAAACGTATTTTATGTAATTAGTTTTACTTTACTATATTTTTCTTTCTTTTTTGTTTATTTAATTTGTCTTGTAATTGGGCTATATTAGTCTGTAAGATAAATTCCTAATAAATAAATAAATAAATAAATAATTTGATGATTTAGAATTGAACAGTTATTTGAGGAAGAGGATATTTTAGATGCGAATCTTGTACTTCAAAAAACGAAAAAAATGCGCTTAGTCAATACTAAAGTAAGCAAATGTTGATCATTGATTCCATATCATTCACAAGTAACTCAACTGCGATTAACATAACCAAAAATTTAACTCACATCTAATTATGGAAGCAGTAAGTACCAATGAGAAATGTTTCTGCATTTTTTGACTTGAATACTGATAATACACCCGCACAACGAAAAATGACGAATCCTAGTTTTTCAAAGCTCTGAGAAATTGTAAAGTCGGATTTTCATTTATGTTTTTGAAGTTGAGGTTTTTCTGGAGATTATTTTGTTTGAAATCTTATATTGATTTTATTTGTAATGGTTATTGTTAATTTGAGTTCATGTTATTTATTTTCAAAATTAGCTCGAAAATGTATTGTGTTTATCATGTAATTCTTATCTTCTTATGGTTATAATAAACACATCCTTGATTTTTCTTTATTTACTTTTGGCCAATTCACGCGGCCCACAATTTATATGAACATATCTCATTTTTTTAAATGAATGCTTTACCTCGTTGTACGCGGTTTTTACCGTTTTCGTATTTTCTTTACTTCAGAAAATGTTAAATTACCTTTGTGAGGCGAAAGAAATATATTTTCATCCAACTGCTGGAAAGAGTTGTGGAGGGAGTAGATTTTATTTCCTTTTTTATTTCTAGGTTAGCAATGGCAATAGAATCTGGCAGCAGAAAAATTAAGAAACCTTAAACCTACCGCAGACAACCATTTTGTTGTTACGGTTATATAGTGTGTATTCATGCTATTTTTTCACATGATAGAATTATTCCAATTCCCTCCAAACACGTGAGACATCCGGTTGGTACGAATTTTTTTTCGCTATATATTATGTTTTAAATAACAGGCACAATGGAATAAGTTAACGCTTGAGAATAATTAACTGAAAATATATGAAAAAATAATGCTGGCAATGAAAGTGTCATGACAGTCGATATCTTTCTCTTTATATGACCTAGCTCTCAATTGTCGAAGTGTCTGGAGTGTGACGTGCGATAAGGAACTTCGTTCCAAAAATTATCATTTTTCCGTTAATATTTTTAGTTGATTATTCATATAACAAGAAAAGCAGCATAATAAAATACAGCAAACATAATGTTCTTTACTATATCACATCATTTCATACCTGATTACTGGATTACTAGTGGGCAATACACTTCCGGTAATATTTTCAGTTTCTCACATTAAGTGTCAAATTTTTTGGGTGTATCTGCACAGCCATTGAACGCTGCGATTCAATTGGAGTTTTTCCACATGTTACATTTTCCAGTCGAATTTCGCTGATCATTCATACGTAAGGAATGATGTTTATTTTCGAAGTATTCACTTGAAAGTTTTTCCGATTAAATTTCAGAGATAGCGCTGGCGTATTTTGTTTAGCCTCGCCTACAATAAGTGCAATGCAATTCAATTATTATCCAAGCCTTCGATTTGAGCAGTGTGGCAGTTACTACACTTTCAGAAGCCGGTTAAAGAAACGCCCAATCGTTCTGAATGTATTGTATCGTTTGTCGATAAAACATTTGTCCTAGTTATTTCCTGTAATACAGGAGCAGAGCTTGTTCGAGCAATCGTAGTCAGCATTTTAGTTTTGCTCCAACTAGTTGTAAATAAAGTATCACTGAATAGTGTCAGCCGGAATTGCTTACGGACTGCAAAAATATGTCTGCACGCTAAGTGCGATGACTTCTATAAAACACATTCGCAACATGCAGGATAAACAGTGATTACGGCCGTATTACCATAAGCTATGCATTTTTGCAATGCATCATCATTTGTCCAGTGTATCGCTAGTGTGAATTTTTTGTAAAACAATGTCACTTGCGTATTTAGTAAGAGAGGTGATGTATTTTATTTCATCGCTTTCAATTTTATAATCGGTGACTCGTAGTTTCAAAGCTTGCCTTGAAATGTTTATTTTTATTTCTTGTTGGTGGGAAGTATACCACTCAAAGAAGCGTGGCATCATTGTTTTCAGAGAAGAATTCGATTGTATTATTTGTTTCAATTTCCATTAAGGAGCTCAAATCGGTTATTGGTTAAATTGGATAAATTGTAGGTGTTCATACTGAACACAGTTCACTGGTCGTAAATCAAGTGCCAATTTTAATTTATACAAATGGTTTTGCGAAAAACACCCTAACAATTTAATTAAGGGGTTATTCTACTGTTAAACGGGTAAAAAGCAGTATCATTTTAAAAGTGTTGTAAAAAAAGAACTATTAAAGATATCAATTTGAAATTTTGCATGCATCTTTATTAACAAAAAAGTATAAAATCGCATAGTTGAATTTTTCAAAAAATAAAATGGCGGCTTCTGTATGCAATTGATGGAGCGCGCGCCGACGGCCAGAGTCGATTGCGCGGCACATTGCCCAGGTCGTCCAGGTGATCCGCAATCAATTTAACGATGAAATTCTATTAGTTTAGCTAAAAACACACAAAGTGAACCTAAATTGAGCCATAAATATTAAATTTTCGTGACTTGACAAGTGTTGGAAAATAGCAAGCTCGAGTTTGAACGTTTTTTTCGATGAAAAAAAGTGGTCCCAAATAACCAAATTTCAATTTTTATGGCTCAATTTAGGTTCACTTTGTGTAAAATTGATATATAAGTTTGCAAATTTTTTTTTGAGCTAAATCGCTTAATTAGTTTTTTCTCTACGATGTGCCGCGCACCAAAAAAACACGTTTTGAGTAAATCGCGTTTAAAGTTTTTTAATAATTTTTTTTGTTATATCGTGAAAATAAATAAATAAAACCTCAATCGGCGAATCCAGGCATATAATAGGTCCCTTTTGCTATCTCCAGCTTCTCTTTTTCAGAGAGTGAGACCATTGTTATACAAAGCAGTTATTGCTCGCGGGGTGAGAGCGTATGAGGGAGAAAAATACCGTTCGACGCGCGCACCGAAATATAGTCATAGAATGAAAACGAAGCGATGAATCGGTTTGAAATTTTGTACATGCATTCTTGAGATGGTAATCTATCGAAATAAGCAAAAATCAGAAAATAGAAAGTGAACAATTTTAACAGTAGAAGTATTACAATCAAAATTGACACTTGACGCCTGGTAGTTCCTGTTCATCAAAATTCAGAGTGCATGTGCGAGGTTGTGTTTTCCTCACTTCGTTTATCGTGAATATTTCTGCTTACTTATCTGGACATGATTTCCGAATTCAAATGTATGCTTTGATACCACCTTAACTTTCTCATAGACTGTCGCAGGCAGATATACATAATTCATTTGATCGGTTAACATCTATAAACGATAATGCGATGCTTTGTTTCCTTGTACCCGTCTACTAGCTTATGTACCGCTAACCCAGAAATAATTCCCATTCATACTAATCACATGCTACTCTAGAGAGTTTGGTTGAGTCTCTCGACAATTGAAAATTCAATGCGCTGAATGAAGAATAATGGTTTGTTTGGTAGTGTTTCATCATGTGACGAAATGTTTATCCAAAAACAAGAAACCTGCACCTTTGTGAACGCAAGAGGTATTTGAGTCACCGATTTCATTCAGTGACCACCACCAAAGCCGGAACTACTAGTTGCTTCTAAGTGACGATCATCGAGCGAGCGGAATAGCTAAAAGTCTTAAACTACTTCCAAAATAACAACAAATGTAGTTGATACACATGATGGGACTAACAAGGGCTATAGAACAATAACCTGCAATGATGAATCCTGATCAATATTAGGCTGACTTTTCCATAAGGAAATCTATTCGACAAGGTGACTGAAGACCGTGGGTAGTTCAAGATTAAAATTGGGATAGGATTTAAAAATGCCTATTAACATAATATATGACGAGTTCTACGTTTGTCTCTTAAGTAACAGTTCTTTGGGTATTTACTCTGACAACACACTATCTTTCGAAAAGATATGATCAATTGCATGTAATTTTGACAGTAATTGGCGTGTTGAAATAATCCAGATCGCCATCACCATATGAAGCAAAAGATGAGGAAATCATTCTCAAAAAAACCATGGCGTCCAAAACTTCCAGAAGAACCAACAATTCATCCAGCACAAATAATTCCTGAAATAGTCTCGTTAAAAACATGCAGAGCTGCTTTGAGAAAGTTATGTTAAAAGAAACTTAACAATTAGCCTTGACTATCATAACTATTACACGACTGAAATTAAACAAATAATTTATTATCGCACCAAAAAAGATAGGGACAGAAAGATTATTCCTGACTTAAATGATGCTAGAGAAGAAGGTTATTTTTGCGTACACGTTTATCAATTGGGAAAGGCTACGGAAAAAGTGTATATAAAGTTAAATTAAAGATTTGAATCGATTCCCGACCTTCTGGATTACGTAATTTGTCAGATTCCGAGAGAGAAACGGAAATATGCCAAATTACTAAATATGATCGATCGATTTATTTTTTCGTCAAATAATTTGAAAAAAATAGAAGCCAAACCGATTTTTCGCACTTTTTATCTGAAGAATTACAGACTGGCAATTAATGTACGCTTGTCAATTCGGCCACCAATTAACATTACAGATTTCATTGCTCTCTTGGTAAGTGGAATCACTTGTTTTATGGAAAGTTAGAGCTGCGCGACCAATAAAAACGTAGAAGACTCTCGTCATAGTAGCTTCGAACAGGTACGAAAACTATTATTTGCCTACATCGACCGGTCTATTTGAGAGTCTATCTCGAAAAGTTAAAAAATCAGAGAAATAGACGTTCCCCGATAAATGGGCTTAAATTGATTCTACCACTACCACTACTACCATTGGTGGATACAACTCGTGAAGTGGAGAAAGCCTAAAACATTGGAAGTCTTTTCATCAATGCGTTTCGTAAAACACCCGTGAGAAATGTGATCACATATTTATCGGTTCAACTTTAAAGGACGCATATGATAAATCAATGATTCTAGTCAGTAGAAGCCAGCTAAGAAAATCATTGTCAAACAACAATTTAATAAACGTTTTCACAGATATTAAAACACGAATTATAAGAAATAAACTGATGATAAATCCTCCAAGAATTCCGCTCAAAGAATGCGATAGCGTCTTTAGATTTGAGCATGTGGAGTGCTCTCCACTAGAGAAGACCAGCTTTATCAAGGTTACGAACCATCTCGGCGAGCTAGTCGACTTTGCACCACTCATGCACTCGTGGTTGAGTTGATGGGTACAATTCATAGCGATTTGTCAAATCAAGATAAACTATTATTGAACTGGACGGACTTACGTTTAAAACTTTCATTGAAAAAACCGGGATTTAATTTATACTCGAAAGAAGATGACTTTAGTCCACGTGTAAATATTCTAGAAGCTACATTGTTTATAAATCACGTTTTCTTCAATCCCAATATATTTTTAGCCAATTGTTCTAGCGCCTGCATTTCTACCCCACGGGAAGGCATGTGGATGCTTGAAGCACTCATGCTCATGTATCAGTAAGAAGTAAAACGGCCAAAATACCCTCGTTGTGGTAAAATTCATTTAATCTCTAGCGTTTAATGATAACCAGATCCTGTGTCTATGTTAACATACTAACCACAATATAAACAAATTTATTTAGATTTTTTTCTGTGTTTATTATACTAGTCCAAATTGATCCTTAACCTCCTGAAAACATACGTACGCTTAGCTGTCAAGAAACAAGAAACCGATCGCAAATGTACCTTTGGCCACAAATTTTGTGTAAACTTAGTTATTTTTTTTCCATATTTCTCCTTTGCATTTTCATTATTTCCGTCTGAGCAGCTTGAAAGGTTTTTTCGCCTGTTTTAGCATGCCCTCAAAATGTGTGTCGGCATAGTACTTCTGAAGGGTTCTAGTTGTTGAGGAATAGAACAGGCATGTTTGATAATCGGTGGGTGTACGTGTACCTACTCTGACGGTTTCTTCGTTAAAATTTTCAGAAATTTCTCTTTCAGTTTGGCTTTTCGTGCTTCCGACGACGAGTTTGTATTGCTAGTTGGTGTCATCGAGTCAATTTAGAAATTATGCTAAAAACTCATTGTTGAACGGATAGATTATTAAAAACTGTTGTAATTGAAGCAATATCTTAGTTGACGGTAGAATCATCCCTTGTTCCTAGATTCAATCATGCGTCCTCTTTGTATTTCATAGCCAATTCGCAGGATTGATTCTAGGTACAAGGGATGATCCTACCGCCAACTATAAATTGCTTCGATTACAACAGTTTTTAATAGTCCATCCGTTCAACAATGAGGTTTAGTATAATTTACATATCCAAATAATCGAACAATTTGCTGATTTCTAAAAATAAGTGTATTTGTAGTTTAACATTGCTGATTTACCTTAAACTAATTACATCCACAATTTCTCAAAAAAAAAAAAAAATATCGAGCGGAGATCGAACACACAACCTCATGATCACGAACTAGTTGCTTTGCTTCCTACACTACACCGCTTCTGTTCAATGTAAAAACTTACTAATAGATAAGCATCGCTGAAAACTTTAAAGGTTTTTTTCTTAAATTCAGGGGGATGTTGCTGTCTAATATTTTAAGGATCGATTATCCTTGAAGTCTTCTTTTTATGTGCCAAATTTCATTCAGGTCTGAGAGGACGATGCCGTGCCTTCTCCTTGTCAGTTATAGATCTCAATAAATATATATTTACACTCGGAAGTTTTATATTTTGTAGTGAACAAAATCACTTAGTCTAGGGGCATAACAGGTGCAATCATTTGCGATTCATGCACTGATAATACGTATTACCGCATTTTTTTAGTTGAATAAAATATTGCCCCTGTTGTTTTTGCTAATTTGCATTTTTCAGTTTGTTTCTACTAAAATAAACATTTTAAAGAAATTTAATCCGAATACTTCAAGAATTATTCTTATTAATTCAAACACTGTAAGTCTGCTTCTTCTTTGATCTCTTCCATACTTTCACTAAAATTCATTATATATTTTATTTGAGTTCTGAGGCTTCAGCCAACATTAGCAATTTTCTGTCAGCGTTCCCTAATGAAGAATTATCTGTACAATAAGATATCCGCGGAGCCTGCTCTGGTAGTAGGCGGAATGGTGACTGCGAAATCACTTGGCTCATCGCTGAAAGACTGAAATTTTTAGTGACGGTTATAAGCGGCAACGTAACAATATTTTTCGCTATTTTCCATCGTTCTTTTTACATTTTTGCACTTTCGGTTGCTGTGTTTTCCGAATTTCACATTTTATTTCTGTGCATAGTGTTTTATTACATTTTCTAATTTTGCAATTCTTTTGCTAAGTGATTTTCCCTTTGTGTGCACTGAAATTTGACCCAAATGCTGTTCATCTGTCATCTCGCTTAAGGGGTTAACCCCACTTGTAGCGCCAAAAAAAGGTAATTTTCATAATTTTTTTTAAAGAAAACTACGAAACTTTTTTAAATGATCATTATATCATATTAAAGTACATACATTAAACACCTTTAAGTGAATCATATGAAACAAAAAATGTTGGCGGATTTAATTAAACAACAGTATAAACTAGTGCTTAATCGAAGGATTTAAAAAAATATACATTTCTCACAAAAAAGCGGATAGTCAAAGTAGATGGTTCGATTTTCACTCAAAATAACGGTCGTCTTTTGGCTATAAAACGGTCATTTTTTATCGAAAAAAAATCGAACGATTAAGCACTGCATTTTTATGTATTAAAAAAGTTTGTCAAGTTTCAAAAATATTGGTACAGCAGTTTTAGAGTAATTTTGGTCACCGACTTCAAAAACGTCATTTCGAGAAAAACGCGTTTAAAGTTTCAATTTCAGTCGTTTTCGTAACGGATTCTTCTCTTTCAACGCTCATATCTCAGTCAATTTTGTTCGGATCGACTTGAAATTTTAAGGACATATTCTCAGATGGTTATACTTTGAAAAAATGCAACAACAAAAAAACAACAAAACTAAAAGTTACAAGTGGGGTTAACCCCTTAAGTTAATACTCGGTTGTGATCCTAGCTTAAAATTGTTCCACGTCAATAAATAGGCAATTTAACCAGTTTTGCCGTCTAAATATATTAATCCTTGCACAATGGCTTTTGATTTGCCTCATCATGGGTCTACGTGTGCAATTTTTGTCATGCCTGAGTCCTCCAGATCGCGCTTCTTGGCATGTGATGGTAACTGCGGCAAATCGGCTCATGCCTAGTGTGTCGGTGTGAACGATATCTTCATTGAAATTCATCCTGCATCAGAAATCCACGTCACTTGTAGCTCTTAATCAGAGATAGAATTTTATATCTACATACATCATTCACATCTCCGTCTTCGCCAACAACTTCCCGTGATGCTAATCGCCCACAATCTAGTTCAACATCTGTTACTTATTGTGGCGTAGCTGCCCCACCTGAATTTACTACACCTGCATCTACTACACCAGCATATATTATTCCTGCGTATCACAGTAAGCCTATTCCAAACACTTCAAAGAAAAATCTGAACTCGCCTATGCAAAACCGTGGCACAATACCCAAATCAACTATACCTGCTCCACGGCCCCACACAACTCACGCTTTGAGTGATTCCGTTGATGTTCCAGTTACGCGACTACATTTGCAGCCACCTTTGTCACCACCGCCTGCAATACACGTGGCTATCGCTGCGCCTCGGTCTACAATGCACGTTACTGCTGCCACTGAGCCATAGGGTTTGGAATCGATGCCATCTATTAATCCGGCATTGCATGTCGTTGCTCCACCGATGCAAATCTTTGTCTCTCGGCTAGCATACGTCACGTCTGTGGATGACATACAAAATTATTTTATTACAAAACTTAATTTACTCCCTCTTTCCATAGGTGCAAAAATATAGCAAAGAAAATATTGCAAATAAGGCCATTGTCTCCTTTAAATTGACTGTGTCTCCCGAACACAAGCTAACACTCAAAAGTGACTTCTGGCCAAATAGAATACCGTCCGTCGTTCTACGATTTTTCACCAGCCACGTCCTCATCGATCTTAGCACCAGTGCAGTATATACACACAACAATAACCACTTCAGCCCAGGCACATGTCAACATTCATCTCGTACCTCAACCCATGTACGATCCATTTAGCACGCCATCTAGGCATGCATAGAAACCCCCATCCAATTGGTATGTAAGCTCATCCAATTCTAATTGAGTGTCCAATTACAATTGTGAATGAAAAACTCTTTGTTTACAAATAGCCAGACGCGGTCGAGTGTTTCCTGACCTACTAATATCACCGCCTGGTTATTGCCCTGCGCTGTGCACTGATACTAAATCAATTACTCATAGCGCATATTGATAAAATGGGTTGACATATGAGTATTATGGAATGGATAGGAGAATGTGGGAACCTAATCCCTTTAATTTGGATTGGTTGATTCAAGTTTTAGAGTAAGCATTTTTGTTATGTATTTAGAATTAAAAGTTACATTGTATTTAGACTAGGGATAAAATAAGTAAATAGAATATTGCATAAATTAAGAGAACTGATTAAAGAAAATTAAGTCTGTCTGGTAGACTCAAAGCCAATTGCTGTTTTATTTAGCAACTGCCTCCCTTCGGCAGATTTAAACTTTGATCAGACTTTGCCTGATAAATTCGGCAAAAGAACAGACTTCTACTTGGGTACAAGTATGCCTTACATTGGCAAAAAGGTACACAGAAATATCGGCTTGAGCATCGTCTCTGCGCCAAATATGTGGCAATCTTCGGAATGCCGGTAGGTAGTTTTCCCTTCTTCAAAGAGATGTGAGTTTTCTCAATCTCCACTTAACATATATTTAATAGAAAGAAGACGCGCATCACTCTGGAACAATACAGAGCTAAGTATAACTTCGAGAGAAAGAAGAATGGCGATTTGGTAACACAATACGATCTTGAAACACAACACGGCGATCCTGCCAGTTCTGAAACTTAGTATGGCATGTGTTTTAGAACACAACACTAGTTTCACCAACTACCTCAACAATTTTCACGTCATCATCTGCAAGTGCTTCATATCGTAATATATGTCAAAAATTAGTATTTTTTATCGAAACATAAGTGGCTTATGAACCAAATTGCAGCATCTTAATCGTTCGTGCCACTTGGCGAAAGACTTTATCATTTGTTTGACAGAAACCTGGCTACACTCTGGCATCTTTATCGTAAAGACCGCGATCTTCACCTTTTTAATAAAAATGATGGTGATAGAGTCTTCATAGTTGTGAAGAATTGTCTTTCCAGCGCTCTTTGCGAAAACTTTCAACTTCCTCTAATAAAATGTGTTTTCGTCAAAGTATTTGCTGACCCTTCTTCTCCATTGTATATATTATCTACCTACATCCCTTATAACTCTCCTGTTGAGCTCTATGAATCTTTGTTTGAGTCTGTAACCTCGTTTTGCCTTTCCCTTAATCCGTCGTCTCTGCGGTGATTTTAATCTTCCCTCTATTGATTGATAATTCAATCATGCCTTTAGCTTGAACGGTCGACTTTTTGGACTTGTTCTATTGAATATTGTTCCTGATAACTTAACTTTAACCGCTGCTACTTTCCCCTATGTTCCTTCGGACCCCGACCATCACCCTCTGTTGTTTGAACACTCCTTTTCTTTGCCCAAAGCTTAGAATAGGCGAAGATAACTTAAATTTAACGTTTGGAAATCGAATTACATTGCTTTGTCGGAAAACTTAGATTGGTGAACTGGGCTTCTTTTTTTGACAGTCTGTGAAGATTCTTTCGTTAAATTCCACTCTCTTCTCCATAGTCGACGGTTAATGACCCTCCCTGGCTGACCCGTAATGTCTTAGCTGTCCTGAAATTTAAAAACCAAGCTTATCGTATATAACATGTGTTAGAACCTCCTACTCTGCGTGTCGGATGCCATCCTCTTCAGGTGCTGTCACTTGCCATCCATTGCTTAATCCACCAACAAGCCAGCCGTGGTCGTGCTGTCCGGTAACGGATGGCAAGTGACAGCACCTGAAGAGGATGCCATTCGACACGCCGAAACCACACTTCCTACTAAAATTAATTAGGAACCAGCCTATAATCTGGGGACAATAAAGAACCTCCATTAATGTGCATTAAATAGTGTTAGCAGAGTTGCGAACCAAAATTGCACACTAGAAAACAGTGTTGTTGACTAGAGTAGGAGGTTCTAACACATGTTATAAAATGGCTAAGCATAGGCATATATGCGAACCAATTGACGGTCGTTATAACTCGCAGATGTAAATTAAAAAATAGTTGAAATATAGCGAGCTTAATCCACTAACAAGCCAGCCGTGGTCGTGCTGTCCGGTGACGGATGGCAAGTGACAGCACCTGAAGAGGATGCCATCCGACACGCCGAAACCACACTTCCTACTTAAAAAACAAGCTTATCGGCTTTACAAATCTCATAGTACTCTGGAAAACTATACTGCCTTTTCAAAACAACGTGTTTCAGATAAACTGAAAATTAAAAGAGTTACGCTAATATCGAAAATTCGCAGTACTCTAACCAACAAATCTGTTTTGGTCTTATATCAATTCCATTAAGTCTTCGTTCAATATTCCTAATACTGTTTCCTGGGACGGTAAACAAGGTTCGACTTCTGAAAGAATCTGCGAGATATTTGCTCAGTTTTTTTCGTAATATATCCTGCCACCACTCACCTAAATTCTTTTGATACTCCTTTTTTGCTTTCCACCTATTCTTGATCTTATCTCCACTGCTCTAGTCTTGTTAGACCCATGCTTGAATGTTGCTCGCAAGTATGGTCACCACACTATCAATATTTAGATTCTATGATTGAATCAGTACTGCACATATCCACTCATTTTCTTATCTTTAAATTAAAAATTACACATATGCCATATGGGGAGCGACTTTCCTTGCTACAACTTTCTACTTTGCAATCCTTCTAGATGAGTGTTTTCTGTTTCGGTTTCACCACCATCAATTAAACTCTAACCTCTCTGATTGGTTAGAGTATAGTATTTCAGAACGCACTGCCAGATCGGATATATTTATTGTTTCATATGCTAGGATTGAGACTTTCCACCATTCGCCGATGTTGCAGCTCTCCCGAAACTACAATATTCTGCAACCCACTCTACATTTAAAAGTATAATGTAAAGTGTACCATATTCAATTAGTTTTACTATGCTATGTATTTCTTTTCTTGTGTTTATTTTTTCTTGTCTTGTAATAGGTCTATGTTAGTCTGTAAGATGAATTCTTTATAAATATACACACACTGCCCTTGCCTAACTAAATTATGAAACAATGGTTATAACGGGAGTCACTTCAGATGCAAATTTCGATACTTGAATCATTCCTGCAAGCCCTTAACTTTCTTAAAATAAAGATTTTGAATTCTTCAAGCTAGGAAAATAGCTTGTCTGCTGAAAACCTGATACGATCAAATATAGGTTCATTTTACATTAGGAAACATATTAAAAATACTCGGCTTGTTCTTTAATCCATTCATTAGCAGCTATATTGGCTTATTGTTAGCGAGCACGAAACAATCATTGTAGTCATTGAATTCGATGGAAATCATTTTTAAACATACATAAATCATTTAGTCCAACGTTAATTGTCACGGTTAAAAATATTAAAAGTATAAATGTGGTTCAGACTTTTGGAGTCAGTTGGAAATTTAGGTTCAACAACACAACTTTCGAATATGCAAAACCTGAAGCTACTGCTCTTATAAGAGTTTCTAATCACATATTAATTCAATAGAAGAGATCTACATATCGTGAGCTTTTGTTCATACACCATAGGGTTGTTACGAATATTCACATCCGCATCCGCAAATGCGGAATATTCGCTTTAATTCAGACATCTTCATCCGCATTCGCATCCGCATCAATAAATGCGGAGCTTTTACGGATGCGAATTCATATCTGCAACAAGTAATGAAATGCATGGCGGGACCAGTCTGGCGCGTGCCTCGTGCCTGTTTGCTAGTTGCTTGCTATCTTATGAATAGGAAGGCACACATTGGTGACAAGGTCCTACAGTTTTGTATGTTTTGTTTTAGTTATCAACGTGATTCCCTTTTCGAATCAATTACAGTGTTTGTTTACTCTGTTTATGGCTCAGACAATCAACCGCATCTTACAGTATTTCAGGACTGTGTGACGCGCTGAAATAGCACATTTTACATGAGCGTTTTTCGAAGATAAAAGATGCGAAGGACAATAACATTGAATCATTTTGTCAGAAGAGTGAAAAAAAAGAATGTTATCTTGAACTATTGAAACCTTTTGAAGAAGCTACTCGTGAAATGAGTAGCTCTCAGGCACTCATATCATTTGTGATTCCTATCATTCAAATGCTTATGAAAAAACTTGACGACTATTTAACAAAACCACTGGATACTGATGCTATTCGGTTGGCAGTCTCAAATCTGAAAACACAATTTTCAGGGAAATTTTCTTCTTTGGAGGATAACAATTTATATGCAATTTCAACGTATTTAGACTCTCGCTATAAGCATAAATTGTTCAAACCAATCACCGAAGAAAAAATAAAAGATGAAATATTAATGATGGTAAATTATTTTGTCGTCATTGGTTCTCCTATATCGCCGCAAAGTTTGGAAAAAACAAAAAGAAGGAGAATGGAAGATTCGTTCGTCCCGGAGCCAGGAACGTTCGGTATGGGTAACAGGAGTTGCTTAAAAAGCGATCTTGCCATGATGTTAGAATCATCGAGTGAAGATGAAAATGAAGGAGAACTTGATAACAGTAGCCCTGACGCTCTTCTCCGAAAGGAGTTAGTTATTTATCGCAATAAAATAGACTGGATTTGGATGAAAGTCCACTCAATTCTCTAGACTTAAAATACTTATAAGAAGTCTAAAAGCTGTGTTAATTTTATTCTCAAAATATGACCAAAAAAAATTATATTAAAATTAAATCGATTTTCATTTATTTATGTACTTAAAATCGAAATATCTTTAAAGAAATGCTTAAATCCGCATTCGCATCCGCGGATGTGAACCTCTAGTAATTCGCATCTGCATCCGCATCCGCGGATGTCAAAATTTTGGCATCCGTAACAACCCTGATACACCATACTGACTGGGATGTAGAATTTTAATTTGTTACACGTTTATGTTTTTTATTTCCCGAAGAAATTCCTAAATGAATTTTTAAACGTAATAAAATTAACCTCGCGATGATATCTCGGTGGATCTTCTGCCTGACTTGAAAGTCATTGAATCATTTTGGCTGTAAATTAACTCGCATTATGTATCATAATGAAAAATTTAATAAATAAAATAGACATGGATCAATCTCGTATAGAATTAATTCTAATGCATTTTGCATGAAGTATTAACGACAATCGTTAGCTTTTTCGCGGACTGTTTTATGCAATAAATCATGTCGCGGTTTCAGCTGAGGTAAACCTCACAAAAAAAATCTACCACCTCGAAAAATATAGTCCTTTAATGAGCCGTCGTTGGACCGTCGTGGCGAGTAGACGTGTTTTCATAAGCTGTTGTACGTGCAGTTAATCCATATTCCATTCAATCAATTATTTAATTATCCAGACTGTACTTTATTAATTTGTGCGTGTCTGTGCATATTTCCCCTTACACCAAAGTGACCCAATTAATTATAGCAACATAGTGACCCAATTAAGATATTCTTGCACGTCTTCACCTCGATATCAATTGTGCTGTTTATAAAATCGATGAAATTGACCGAAAAGTGCAATTCGCAACATGAATATCAAATGCAGTATGGGAAATCGCATCGCGCTCGACAATATTTTCAGGTTTGTTACATGCCGCGCGTTTTGCAACAGAAAGTTTCACGGGGCATGTATTAATGCGCCTAGGGATTGGTACTATCCCTACATGGACAACAGCTTTATCTGTGCAGATTGCCAGAACACCAACAGGCTGATGAAATGTGTGTATGACAATATCGATAAATTAGCACAGGACACAGCACACTTATTGGCGAATCAGCAAGCGCAGACAAGGGCAAACGGTGAAAGTTTTGTGGAAATGGCTACCAGTTTCGATAATTTAACCACTGTACTTTCCACCGCCAAAAACAATAAAGGTTTCGACAAGGCTCTCCATGAGCTGCACAACAAATTTGACATCCTGAATAATAAATTAGCGGAAATGTGTACACTGTTGACGTCTTCTTCCCACAAACAGGAACCTAACGCAAAACATATGACCGACCACGAAGGTAGACTATTAAACCTGCTCAATGAAAAATTGACCACGCTTTCAATACAAAATTCATCATGGATAACAACCACAGAAAAAAACTTGAAAGTGCAATCCAGAAAATTATAAGCATGGGCACTGTACTGTGCGAACATTTCCGCACCACCCATAACACTCCAACCCGCTGTGAACTGCCCCTAAACCATGAAATTTTGTTTGCTGACCTTAAAAACATGTTGAACAGTGCATTGAAAGTTCCTACGCAAGACAAGGCAACATCTCCCATCAAACGTTTATCTGTCGAGGATAAAAAGCCAGTTTCAACTGCCAAGAAAACAAAAAGTGCCAGAAAGATTTTTCAATTCGGTACATCCTGGTCAGAAGAAGATTGGAATAGAAGGATAAATAAAGTTAAGCGTGTAAATGCGGATTACGTGAAAAACGTCACTATTGCCTCGTGTATATCACGGAAGAATGAAGACTGCGAAGTATTTCATGTTAGGGGTGCCCCAGTATCTGCAAATGTAACGTGAATGATTCAATTCCTTCAAAGTGAGCTTGCCGTTACTGATTATTTAGCTGAAACTCTCTCTAAAAGCACCAAGAGAAAAACCACTTCATTCAAAGTATGTATTCCATCTCGATATGCCTGGCTGTTCTTTCAGCATGAAGGTAAGGCGAAGCAAATTTGGAATCGGATGACATTCACCCTATGGCGTAACTCAACCAAAAAGGATCAGCGCAAGCAGAAACTAGTCAGTTAGAACAATTCATTTACGTGTACAGTCTCCCCTGAAAATGTTGCAATATCTAGAATTTCCCCGACTAACAACCCTAACCCCGTCCAACAACTTGGTATTATTACTACTCCCACTTTACCTGCATCCACTTCTAAAGTTCCCGTTAGCATACCTACGTCTTGTAAGCTTACCACTGACACTTCCTTAAAAAAAAGTCCTATATGCAGCGCAGACCCTACGACACCCACCCCTGCAGGACGTATTTTCAAGACCAAGCAGCCGGCTTCAATATCCATTCCACTTGATGTTTCCTGCGAAACCTCCTTATGTGACATGATGACTGTTAAGACAAACGCAACATCCAAATATGCTAATTTTATCCGCGGTGAGGATCAAATCCCTTTGCAATCCGGTGCTATCCACATGCCAAATCCTCCTATTAATCAACCTTCCGCACCTAAATTTATTGATCCACTGGTACCTACGGTTGTTAGAGTTACCTCGAACTCTACAGACGATCTTGAGAGCAGATATCTTTTATCTCGATTAAGAGACCATAAAATTTACGACAATGTCCGCCTTTTCCTTGCATATATGCATAAAGCACCGGAAACTACCTGCTTTGAGGGGAAAAGGAAAACCAATCTCAAGGTCATAATCCAACAAGAAGGTCTCCCTACCGACCTTGATCCTTTACGCCTCTTTTGTAATCGATATCATGAAGAACTCGGTATGTCTCCTGATCAAGTCAAACGTGATCTTGAAACTTATGGCTCCTATGTCAGCTATAAGTATATCTCCTCTCTCTTACAAAAATCACGGGAAGACCATAAGAAATTTTATTCCTAATATGAAAGACACGTCTAAAATCTTAAGATCTCTCTACCATAACTGCAGCGGTATGAGGGGCAAATTAAATAGACTTTATATTGACGCCAAATCTTGCCATTTCAATATACTCACTATAACAGAGACTTGGTTGAACGACTCGTACAAACATGAAGAAATACTTGACAACAATTGGACAATCTATAGAGCTGATCGTGATTATCTTCATACTGGTGTCTCAAAGGGAGGTGGTGTTCTTACCGCAATTCACAACTCCCTGTCGAGTGAACTTGTTACAACCGTGTCCCATAAATCATTTGAACATATATTTATCAAAGTTTTATTAAAAAAACATTTTCTCTACATCGGTGTTATTTATGTGCCCCCACACTCTGAAGTTACTACTTATAATGATTTGAGCGACGTAATATCTTCTGTCATTGCTTCATTGAATGTAGAAGATAAAATAATCATATTTGGTGACTTCAATCGCCTGAATATTAGCTTTATCACCGATGACAATGATAGTCACCTTCTCCCAGTTAACATTCTTGGCGACATTGACTTTAATCTCATCAGTGTGTTTTATGGCAATGATTTGCAGCAAGTTATTTCGACTCCTAACCAAAATGGCAAATGGTTAGATCTGATATTCACCAGCTTTTATGACGAAGCGGTGGTTAGCCCAACCATTGACACCGAGAATCTTTTCTCCAACACTCTCCATCACTCAGCTTTGACGGTTGAACTATCCACTGCGAATCTACCCTCTACCCAATCGTACAATAATGAAATAGTATATGATTTCTTAAATGCTGACTATATTAGCATTAAAAATTTTCTCGATACCATACATTGGCCGAGTTTCTTTTCGTCGTTAGATTTAGATGAATCTCTAACTTCTTTTTATACGCTAATCTTTCATGCTATTAACAAATTTGTACCAAAGATTAAGAAACGGAGCAAACTCTCAGAACCCTGGCTTGATCATGATTTAAGGCACTTAAGAAACCAAAGAAACAGACTATATAGGAAAATTAAAAATGGAATTTTCGTCGACGAGGATCTAAGGAGAATGCACGATAAGCTATCGAATGAATTCTCCACTAAATCCCGAGAAGCGTACGATGTTTACGTCAACGTAATTGGTGAAAGCATTATTAATGATCGGAAAAAATTCTTTGATTTCATCAATATAAAACGTAAAACGACAGGCTATCCCGCTTCTTTGTTCAAAGGGAATGTTGTATCCTTCTCTCCACTTGAAACTTGCAACCTATTTGCCGATCATTTTCAGGAGACCTTCTGGCCGCCTATAATCTCGTCGACAACACCGTCGATTAGAGCTAGCACAACGCCCCTCATCGATGGTATAGTCTTGTCACAAGAGGCAATTATTAATGCTGTTTACGAGCTAAAAGTCAACGAAGTACCCGGCCCAGACTTACTTCCTCCTGGTTTCGTGGTTCGTTGCATAGACCAACTTGTCACTCCTTTGCACCTCATTTTCAATAGATCTCTGTCTCTAGGTGTCTTTCCGTCCTCCTGGAAATCTTCGCATCTTATACCTATTCATAAAAGTGGTGATAAGCGATCTGTTGATAACTACCGAGGGATCGCTATTTTGTCAGTTATCCCCAAACTCTTTGAGAAGCTAGTGTCAGACGCCATTGTCAGACGCCGAAATATTATTAAACACGAATTACATATCAGAAGCGTTTATTCAAGCTTGGTTTACTCGATAGTCGTTTATTCGCTCCTTTCTCACTCGCGTCGCCTCGTTGACTGCCTCTTCGTCCGTCGTCTTCTCCTCGGCGTTGCCAGCTGTGACAGTTCGGCCAATTCTGACAAACTCGGACTCCTGACCGAGGTAATCTTCGGTATCGGATGCGTCCAAGGGGTCATCGTCTAAAATGGGATCGGCATAACACCATGGGCGAATGTGCTCAACGTGATGAACTGAACTGTATGGTCGCCGACTTCGTTGCATCTGCTCAATGTCTTCGACGACGTAGCGGTCGTATCTTAAAGATTTCGTAATGCGGTAGGGACCTTTAAAGCGTGGCTCTAACTTTCTGGAGAAACCGGAAGCGGGCGGCACGTGTGCCACAAGAACGAGATCACCTTCGGCGTAGTGACGAGGATGTTGACGTGCCTGATCAAAACGTTGCTTCCACTTTACTTGTTGCTTGGCTATGGATTCTGCAGCTTTTGATCGGCGAATAGCGATCGGTTCGGGTGACATACGCGGCGCTTCATCGTTCAACGCCTGAATAATTCGATTGTGAACGACATCGTTGAGGCTGAAGTCGAAGACTAGTTCGTTTGGGCTGTATTGGGTTGTATCGTGCCTTCCACTGTTGAGGGTCCACTGTATATTTTGAATGTGCAAGTCCCAGTCGTTTTCGTGTGACACGCTTGCACGGAGACAATTCCCTAGAGTTTTATTGACACGTTCAATAGCTCCATTAGCTCGTGGAGTGCGAACCGCTGTCTGAGTATGTTTGATGCCGTTAGACTCACAATAGTCGCGAAATGCATTAGATGTGAACGCCGTTCCTCGGTCTGTAACGATAATTTTCGGAAGACCAAAGTAACCAGTCAGCTCTCGGAGTGCATTCAGTACTGGCATCGTCTTGGTTGAGCGGACAGCTTTCAAAACCGTGAATTTTGTAAACGGATCCGTGATACCCAATATGTATTCATTACCACGTTTACTCTTTGGATAAGGCCCTACATGATCAAGATGTAGTTTCCGGAATGGAATGGGTTCGACCGTGTTAATGTGTAGTTCACCTTCGAGCTTTCCAGATGAAGCTTTGTTAAAAGCGCACTCCATACATGCAGAAATATATGCTCGGACATATTTGCGCATCCTCGGAAACCAAAAATCTCTTTTCAGTCGCTCTAACGTTTTCTCTATAGCGAAATGTCCCATTTCGTCGTGATACGTCTTCGTGACTCTCCAGCGAACTGCTTTAGGAACGACAAATTTAAGTCGATCGTCAACTCGTCGATACAATTTATTGTTCTGGAGTGCGTACTCCTTTCGGATCTGTGGTGCTTGCTCTGAGTGACGCCGCCCTTGAAGAACATCAGCGATGGTGGCAAGCTCAGAATCTTGAAGTTGTATGGTCGTTAGAAAATCATATTCATCCAGATCGACTCTGAAAATTCGATCAACGACCGTTTCAATTGTTTTCGGTCGTTCAACTGGGGCGCGGCTCAACGCATCGACGTGACGCATTCGATCGGAGCTTCGGTGAACGAATTCGCAGTCAAACTCCTGCAAGCGCAGCCACCAACGGGCGATTCGAGGTTTCAGTGGCGTTGTGGTTTTCGTGGCAGTGATAGCGGCACAATCAGTCACTGCGCGAAATCGTTTCCCGAGTAGGAAAAGTCGGAATCTTTCTAGCGTTTCTACTAAAGCAAGCACTTCCAGCTCGTGGCTATGGTAGATTCGTTCAGCGTCTGAGCACTGTCGGCTGAAATATGAGACAGGTTTCCACCCGTCTCCAGTGCTCTGCAGTAATACTCCGGCTAGTCCAATCGAGCTTGCATCGGTATGAACTTCGTGATCTTTTGCGATGTCGTAGATCTGAAGCAAAGGAGGACTCAACAGCTGCTGTCGTAGTAAGTCAAAAGCTTGTTGCTCCGTGAATGACCATTTAAACGGGGGCGCGTCTTTCGTGCGGAGCAATCGAGTTAGTGGTAGTGCGATGGTTGAATAGCTCGGAACGAATTTCCTAAAGAAACCCGTCAGCCCGAGGAACCGTCTAACGTCAGCCTGATTGTTAGGTACTGGAAAATTTTGGATTGCCGTCGTTTTTGTATTCCCTGGTGAGATGCCGTTTTTTGTGACACGGTGTCCAAGAAAATTCACGTCCGGAGACATAAACGTGCATTTCGATGTTTTTAATGTCATTCCCGAGTCGAGCACAAGAGATAAAAATTCCCGAAGGGCGCTAAGTCCGTCTGCAATTGTGTCGCTGGGAATAATTACTTCATCGACGTAGGAAACTACTGAACTCTTCATTTTGACCATAATTCTCCGCATCGCTCTCTGGAAGACAAATGGTGCGTTCACCAGCCCAAACGGTACAACATTGTACTCGTACTGCCCGTTGTGTGTGGCGAAAGCAGTAAATTTTTTGCAGCTTTCCTGAATTGGCACTTGATGGTACCCGGATAGAAAATCCAGAGTCGTGAAATACGACTTTCCTGCAAGTTGGGCGAGTTGTTCGTCGACACTCGGAACGGGGTACGGCTCCTTGATCGTGATTGCGTTTAGCATACGATAGTCAACGCACAGTCGATCGGTTCCATCTGACTTCGGAACTAAGATGACAGGCGAAGAATACTCAGATTTACTTGGACGTATGATATCGTTGACTAAAAAGTCATTGATGATATTTTCGACAGTTTGCCGTTTTGGAAATGGCAATTTATACGGAGATCGATTGACAGGAGCATTCGTTGTCAGCTTGATACTCATCTCCGTCGTAGTGCAACGGCCGATTGTTGACATACTCTCTGCGAAACATTTATTAAACTCGGTCAAAAGTGAATTCAGTTGTGCTCGATTTTCCTTCGTCATCGGGCCTGTCTTCACGTCCCATTGTCGTTCACTGACTGTGACGTTCCCCTCTTGAATGATAACACATCGTGCTTTCCCGATCAAGAAATCGTTCCCTAAAAGTATTGGTTCGTCAAGCAGATCATCATCGACAACATGTAAACACATATCTGTTTTGCTTCCGTCCGTTTCGATGGTCACTTGCAGTGTATGAGTGCACACGTATTCACCACCACCAAAACCTACGAGACATTTGGGCGACACAGATAGTAAAAGCTCTCCAATGTTTCGTGCGTCAGTGCGTCGAATGAGGGAGCAGCTGCTTCCCGAATCAATTATGCTTGTCAGATCACGTCCATTGACGCTGATCTGTTTGGTAAGAAGATTAGGTCGTTGCTGCGTGATTCTGTTTATCGGTTGCCTCTGCAGATTAGGGTCAGAGAGTTTCGCCGGACAGTTTGCTTGTGTGTGTCCTGTTCGCGTGCAAGTTGGGCAGCGAAATTTCCGCTGTGGCTTAGGGCAGTTGATGGATAGATGCCCCTTTTCAGCACAGTTGAAACAACTGCGAGACTCGGGCCCTGGCCGGTTGCGAAACCTCAAATTATTTGTTCCCGATTGTTTTTCCCCTATCGACCGGGTCGATGATGTTAATTCGTCGCGTGTATTCGTCATCGTAAATCGTCGTATTGCGTTAAGAAGTTCGCTTGTCGTTGCAAATTCAACACCAGCAAGAGACGCTTGCAACAGAGGCATTTTAAGTCCGTTGCGTATGTAGTGGATGATGATGAGGTCGTCCAAACCTCCACGGCGTCCCATCGCGCAAGTCCTGTAAAAATATTCCTCCGGTGTTTCGTTTGACAGGCGACGTTCCTCAATCAATTTTCGATGAATGTCGACGTTAAGTTGACGGAGTGGGAAGTCTGCTCGTAGCATATGAGAAAATTGCCCCCAAGTGGCGAATGTATCTTGGAGCCCATCATTCCATTGTTTAGCGTGACCTCTGAGTTTCGCTTGAGCGGCGAAAAGTATCAGCTCTTCTTCCCAATCATAAATACGGGCCAGTTTTTCTATACGTGATAGAAATTGTTCCGCAGATGGCGATGTTTCATCCAGCGGATCGAAATATGGTAGTACGTTGATAACGTCACGTACTTGAAACACTCCTCTTTCCCCTCGACGTGTTTGAGACAGCGGATTGAGTTCTTGTTCTCCCGTCAAGGGGTGCGCAATTGCATTCGTTAACTGAGCCGCTTGATATGAATGAGCGTGTCCGGGGGTGGAATGGAACTGGACGTATGTCTGATCGGCTATAATGTTGTTGTTGATCGAATTTTTTGATATTCCGACGTGGGCAGGAATCGTGGTGTGACATTGAGTTGTCGAAGTTCTCGGTCCAAATCGTGGCCCACCATCCGGTGCTGACATAGATATCGGAACTTCACTTACTTGGTTCGTTGTCGCTATCGGGTGTCCGATGTGATGTGTGGAAATGAAGTTTTCACCGGCAATCGAAACAAGTGGAACTGGAACTGGCGATATTGAAACGGGAGGCATTGAAACGGCTTTAATGGCGGCCATGAGAGCCTCCACCTGAGCCTTTAACTCGGTCACTTCCTGTCGCAAATCGTTGTCGTTTCTCGCGGCGTTCTCGTCCTCAGAGACTTCAACTACGTCAGTCCCAAGGTGTATCGCAAGACGTTCGACCAGATCGGGTTTGCGACCTCCAATCGCAAGATCACGTTCCTTTAACAGTTCACGAAGGGTTTTGCACCCCAAGTCGGCAATATTTACTACAGGCATTTTCAACGCTTAGATCCCAAGGATCCCACTTCTGAATTGTCAGACGCCGAAATATTATTAAACACGAATTACATATCAGAAGCGTTTATTCAAGCTTGGTTTACTCGATAGTCGTTTATTCGCTCCTTTCTCACTCGCGTCGCCTCGTTGACTGCCTCTTCGTCCGTCGTCTTCTCCTCGGCGTTGCCAGCTGTGACACTAGTCTGCGATATTCTCACTCCCATCGTAGCCCCTCTCCTTAACGAACAGCAGCATAGATTTCGTAAAGGCAGGTCGACTTCCACTAATCTCATGATCCTAGTTTCTGACGTCCTCTGTGAAATGGAAAAGGGAAACCAAGTTGACGCGGTCTATACAGACTTTAGTAAGGCTTTTGATCGAGTTGATCATCAAACCCTAATACGTAAAGTACGTAATTTTGGTGTATCTGATTCCCTACTCAGTTAGCTACAATCTTATCTCTGTGACCGAACTCAGATGGTCAAATTCCAAGGTCACTTATCTAAAAGAGTTTTTGCATCTTCCGGAGTACCACAAGGCAGTCATTTAGGCCCTTTGCTCTTTAATATATTCATTTCTGATCTATCTGCGACTTTGTCTGACATACCTCACCTATTCTATGCTGACGACTTAAAAATTTACTACAGCATCAAAACACAATCGGATGCAGCCTTCCTCCAGTCCAAGTTTCAAGCACTTGCACACTGGTGTAGTCAGAATAAGCTCTATCTCAATGTCAGCAAATGCCACGTGTTGAGCTTTTCCCGTAAGAATGCAGTTGCTACCTATTCTTATTACCTTAACGACATCGTATTAAACAGGGCTGATCATGTCGTTGACCTCGGCGTAGTCTTAGACAACCAATTGCGGTTCAATCTGCAATATGACAAAGTCCTATCAAAGGCTAATAAACAGCTTGGCTTCATTAAGAGACGTGCCAAGGAGTTCAAAAACGTTTGGGTTACCAAGTCCTTATACACAACCTTTGTTCGGCCTCTGATCGAATATGCTTGCATAATTTGGAACCCCGTTTTTGTGCTCCACAGTGGCAGACTTGAATCTATCCAGAAACAATTCTTGCTTTTCGCCTTGAGGGACCTCTACAACCCGAGTGTTTTTCATAGTCTTCCTTTCTACAAATATAGACTAGACCTTCTAAACTTAATGCCTCTTTCATCTAGAAGAACACTAATTAGTGCCAGTTTTACCTTCGACGTTATCAGCGGCGCAGTAAATAGCCCTCGCTGATAGGATAAAATTTAATGACCAACAACGACGTACTCGACACACAACCCTGCTTAAAGAATATCGGCAGCACACGGTCTATGGTCATAATGAACCGATAAATAGATGTTGCAGAATATTCAACACTATTAGTAACCACTATTCTCCGGGTATCCCTAAATCGTCCTTTAAACGTAACTTGACAAAGGTCCTATTGTCATGATAACCACGCCCGCCCCAACTAACTAGGAGAGGCTCCGACTTTGTAGTCTCCGATTTAGGTGAAATTTGGCACACAAGTAGAAGACGTCAAGGATATTCGATCCTTAAAATACTAGACCGCAACACTCCCCCCTTTTTTGAGAAAAACGCCTTTAAAGTTTTTAGCGTCGCTTATGGATTAGTAAGTTTTAACGTCTAATAGAAGCGGTGCAGTGTAGGTAGCAGTGCTACCAGCTAGTGATCAAGGGGTCGTGTGTTCGATCCCCGCTCGGGGTATTGTTTTTCTTTTTAAAATATTGTCGTCGTCGTGTGTTCGATTATCAGGATGAGTATTGTTTTTTCGAATAATTGTGAATGTAATTATCTTAAGGTGAATCAGCAATGTTCAACTACAAATACATTTATTTTTACAAACCAGCAAATTATTCGATTATTTAGATATGTAAATTATACTGAAAACTCATTGTTGAACGGTTGGATAATGAAAAACGGTTGTAATCGAGCAATTATAATTTATTTTCATTATAGGTTTATAGTTAGCTATACGATTTTGAAATCTCAATTGGCGTTGGCTTTTGAACCGCATTTTTACCGTCAAATCATTTGCAATGATGGGGCTCATTTGTGGTTTAATGGGTTTGCAATTAAGCAAAATTGCCGTTTTCGGTAAGGATTATCCTCAAGAGACTTTGGAAGCCCCATTATATCCCGAAAAAGGCCCTGTATGGTGCGGTTTGCATGCCGGCGACATAATTGGTCCTTTCTTTTTCAATTCTGAAGAACGAACCTACGTTACCGTTAATGGCGCAACATGCCATACAGCGCGCGAAACCGTTACTTTATTGGGCCAAACCTTTGGTGAACAAATTATTACAAGAAAATGATCTGTAAACTAACCTGACTGACTCTATTGGACTACTTTTTGTAGGAGAACGTCAACATTCGACGCGTTTTCGGTGAAATAAGGCCGGCTTTGTTGGAAATAGTGGTTCAAAATTTGACCGACAAGACAGCCTTTTTGAAACACGTATCGTCGTCGTCAATGCAGTACCTTGTAACTACAATTTTTGGTTAAACCGTTATTTTGTCAATTTTAATGTTTGCGTTGCTGTTGAGAGCCTCCTGTATTTTTTTTTGCATTTACAAGGTCCTGCATTGACGTCGACGATATGCTCTTGAATTTTTATGCCTTTCAATCATGCGAGATAAATTTGGTAAATTATTACATCCAAATTGACCTCAGATGAAAGATTATTGATGACATACGTATGTAGCTAATGCTTGAATCAACTGGTTTTTCATAACTTTTGCCATAAAAGCTTCGGTGTTCTTTTTTTTTCCCACTGGGCTCGAATTAATGATGGTCAAGGTTGTAATGGTATTTTTTCCGGTAAAACTTTCCAATTATTATCTAAAGAAATGGAGATATTTTAAAAGAAACAGTATCCTCCAAAATTTCACTACTTTTATATTATAAAGTGAATATTTTGCACCAGAGTATTTCGTTGCCTTATGAATTATTTCCTGTTGATTACATTTTTGGTTTAGAGTTTAGTAGAGCTGATTGTACTTGTAACTTACTGCGAAAGTTGGTCCTGAAGGAGATATTTTTTTTAGTGTCGTTTTAAAGGAAGTTGGGTTCGCTATGTTTTTAATTTTGTCCGGTAGTGTATTGTAAAAGTTAGCTGCTTTGTTGCAGGGGTCTTCTTTTAGCCGATCAGTTCTGGCAAATGCGATAGCTATATTATTCATGTTTCTCATTCTGTAAGTGTTTTCCCCCTCAATTCTATCTAATTTCACAGCGGTATACTCATTACGGTGTAAATTTTTATGTATGAATTTAGCTCTTTCCATCAAAATCATGCCTTGCAAATTCAATTCTTGGGCTGTTTTGAAAACTTCGCTCGTTGGAGTTAGCATAGGGAGATTGTAAATGGTTTTATACGCCTTCGTTACTAGTCTGGAGATGATCATGAGGTTATCTTTAGAAGTTTGGCTCCAATTCAAGATGCCGTAGGAAATTTTGGAAAGGAGATGCGCATACATAGCGACGTAGAAGACCAATGAAGACAGCCAGTTTTTTCCTTAGATCATTTATGTGTGGAATCCATGTTAGTTTCTCGTCTATTAGAAGTCCTAGATATTTTATTTGTTCTACTCTCTGGAGGCTTGTGTCATTGATTTTTACATGTGGTTGTATGTCAGTCTTGTTCTTTTGTTTGAAAATAATATTTTTTGTCTTCCCCGCGTTTATTGCCAATCTACTTTGTAGAAGCCAATACCAATACTTGTCCAGGTCAGTATTTACTTTTTGTTCGATTTCGAGACTGTTTTACCTGAGTATACGAGCACAGTGTCATCTGCGTACATAACCACTTTCGCAACAAGGTCTGCTTTTTTTATGGAGTTGATATAAAGTAGAAATAGCGTTGGTCCTAGGATCGAGCCCTGCGGAACACCTATGCTAAATTCAGCAGTTTTACTTTTGACACCTCCAATTAGTGTATTTTGAAATCTATCCGTCAAGTAACTACGTATAAATTTATTTGCTTTTCCAACAATTCCATATTCACCGAGCCTGGTGATTAAAGTTTCATGTGTAACTAAGTCGAAGGCTTTCTTTAAGTCCACGAAAACTGCTGCAACGTAATGGCCCTTATCCAAGTATTCATTTACAAATCTAATTACATCAGGAATGGCATCTGTTGTACCCTTGCCCACCTGCAATCCGTACTGGTTTCTATCCAAGATTTCGTTTTGCAATAAGAATTCTTTGATTCGAGAATCTACAATTTTTTCGAGGATTTTACTTAAGGAATTCAAGAGTGAGATTGGTCTGTAATTGTTTGGGTCAGTTTCGTCGCCCCCTTTAAAAATCGGTATAACTGCAGAGATTTTTAAGTATTCCGGGAATCTTCCCTGCCTAATACAAAATAATTAAATTGTTGATTGCTACAATTGTGACTATTAGTTTCTGCTATTTCTAAACGCTCAAAAATATTTTTCCTATCATTATTGTCCATTGTTCCAAATAAAAACTTTTGTGTATTTCCAACAATATTAAAAAGTCCTTTTTTTGTTTACTTTTTGGATATGGCATAATTGATTTTGTCTACATTTTGAAACGTCCTAGTGTGGTTTCTCAATCCAAATGGCATCCTTAAAAATTCGTAGAGACCCATTGGAGTTACAAATGCTTTTTTTTCAATATCTTCTTCAGCAATTAGTAGCCTTTTGCTAGGTCTATCGTACTAAAATATTGTGCCTTCCCGAGTTTGTTCCATATACTCTCAATATTTGGTAATGGATGCAGATCATCCACCATAATCTCATTCAATTTTCTGTAATCAACTACAATCCTATACATCTGCCTACCTGACTTGTCTTTCTTCTTTTGAAACTATAATAATTGGAGAACTATACCTACTATTGCTCTTCCTAATAATCCCTTGCTTTTCCATGTCTTCAATCTGTCGCCGTACTTCTGCGTCATATTGTGGCGGATACCGATATAGTTTTGAGTTTATTGGCTGATTGATAGAAGTATTTACAGTGTGACATGTATGTATTGGTACAAAAAGAATTTGTTGGAGCTATGTAATTAAAACTCAAAAATTATTTGGTTGGTTATTTATTTAACTTATACATGTAGTACTTTCCGAAAATGTATAAATCATTCTATAATCGCACCTTTTGCCTTAATGACTAGCCGCAATCTTCTCTCAAATGCGTTATGTGCGGCACGCACGACCTCAAGAGGTATTGAGTCCCATTTTCTCGAAATAATGCTTTTAAATTCTGTCAAATTTCGATATTTGTAATTCTTTAGCTGCTGCTACATATATCCCCAAATAGAAAAATCCAAGGGGTTTAAGTCTGGTGAACCTGGTGACTATTCATCTTTTGGTATAAAATCCGTTAAATTATGCTCACATCTAGTTTCCACAATTTTGGCTGTGTGCGATGGGGCACCATCTTGTTGAAAGCAATAATAGTCGTCGCCATAAATATTTTGAACTGAAGGAAGTGAATTTTTTGTCAATACCTCTTCCAGGAAGTAGCCAGCATTTATTTTGACACCTTTCCTTTTTTCTTTTCGCGATATTGCATCTCATAACATAACCAATGATGCATTTTGATACATTGGTACGTGCCTATTGCTATGCGGAATATCCTCCATAGAAACAGCCCACGAACGATTATTTTGGGAATTGAGAATACTCTCCAATATAAAAAGTTTTCCTCCGAAAAAATAATGTCATCACCAGCGTGCCACAATAGTGACACTTTACTCCTTTCAAGTCTTTTTAATTTTATTGCATCCGTAAGCCCGCGAACTTTTTTTTTCTTGAAAGCCGAACACTTTAAGTCTTCTCGTACAATTTCCACACACACTCCCGATTAATATTAAAAGTTGCTGCCATTTTTCTTGCGAAACGTTCACAATTTCTATGAATTCGTTCACGAATAAGTTTAATGTTCTTGACGGTGCGGACAGCTCTTTTTCTTCTGTTTTCTTTTCATTTTCATTAGATCCAATCTCAAGAAATCTAGTTAGTACGATACACATGGTTACGCATTTCGCCCAGGTTTTTTCATTTGCCGAAAAATGTCACTTCTTGTCTTACCACTTTTTAATTGAGCAACAATAATTTCTCTTCAGTCCGACATGCTCATTACAGGTAAACCAGGCAACTGATAATTAGTTTCTGAATTAGGATTTGCCGTACAGTAGTACTCGTATTCATACCACCAAGAACTGGTTTAGTCATTACACGTACATACATGCCATTTGTATGGAAAAAAGTTGTACCAACTCATTCATGTCACCCTGTATATGATGTACTACTGTATTCATAATTTTAAGTTGATCGCCTTCTTTAAACATTATTAACTTTTTTTTCATATTTCTAAATTAATTTTTGAAGACACTTTTCTTCCTCATCATTTAAATGACCTGTTTGAATGCTATTTATATTGCTTTCTTCTAATACATTTACTTCTACTATTAATTTTGACATGAACGGAATTTTATTATTATTCTTTAAGATTATCTCCTGATTTTCTAGATCTATCGGTTTAGTATTCTTTTCTACCCAGTCTATACCTATGAGAAAATCACACTGTTTATCTAATGCTATTTTTGTCCATCTCATTCGAGCATTACTTGGTTAAATTCTATCGGACAACGATTTTTCACCTGCATTGTGTTTTTTTGCACTACCCCTTGAATTGTGCTTATTTTTATCTGTGAATCGGATGTAATTATTTCCTAAACATTTGACTGAACTTTACAAGAATTTGGAAGGCGAATCGTTGACCTCGTATCTATCATTGCACTATATTCCTGATTATCTAAGGTAAGCTTTTTAAAAAAATTCTTTTTATCCGAGGCTGGTTTATAGAAAATGTACCGTCGATTTGATAGAATAGACAACATATCTACTGCCATAGGTTCTACTATTTGTTGTCCTGGTCTGTGTCTCAAATTTCGTCTTGCCTGATTACTAAAATTTGTCAGTCTGTATTTACCCTGTATTCTACTATTCTGTCGTACTTGAGTCGAATTTTGAATCTGATCTGTCTCAAATCTTCTTAAACGTCTGACGCTTAGAGGTTTACTAACATTCGTAATCTGATTTCTATCGGCTGTTCTTTGTTGATTAGATAATCTGTTCACATAACTTAAGCGATTCTCACTTGATTGCTTATTATTGTAGTACGCCCTATCTATCCGCAAATGAAAATCATCTTGGCCTACATATCCATACCCTATTTCCCGAACTTTTGTGATTTCATATTGACTGTGTAATTCACGAGCCAAAGCACCTGCACATAATTCTTTTATTTTAATCACTAACATTGAAACTAGTCCTCTTTTAATATTCATTCCGTTATCATTGAACACATTCCGCGATATCGTCTATAACCTCTTGTATTCTCTGTAATAAATGATCAATTGAACGTACCTTTAATATATTAATTTCCTTGGCTATGATTCTTCCCTATTGCTTCCTTGGTCGATAGTGAAGTTTCAGTTTCGTTTTGCATTCTTCCCATGTAGCTGATCGTTCCGTTGCGGAGAAATTTTTTGCTTCTCCGTTAATTTTTTCATTGTAAATCACTCTGAATGCAACACTTGGTCCACAGTATCGATAAATGATGGCAAAATTCCTGTTTCTCCGCTGAAACCCGATATGCGTTTGATTTGTCGTTCAATGATGATTCGAGGTTGATGTGGTCCCGCCTGTCTAGTCAATATCTTCGTCAAAACTGCTAAACATTGCTCCATTGTTGGTTCTACCACTGTACGTCCTCTATCTGCTGCTAAATTCCTTCGTTCTTTCCTCTCCAGTGTTTGTTTCTTCGCTAAAGTGGTAAATTGCCCTTGACTTTGCTACGTTTTCCACTGTTTCTTGGAATAGAAATAGCTCACTGAAAAATTCGTGACATCAACAACAAAATTTTTAATAATTAATGATTCGATCACTTTTCTCTATCAATATGACTTTGAGAAAACCCGACTGCGCCAGTAAAGTACTTAACTGGGAGCAAATTAATTAAACAGTTTAACTTCGGAGAAATATATGATTTATTGACTACTTTAATCGAAAGACTGGACGTCCGCTTAAGAGCTGCCTCTACATTTATTGACTATTTCTGCATTAGCAGCAAATTCTTGTCTTGTTGAAGTTTCTTCAGGTTGTTGTGTTTCAAGATCGTGTTGTGTTACAAAATCGCCATTCTTTTTCTGGAAGTTATAATTAGCTCTGTATTGTTCCAGAGTGATGCTCGTCTTCTTTCTATTAAATATATGTTAAGTGGAGATTGAGAAAACTCACATCTCTTTGAAGAAGGGAAAACTACCTACCGGCATTCCGAAGATTGCCACATATTTGGCGCAGAGACAATGCTCAAGCAGCCGATATTTCTGTGTACCTTTTTGCCAATGTAAGGCATACTTGTACCCAAGTAGAAGTCTGTTCTTTTGCCGAATTTATCAGGCAAAGTCTGATCAAAGTTTAAATCTGCCGAAGGGAGGCAGTTGCTAAATGAAACAGCAATTGACTTTGTGTCTATCAGACAGACTTAATTTTCTTTAATCAGTTCTCTTAATTTATGCAATATTCTATTTACTTATTTTATCCCTAGTCTAAATACAATATAAATTTTAATTCTAAATTCATAACAAAAATGCTTACTCTAAAACTTGAATCAACCAATCCAAATTAAAGGGATTAGGTTCCCACATTTTTCTATCTGTTTCATAATACTCATATGTCAACCCATTTTATCAATATGGGCTATGAGTAATTGATTTAGTATCAGTGCACAGCGCGGGGCAATAACCAGGCGGTGATATTAGTAGGTCAGGAAACACTCGACCGCGTCTGGCTATTTGTAAACAAAGAGTTTTTCATTCATCTATTGTAATTGGACACCCAATTAGAATTGGATGAGCTTACATGCGTACATGCCTAGATGGCGTGCTAAATGGATCGTACATGGGGTGAGGTACGAGATGAATGTTGACATGTGCCTGGGCTGAAGTGGTTATTTTTGTGTGTATTTACTACACCCTAACCCTTTGAGATGAGAATTTGTAAATCAAATTCGAGGCTAATTGAGGATTGTTTTGGTTGTTCGTTTGTATAAAAGTATGTACTTAACAATTGATGATTAAAGTAAGTTTATATTATTTTGATATGTACAAAAATTTGCTATATGTAATTTGGATAAAATAATTTTATGTTATAAGTTCTTTTATTTTGAATTTTTGTATAACTTAAGCCTATTGTTATGAATCCATTTATTACAATTATCTATTTCTATTAGCGTATTTACGCTGTTTGTGTCCAACACTTTATAAGGACCTTTATATGGCTTTTGGCCTTTTTTCTTATTTCCAACTTTAATTAGTACTAAGTCATTGATTTTTACATTCAAGGGATTTGCGTATGTTGCTTTTTTGTTTCTCGCTACTTTAGTTTTTTCTATTAGACTTCTAGCTTTTGGTATGGACGTTTTTAACCTTAGCTTCAATTCATTGGCATAGTTTTCAATGTCATAGATTCTGTCTGTATTCTCTAGATTGTCACTTGGTAAGTACGCAAGTTTTCCAAAAACTAGCTCATATGGTGTGTAGTTGGTATCCACGTGAGGGGTCGTATTATACGAGAATGTGTAAAAAGGTATCCATTCGTCCCAGTTATTGTCGTCAACGAAAGCTAAGAGGTATTCGTTGAGGACACGGTGGTTCCGTTCTACTACACCTAACGTCTCGTGGTGATATGGAGTTGAAAAAATCTGTTTTATTTTTAAAATTTCGCAAATCTCCTTTATGAGTTTATTCGTAAACTCTGTTCCTAAATCGGTTTTTAAAATTTTAAACCGACCATATTGTAGCATGAAATTACTTACGAGTGCCTTGGCTACGGTTTTGGCTTCCTTATTTTCTAAGGGTATTGCGGTAATATACTTAGTTAATTCGCACGGTATAGTTAATATGCATCGATTTGAAAATCTAAGAGGACCGACAATGTCCGCGGTTATTAACTCAAAACTAGTAGATGGTGTATCGGTTTTAATCATTCTTTCCTTCGTGTGCTTTGTTATTTTATTAAATTTACATTTATCGCATTGATTTATATAATGCTTTATCATTTTGATAAGCTATTAAAACAATACCTACCTTTGACGGTAAATTTTCCAAGCTCGAGACGTTTTTAATCATTATACAACTCATTGGCAAGAAACTTACGACGGAAGGAAAAACTGAACTACTAAATTTTGTTACACATGTTAAGCTTAGTCCAAACGTTAGAACTTCACTAAACACGTCAGATATTACAGATCTAGATACTTTTGAGGCTGAACTAAGACGTAAGTACAAAAATCCAAAAACATTCCCTCAAATTCATACACAACTTTCGACGTTGTCACAAAAGCGACTTCCAATTTCTACTGCTAAGCAAAAGATACAGCAAGCTATTCGTTCTCACCACTGTTCCATTGAGAGCTCATTGCTCTCCAATCATCCTAAACCGTTCTGGTCGTATATCAGATCCCTTAGATCCTCTTCATCTATTCCTAGTTCCATGTATTGGGACAATAAATATGCCTCTTCTCCTGTTGACATCAACAACCTCTTTGCCTCATATTTTTCATAAACTTTTTCATCTTCCTTGCCCTCATACTTCTTTCCCAGCATGAGTTCTCAAAACTCGGTAATATCGCCCATATTTATTGACCCTCTCTTGGTGAAATCTGTTATTGATTCCTTGGATCCCAATGTTGGTCCAGGTCCTGATGGCATTCCTATTTTTTTCATTAAATCCTTATCCTCTTCCCTGTGTACTCCTCTTGCCTTCATCTTTAATTTGAGCTTATCCTCTGGAGTTTTTCCACAGCGTTGGGAGGCAGCCAACATTCTTCCGATTCTTAAATCTGGTGATCCTTCTTCCGTGGCGACTATCGCCCTTTTTCTCTCTTATCTGCCTTTCCTAAAATTCTTGAGCGTTTAGTTCACACACATCTCAATACGGCCTTAGGGCATGTTATTGTTCCTGAGCAACAAGGTTTCCTCCCTAACCGTTCCACAACTTCAAACCTACTCGTCTTTTCTAACACTGTTGCTTCATCGATCTATAATCATTTACAGGTTGATAGCATTTATACTGATTTTTCTAAGGCCATCGACACTATTGATCACCTAATTCTATGTCGCAAGCTGGAGCACTTTGGCATCTCTGATTCCTTTCTATTGTGGCTGTCTTCCTATTTGTCCTCAAGGGTTTCCCAAGTTTCTGTTATAGGTACGCGTTCTAATCCCTTTTATCCTCAATCGGGTTTACCACAAGGTTCCATCCTGGGTCCTCTTCTTTTTAGTCTTTACATAAATGATCTTACTCCTTTATCTAAATCTTCCTGCCTTCTTTATGCAGATGATCTAAAGATTTTTAGAGTGATTCGTAATCTTGAAGACTGAAGCTCTTCAAGATGATCTAAACTCACTGAGTACCTGGTGCCAAGCCAATTCTCTCACCCTTAACATTCTCAAGTGCCACACTTTGACCTTCTCCCTTAAAACCTCTCCCATCTCCTTTGCGTATATTATCGACTCTGTTCCTTCAAAAAAGGTTGATCAAGTGAAAGATCTTGGTGTCATCTTCGATCACGAATGTGAGCGTCAAACTTTAGTTTGACGCTCACATTCGTGATATTGTCTCCAGATCTTCAAAACTGTCGGGGTTTGTCTTAAGACATTCTCTTATTTTTTCCAATCCACACTCGGCAGTCCATTTGTTTGTAAGTATTGTTCGTTATATACTGGAATACGCATCCCAAATTTGGTCTCCTTATTTTGAATCTCATATTAACCTTATTGAATCTGTCCAGCGTAAATTTACCCGCCTCCACCTTTTTAAGTTTAACATTCCTTATACTCCCTACAAAGAACGCCTTTCACTTTTCAACATACCCTCTTTATCATCGCGCAGGACATATCTTGATCTATGCTTTCTTTACAAGCTGTATCATAATTATATGGCTGTGAACATTGATAATCTTGCTTCACAACGGCAATCCACTAGAGCCTCTCGGTCAACAGATGTTTTTATATTGACTTTTGCTAGAACGGATGTCTATTATCACTATCCGCTTCTCCGTTTACCCAGGAATCACGATAGACTCCAGCTTGGATCTTTTCCCCTCTAGCCTCTAGTTTATAAAAGACTTTTGCGAAATGTTCTATTTAATTAGGCTCTAATTTATCTTTTAAGTCTTTATTCTGTATCTATTTTTTCCTACATTTTATAATTGAAATGTTCTGTTAAATGTGTTGAATAAATAAATAAATAAATAGCCGTTTCTATGTTAAAATCTGCCATTTCGGTGTATGTAATTTCGTCTTTTTTTTTACTAGAATGTTTTCGGCGTTCAACCGTGTTACTAAATTAGAAATTATTGACTTGCTTGTGGATGAAAGTGCCGTTTTTAACTCTATAGCTTCACCTTCTTTTAGTGTTCTAAAAAGATTGAGATATTCGGCTTCTATTACAATTACCTTTTCTAATTTTTCTTTAAGAGTTTTGACCGTGTAGGTCTTGGTTTTTCTTAAATTCGAAAGTGTGTTCTGCAAGTCAATTAGTAACTCTTGTAATCGGTTCGTAGACATTTGGAAAATTTATTAAACATTGTTTCTTCCTAAAACAATATTTCTGTCTACGACTTTTCGAGCATACTTCTTTTGTTTGTTATTGTATATATATAAAAGTCCTAATATGATTATAAAAAAGATGGACGTACTTATCGTCTGTTTATATTCTATCAATATATTTTCGTTAGTGCTACAATTGTTTCCCATTTGAACAAATATCCTATACTATTATATTTTAGTTTATTAAGTCGTTCTGTGAATTTTATTTTATTATCTCCCGTAGAAATGTGGATTAGGCGATGTAGGATTGCTTTCTCCTTCCTCTCGTTGAATTTTCGGCATCCTCGTTGACGTCTTTTTATTTTCTGGATTCGCGGCTCATTCAGTTGTTTCCTCTTGAAGTCCGTAATTTTCCTTGGCTGTGGTCCAGGTAGCGGCGTTGGTTTGTATTTCGGTGCCTGTGACCTTATCATGCATCGCTCGAAAATTTGATGAAATTCTTCCTCCGTCTCGATGTCGTGTATTTCACCTTCTTCTTCGTCTTCTAGTAGTCCGGAACGTGCAGGATCGTGGGTCGCAGGTTCGTGGGTCGCAGGTTCGTGGGTCGCAGGATCGCCATGTTGTGTTTCAAGATCGTGTTGTGTTACCAAATCGCCATTCTTCTTTTTCTGGAAGTTATACTTAGCTCTGTATTGTTCCAGAGTGATGTGCGTCTTCTTTCTATTAAATATACGTTAAGTGGAGATTGAGAAAACTCACATCTCTTTGAAGAAGGAAAAACTACCTACCGGCGTTCCGAAGATTGCCACATATTTGGCGCAGAGACAATGCTCAAGCAGCCGATATTTCTGTGTACCTTTTTGCCAATGTAAGGCATACTTGTACCCAAGTAGAAGTCTGTTCTTTTGCCGAATTTATCAGGCAAAGTCTGATCAAAGTTTAAATCTGCCGAAGGGAGGCAGTTGCTAAATGAAACAGCAATTGACTTTGAGTCTATCAGACAGACTTAATTTTCTTTAATCAGTTCTCTTAATTTATGCAATATTCTATTTACTTATTTTATCCCTAGTCTAAATACAATATAAATTTTAATTCTAAATTCATAACAAAAATGCTTACTCTAAAACTTGAATCAACCAATCCAAATTAAAGGGATTAGGTTCCCACATTTTTCTATCTGTTTCATAATACTCATATGTCAACCCATTTTATCAATATGGGCTATGAGCAATTGATTTAGTATCAGTGCACAGCGCGGGGCAATAACCAGGCGGTGATATTAGTAGGTCAGGAAACACTCGACCGCGTCTGGCTATTTGTAAACAAAGAGTTTTTCATTCATCTATTGTAATTGGACACCCAATTAGAATTGGATGAGCTTACATGCGTACATGCCTAGATGGCGTGCTAAATGGATCGTACATGGGTTGAGGTACGAGATGAATGTTGACATGTGCCTGGGCTGAAGTGGTTATTTTTGTGTGTATGTTCTACATAACATAATTTGACTTTGTTTAATTGACTTGTAACTTTGAACAGCTCATCATTATTATGTGATACTTCAGGTAATTGGACTTAGCTTGATTGACTTGTAGGTTTGATAAGCTCATCATTATTATATGTTACTTGCGCGGGATTGACCCGAAAGTCTCCACTGATCCGGGATGGTGATCCCACCCTGTCCTCACCCGCGAAGAGGGCGGGGTAGATAATTTTTAGCGCAATCCAACTCGTGCGCTAGCATCATGGGTCGCCGAACCCGAACCGGAAGGGTACGGAGCCAATGTCTGGAAAAGAATCCCAAATCATATAATTAACGAAAGAGAAACACAAAAAAGCGCGAAATCACTGCTTGACTTTACAAATTTTATTTATACCTAAAATACAAAAATAAACTTAGCCTACTCTTACGGATGTAAACTGTCGATCCCTTCCTGGAAACAGCTGGTTTGCGGTTTTTCTCTGTGACGCACTCACAATGGAATCCTGGTTCTCAAGGTTGGAACGAAGCACACGTCCCCCGTGCAATTTCCCGGGTAAACCGAAGTACTGAAACACACTTTCCGTTTGTTGAATGGTTGTTATCGAACTTTTCAACTCAAACTTGTCTTCAATCGAAATAAACGACACAATTTTTGTTATCAAGGTACACTTAACGCTCAATTTATTAGAAGCAAGCAAAATTCTCTCTGAAACTTGGAAACTCTTAAGTCCACTTGTCATCAATCGAAATGATTGGAAAGATGACGGTTCGACGCCGTTTTTGTTCCCAAGGCTTTACGTAAAACGCTCGGTTTATCAGGGGCAAGCACAATTGTCACAGGAACTCAGAATCTCTTACGCCCACACTTCAAAGAGCCACACGATATTCCCCGGCTGGACTCCGCAAAACACTACCGCCACAATCACAGCGCGCCGCTTTCGAGAAATTCTCACGTTTTTTTCTTATAATCCCTCCAGCGATTTCGAACGACGACGGCGAGTTGGTCCTCTATCTCTAAAAAACCTCCGTTCTTTGTCCACGTTTTCCTTTTCGAGACCTCTTTCGATCGTTACAGCTGTTTTTCGGCGCAGCATGGTTAACCTCATCACTAATGATGCTCGCTCTTTTCTTTGAATAATCTACGGCCACAATTTTTCGGACTTTTTGTTTTTCGAATCGAAAGCAGCATCACAATGTTAAAATTCAAAATGATTTGAAAATTTATATTTTCCGGTACTGATAAAGAGTCGAGATTTGTGGCATTTAGCGATGTTAAAAATTCAATTTAGGTGAATTTGAACGGCTGCCTGTACTATTGGCATGATTTCTGAATACTGGGTACTGGGTACTGCATAATGCCCATTCAACATTTCGGTGGTGGTTCGCTGACGATTTTTAAATGCTTTGTGCTACTACTGAAAAAAACTGAGCTACTGAGTGGATCTTAAATTCAAATTAAATAGGTCATTTGCTAGTCCCAATTTAAAATCGACATAAAAGATCAGTTGCTAGTCCAAATTTAAAATCGACATAAAATCTTTTATGTCGATTTTAAATTTAGACTAGCAATTGACCTATTTAATTTGAATTTAAGATCCACTCAGTAGCTCAGTTTGCGACAGCGAAAGACATCTATAAGACTATCTGGAAATTTAAAAGCAACAATGCCTGATTTATGGTTAATAATCAATATTAATAAAGAACAAGTTTTCTTTCCATTCTCATTGGTGTGTGGACCTCTAGTGTTGCTGATTTGTTTTCTAATATTGAAATTAGTCGACATTAGGCATTATACGATAAAATCTGTTTTGTGTCAAATATAATCCAAGTGATGTTAAAACTAATATATTTAAAGTCATATAAAGAGAAAGCCATTCATTAATCAAGGCATCATTTTCAGGGAATATTTGTGGAGAAGTATGATCCGACAATAGAAGATAGCTATCGAAAACAAGTTGAAGTTGACGGTCAACAATGTATGCTTGAAATTCTTGATACAGCGGGAACGGTAAAATATATATATTTTTTTTTCATATTTACAGCAATAAACAATGTTTTTTTACAGGAGCAATTCACAGCAATGCGGGATTTATATATGAAAAATGGACAAGGGTTTGTCCTAGTATATTCAATTACAGCACAATCAACTTTTAATGATTTACAAGATCTAAGAGAACAAATTTTACGCGTCAAAGTAAGTGATATGTACAAGATAAACCCCAGTATCAATACGCCTTCATATAAGGCAATGAAATTATTTAAGTTAACTTAGCTTTGCATTTGACTAGTATGAACTAATTTCAATGGAAGTTAGGATATTAGACACAAAATTTATCCTTTTTCAAATAGAGATACTTAATGGAGCAGCTTAACGATTGTCATATATGTTTGCAATTTTTGCATGAAACAGTCCGCGAAAAAGCTAACGTTTGGCGTTCTTACTTTATGCAAAATACATAAGAATTAATTCTATAAGAGATTTATCCTTGTCCATTTTATTCATTAAATTTTTGATAATGATACATAATGCGAGTTAATTTACAGCCAAAATTATTCAGTGACTTTCAAGTCAGGCAGAAGATCCACCGAGATATCATCGCGGGGTTAATTTTATTACGTTTAAAAATTCATTTAGGAATTTCTTTCTTTCATAAACGTGTAACAACTTGAAATTCTACCTCCCAGTCAGTATGGTGTATGAACAAAAGCTCACAATATGTAGATCTCTTCTATTAAATTAATATGTGATTAGAAACTCTTATTAGAGCAGCAGCTTCAGGTTTTACATATTCGAAATTTGTGTTGTTGAACCTAAATTTCCAACTGACTCCAAAAGGTTGAACCACATTTATACTTTTAATATTTTTAACCGCGATAATTAACGTTGGACTAAACGATTTATGTATGTTTAAAAATGATTTCCATCGAATTCAATGACTACAATGATTGCTTCGTGCTCGCTAACAATAAGTCAATATGGCTGCCAATGAATGGATTAAAGAACAAGCCGAGTATTTTTAATATGTTTCCTAATGTAAAATGAACCTATATTTGATGTGTGAATAGCCTTGCCATCTCTTCGTATCAGGTTTTCAGCAGACAAGCTATTTTCCTAGCTTGAAGAATTCAAAATCTTTATTTTAAGAAAGTTAAGGGCTTGCATGAATGATTCAAGTATCGAAATTTGCATCTGAAGTGACTCCCGTTATAACCATTGTTTCATAATTTAGTTGGGCAAGGGCAGTGTGTGTATATTTATAAGGAACTCATCTTACAGACTAACATAGACCAATTACAAGACAAGAAAAAATAAACACAAGAAAAGAAATACATAGCATAGTAAAACTAATTAGATATGGTACACTTTACATTATACTTTTAAATGTAGAGTGGGTTGCAGAATATTGTAGTTTCGGGAGAGTTGCAACATCGGCGAATGGTAGAAAGTCTCAATACTAGCATATGAAACAATAAATATATTCGATCTGGCAGTGCGTTCTGAAATACTATACTCTAACCAATCAGAGAGGTTAGAGTTTAATTAATGGTGGTGAAACCGAAACAGAAAACACTCATCTAGAAGGAGTCTAAGGGATTGCAAAGTAGAAAGTTGTAGCAAGGAAAGTCGCTCCCCATATGGCATATGTGTAATTTTAAATTTAAAGATAAGAAAATGAGTGAATTTGTGCTGTACTGATTCAATCATAGAATCTAAATATTGATAGTGTGGTGACCATACTTGCGAGCAATATTCAAGGATGGCTGCAACAAGGCTAGTGTTAAGGTTGGCGACAGAGAAAATATCAGTAAACATCTGAGAGTGCTTTAATACGAACCCAGAAACACGAGAGACATGTGGGGCTGTTATCACAATGTGAGGCTCAAATTTAAGTTTCGAGTCGAAAATCACTCCCAGATCTTTTATTTGAAAAACAGGCGCAAGTGGGATATCATGTAATGTATAGATGTAATCAATTGGACTGGGTTTTAAGGAGAAAGACATTTTGTGATATTTTTGGACCTTAATAGAGAGAAAATTAGTTCCACTCCAAGAAACAATCGCGTCCAGATCCCTTTGAAAAGGAAGAAAATTCTCTTCTGAACTATAACGCGGTAAATTTTTAAGTAATCAGTATATAGAAGGTACCGAGACGCTGCAACAGAGGGAAGGTCATTTATGTAGAATAAGAAAAGAAGAGGCTTTAGAATACGCTGAGGAACGCCGGAGGTTAGATGGAAGAGAGAAGAATGTGTTTCACATAGACTAAGATGGCATGAGCGAGAATTGATATAGGACTCAAGTCAGGAGAGTAATGGTGCAAACAGGCCGAGCTAACTTCTGTCAACATTAAGTTGACAATATCAAATTTCTTACAAAAGTCAGTGTACACTACATCAACTTTGGTACGAATCGAGAGCTTTTGCGAAATTTTGGGTAAGTTCAAGGAGATTTTTGACGGCCGAACGGTTTGGAGTAGGATGTGTAGCTCATCGCGGATATGATTCAGTGATCCGAATCATCTTAGAGATCCAAATGATTCGAATCAGTGAAACCAGTTCATTTGGATCAGTGAATCTTTCATATCTCATGGATCAGTGTATCTTTCATATTTCATGGATCAGTGAATCTTTCATATCTCATGGATCAGAAGCACAAGACACAAACCAATCTTCCGCGATCATGTTCCATTCAGTAATCTCTCACATGTTCCTCCGTAAGAGAGGTAAAGAGAAATACACTTTTCACGCGAAGAGACGGTGCAGCTCGCATTTGGATGGGCATAACGATAAATGTGCACATGAGATGATATGTTTGTAAATAATTTGTAGGGCTGCCAGAAGTAGTTTACAAATAGATGCATATATTAAGATGCAGTTTAAAGTGTCGATTGTAGTAGTTTAAAATGTAAAATTATACAATATGATCGTAGTTGAAAGTAAGGTTTTTGTCATTGTCAGACAGTAAAGGCGCAATTGTGCTTTTATATATTTTGTGTGGAAAGTTTATTTTAATATATTTTTCATATAAAAATGTAACTTTATTATGGGTTTTCAGTCAAAAATGGACTTAAAGATTCGGAAAGCGACGATCGTAGATATTCCGAATGGAGTTTTATGACCTCCAAAATCAAGTAAACAACTTATACATATACAGATTTACCTAATTGTATGGTAACTCTGTATAGCGCACCATATCTTTCTGTATACCTAACTCATAATATCAATCATCTCTTCTGTCTCAGTGATCCAAACGATCTAGATGATCCAAATGATACATATCACTGATCTGGATCTTTTTACTGAGCCATATTCAAATGATCCATTTACAACAAAGATATGTTTTTGCCACCTCTAGTTTGGAGCAAATCCATGTTGGAACGGAGACAGCCTACGATTAAGGAGCTTGGTATATTTTATTGTAGACAATGAATTACACAAACACAGATTTAATTTACTCATGTTTTACCATATTGCGAGGAATATCACCGTGTGCCTCCTTTCGGTATCTTGCGGATTTAGAACTTGTCACTTTACGTTAGACAAACAAACGAAATTCTTAATGCCCGGCGATAACACGTAACAGATCTTTAGTGGATCCGATTTTCCACGACCAAATACATTTTATATGATGCATTCATTTTTTAAATAATATTGTTGTTCGCTCTATTATCAAAACTTTAAAATCTTAGGTATTTCCTCTAGTGAGATGCCCACTCTAATTATTATTGCCTGCAGTCAGCGTCAACTACATATTAAAAGTATTTAGTCCGGAAAAGAATCGAAATCTTTCTTTTAACTGTAATGTTTGTCATGTTTTGCATAAAAAATGAAATATAATGTTTCAATGTTGGAATGTTGTACTGTGTCTATCAAATAATTTGAATTGAATTGATATAAATTCATTCAATGATCATTATTAATGAAATGAATGACTTGATGAAAACTTTATGGAACTAAATCCTATTCAAGTCTGATCAGAAACTTCTAGACGACTTTTCTGAATTGAAAATAATTGCTTTTGTACAAGGTTCTAACACAACGTAATGGTATTTCAGGATACTGATGACGTACCTATGGTGTTAGTAGGAAATAAATGCGATTTGGAAGAAGAGCGAGTCGTCGGGAAGGATTTAGGCAAAGATTTGGCGACGCAATTCAATTGCGCTTTCATGGAAACTTCAGCGAAAGCCAAGATTAACGTTAATGATGTAAGTCAAAATACCAAACAAATGCTGTTTCATTGTTTTCCGTAAATCTGTTTTTCTAACAAATCACTTCTACAAATAAATTTAATACGCTGCTTCGAAGAATAGTTAGTATTTATCTATTGTTTCAGATTTTCTACGATCTAGTGCGACAGATTAACAAAAAGTCACCAGAAAAGAAGCAAAAACCAAAGAAAAAATCTCTTTGTTTGCTTTTATAAAGTCTTTAATAATATTTAACAATTAAAATGAAACTAATTAAAAAACGAAATTAAAAGTCTTAGCGTCGAAACAGAACTGTTTTGAATGGAATACTATTAAAATTTTAAATATCGAATTGTTGCGTAAAAATCCCCATCGATCCTAAATATATAGAACTATATTTATATAAGTACATTGGCATAAAAAACCTGGTGTACTAATATAAAACAAAGCCAGCCATTGAAGTAAATGTAAAGCGAACGTTATGCCTTCCCTAGTGTAATTTTTCACTTTCACTGAGATGTATATTTCTCGTAACTTGTCACATTTCAAATGTTTTTGGTTAGGTATGATATACAAGCAGCAATGTTTTTTATTAGTTTAACATGTTTTTTAGACGCTGCGTAAAATAAAGAAGTTTTGTATACTCGATAAGTAATTGAGATGAATTTTTTAAATAAGAACTATGACCGTACAAACTGTATTCCTTAATGCCTAAAATTTGTCGTCATATTTGTATCGAAGTAGTATTCATGTTTTTTTTTTGCTTAGCACAATAACACTACAATGTATCCCATATCAAAACTTAAATTGAAAAGCGCGTGTGAATAGAAAGTGAAAAGTGGAATTCGATAAATTTATGAAAGGTCATCAAAATAGGGGTACGGCAACAATAGATAAAGTATAAGAAAATAAATATTTCTGAAATATGTATTTCATTTTTTGGTTTAAACTAACTTAAGAAAATTGTGTAAAGAGAAACCAGTTGAAAATCGTTTTCTATACGTTTTATTTCTGTTTTCAACCCGAATCGTCCATTCTTCTCACATTCCCTGTTTCTTTTGGAATTTTCAAGGGATTTGAATTCAGTTTGTCACTCAAATAGTTGATTTCTATGATAAACAAACGGATTTATGTACTCGCCATGCTCAGCTTCTTTGGCATTCATGTATCCTCTACTAGTAAGAAGATTTTTCCTTGCATAGGAAAAACACTGGTTATAAATGTGTACTGTGAAAATTCTTTTATATAAATTATTAATATTGCATTGGCGATTATTATTTTGTAAGAAATACAAAAAGATTACAATAAAATCAAGTATTGAAAAAAGTTGAATATTGTGTATTTCTTCATAATCACTTATGTAAAGATGTTAACTTGTGAATGTCATGTTCTTATCATTAAAACTACAATAGCTTGTTCTTTGGTTCTTAATAAGTTCGAAGATACGCATCAACTCTGCGGTTGTCGTTCGATGTTCAACAATTACAGCGATGTTGCCGTGTGTACCAGTAAGTGTAAATGTGTGACGATAGCAGTCCTGTGTTATTTTCAAGGTTTTATTCAGTAACTGTTTGGATGTAAGTTATTTTTATGGAAATGCGAAAAAAGAGTAGTAACACAAAAAATTGCTGTAAACATTCATAAAAAAAAACAATTTCAAAACACTCTTGTTTTCTTTTAGTCCATACATTTCAATTCATATACACATGCAAATTAATAAAGTACGCCTTTGCAATGTAGTGGCCATGTGGTCGCCAACTCATAACAATTAACACAATTTTAAATGGAAGTTTATATCTCGTGCAATGGTTACCGAAAGGTGAATGGCTAAAAGCCAACAATTGAGCCTTAACTATTGTTCTGACTGACATCACTTGACGTGTTTTTGACGCTTGCGTAAACCTATTATCAAAAAATATGTTGACGTTATATACTCATACCCAAGGGACAATGTATATGTGCTTCAATGAAAACAGCGTACAAAAATTATATTAAATGGTTATATATATCCGAGAAATCGTTAGAAATTAAAACCAAGAAGTTCCAGAAAGTAGGTTCAAGAACTCTATGGTGGCAAACATATTTAACCAATTCAAAAATTCTCTATCGGCAATTCCAAGAATCACTGGGGTTGCCTGCAACAGTCTGTAAAACGAAACCGTAAGCTATATACCGATAAATAGGTAGGCATAAAAGCTCTACATTTCTGTTCACAAGAATCTAAATGTATCTTCAGTTTATTATAAGATGGCTTGTAAACTTGTTGATAATTTTTTGAATTGAGGACTTCTGAATAACTTCTGAGTGAACAGATTTCGAGTATCATTGTGGGTTTTTATCCAACATAACAAAACCGAACTAAGTTCGGCTATAAGTTCTTTGTCTCGCAGTTTAAATCAATTGAGGTAGTCTTTAAATTTTTTTGTATACACATAATTCGTGACTTCGTAAAGAATATTAAAATTTCGTCCAGAAGAAAAATCAAAACTGTTGAGACTGAAGTAAAGTTTTCAAATGTGGAAAAGTATAAGGAGGTGTACTTTAATGATAGAGAAGTTGTTTGCAAATCGTTTGTAAGATAATTCAAATAAAGATGACAACAACAAATAGTATCAACGCGTTTTACTAAATTTTTGGGGGATATGGACTACATTCCAATCATCGATCAGATATTGAGAAAGTTTTTCAAACAATTTTTTTTAAAAATAATTCAAGTAACAACACTATCATTCACTCTTTATTTTCAAATCGATCGTGTCTTTAATGAATTAAATTGTATGAAAACCTCTCTGGGAATAAATGTAAGCAAAAATAATTGTAAATATACCCTTTTAATTAGGAGCCAGTGCAATAGGCAGCCGTAGAGGCCAAATTTTTGAATTTAGGCAAGAAAACTGCAATACTGCCTGAATTTGAAGATGACGCTAGAAGCGGAACAGTTCTTTACTTCGAAATCGTCGACGGGCAATTTTCGGCCGCATTCTTTTCGTGTGGAGAGTTTCAGGCATCCACCTAACGATGTCGTCTGACGGATATACTGTTGGTTTTTGCGTGGTTATCTAGCTCGATGATCCTAACACCTTTCATACTTAGGTACAGGTTACGATAGACTCGCGCCAAAGCCCCAAAACAAATCAGTAACTCATAACGAGTATGAGTACTGTTTTTCGGAGTTGAGTAACAGTTTTATCCAGAGCTTGCTTGGACGCCTTTGTATCCCTAGTCAATATCGGACCTATCTAACATCACTCCTGTTGATAGCGCAGCAGCATGCCAATGCACCACAATACAGGATTGCCGAATAGCTACCGGTTGCAAAACTGTACTCGAAATGAATGTACCCGCTAAGGTATAACCACACCCACCACGTTGCAACCAATAGGTTCCCTATCGCAGCCGGCAGGGACACATCCCTGAAACTCCGGCTCCCTTGGTACCAGTATAGCCCTGGTAAGGTTTCGTGGTTGTGCAAGCACCGTTACTTCGATTGAGTTCCGTAGCGAAATTCAGGATCGATCGCCGCTTTTAGGGCACATCATCATTGAAACCATTACTTAGTTATATGAAATGCTCTATTTTTTGTCATGCCTTTAACTCAGATCATTATTGAAAGGAAGGATTATCTGAGAAGTCTTCAAAACCCCTCTTTCTTTGCACTGGCTTGGGACATTTCTCCTAGCTGCTATTGGCCAAGTACTAGGCATCTGCTGCTCGACATCCCCAGACACTTTCTGCAAGGTACTAGTTCGGCTATGCAACTTTTCCCAGGCATACTTGAGACTGGTTGTGCCTTCCCCATCCGTTCCCTGACAACAGCTTTGGAAAGCAAAGGTCATGTTGTTTGACAGAAAGCGTTCCTAGGTTTAACGTGGTTACCTGACCAGATAGGTCTTAAAACTTCTAAGGCCACGAGTTAAGATGAGCTCGGACCAAAGCCCCCCATAAACATACTAGTCACTCGCCCATAACGAGTATGAGTATTGCTATTCCGAGTATGAGTCTTATCCAGAGCTCGCTTGGACTCCTTCATTATCCCTGGTACAGATCGGACCTATCAGCATCCTTACTGCTCTTTGGGAAGCGGCACCCCTGTTGATAACGAAACGGTACGTCAATGCATCACAGTACAGAACGATTGCCGAATAGCTACCGGTTCCAAACTGTATTAGAAATGACTGTACCCGCTTTTGGTGTCAACCAAAACCACCAAGTTGCAACCCATAGGTTCCTAACCGACACCGGCATTGCACAAGTCTCTGGAGCCCGGCCCCCTTGGCACTAGTATACCCCAGGTAAGGTTTCGAGGAAGTGCGTGCACAATCTCTTGGTTTGAGTCCCATAGCACAACTCCGGATCTATTGCCGTAGTTTAGGTTATCATCTTTTAATTCAAAATATGATGGACCCTTTGTATCGTCATTCCTTTACCTCAGCATTCTGATGAAGAGTTGTTGCGCTGAGGATCGGTCGGTCCTCCTTTGCACTGGCTTGGGACAGTTCTCCTGGCTGCTTAGACCGAGTATTAGACATCAGCTGGTCGACACCCCTGCCACTCTTTCCGCAAGTACTAGTTCGGCTATGCGACTTTCCAGGCATTGGAGGCCGGTTTTGCCTTCCCCAGTTTCTCCCCGACCACAGCGTTGGAAAGCGGAGTTAATGTCGTCTGACAGTTACGCTTTGCCAGATTGTGTTTTTTTTATGTTTTCGTGATCAGTGGCCCACTGGAAATTGGGTGTTGTGACTCGATATCACTGCCGTCACCCAACTACTGACAATGGATTCAGCATGCCTAAGCTGGATTAGCATCCATGAATGCATCGCGATCGGTGTTCCAGGTATAGTTCCGAAGAAGTAGAATTTGCTGACTGACAAGACATCCTTGTTTTGCAAGTATTGTTTACTCCCGTGTCGATCGGTGATCTGCCGCCTGGCATCAAAAAGTTCGTGTTTACATTATAGTGTCACGAGTCAGAACTTACCGTGCAATAAGCCACACCGTGTGAGAAACAAGTTGTAGTCCTCGCTACCGCCAATAGCTCTGGCATGGATACTTCTTAATTCACCGGTGACGATGCGACGCAAGCGGTATTTCAACTGTAGCTCCTCAGGCCGGATTTGCCGACTCCGGAGAAGTTGTCAGTCCAGGGCTGTAGCTAGAGTCGAATTTGAGGTAGGGCAGCATTGGTTACAGGTAGGGCGGAAGTAAAAAAATTACTTTGTCTGCCCTCGAAGTACGGGCTCCTAAATCGATCACCATGTATATCACTGACCTCTAGGTATTGATATACATTCAATAGCTATCCGTAAACAAATAATTTCTGTGAGAAAAGCATGAGCATGGATCTAAGAACTGTCAAATCCTCAACGATGAAGAACAAGCGAACAAGTTGGTTGAACTTCCAGATTTGGATGTAGAGATCCACGTCTGAGTGAGAGTGAGGTAATAATTAATTGTAGTGATACGAGTAAATAGATATGACCAAAAATACCATTTAGATCATATTGTTTCTGCAAACTTATTATAATAATTATCATAATAATAAAAAATATTTAAAACAGCTGAAGTCTACGATTTGCCATGTTATTAAAAATGCGAAGAACTTCGTTCAGATCAACTGTTTTTTTTTGTTTTTCAAAGGCCAGAAATACCATACCAGCCATTCTCTCGTGACCCATTGACAGCCTTTGAGGCCTATTGATTGCCGTTAAAGTTGAAAATGTAGATTCGCACACTGCAGTGCTTCATCCTATGGTCGCCACAGATGCAAAAAGGTCATATGGATCTTTGAACACCTCTCGTTGCCTGTACAAAACTTGCAATGTATTTTCCATTTTATCCTCGTTACGACTCAAGTAAGCTTTAACCACACTAGCGTCTTCTCTTGATGGAATTTTCAGACCTGAAAAATTAGTTAAATTGATTAGATCATCGTTGTCCGAAAACCTTCTTTGTAATTCAGCAATTAGTATGTCCGACGTTTTGAAATACTCAGACTTAAATGGCTCGTCTTTCTCTTCTATATTTTGTCTGGCGGAAGAACAGGAGGGGCCATACATCAAATAGTCATCCATCCGATTGGGTTTTTTACTTGCCTCTTCGAGGTCTGTGTCCTATTTTCAGATTCGCCGCAGTCGTCGCTTGTTAAAGACTTAGCTTCTTCCAGAATTTCATTATAAATTTGAATCTCACTGTTATGTTATGTTGTTGACACATTGGTATCAATTTAATTTATAGGAAAAATATATAAAATATGTGACATTTTGAAAAAACTATAGAACTAGTACCGTTTTGAAAAAACTTCATGCTTTTAAGGCGGGATTCGTCCCGTTTAGACAAACCGGAACGTGACCATTCCATTCCTCGTGAAATTTTACATGAAAATCGATATCAAACTCGATTTTTTCAAAACTGCGCCTCAATTGGTATAGACTTATTGGACAAATTAGGCACCTTAATTGACATTGAAAATAAAACTATTACACTCAATGGGCGGGATATATCATTCACGAACAATCCCTATTCTATTAAAGAAATATGTGTGTTAGAAGCAATAGAAAATGATTATTTAAAACATTTAAAACTAAATCATTTGAACCCAGAAGAATACAAAGAAATCGTAAACTCGTGAAGAGATTCGAGGAAATATTCTTTAAAGAGGGTGATAAGCTCACAAGTACTTCAAGTATTCAGCACGAGATTAAAACGACGACGGATAATCAAATTAATTCACGGCTGTATAGGTACCCGCCTAAACATGAGCAAGAAGTTAGGCGACAAATAGCCGAAATGGAGAGGCAAGGAATTATAACAAAAAGCAATTCTAAGTATTCAAGCCCACTAATTGTCGTACCGAAAAAGGGGGACAATTCGGGAGAAAACAAATTCCGAATAGTAATAGACTATCGGAAACTTAATGAGGTTACTGTAAAGAAGCTGGATCGCCATGTAATACGTAAGGATCGCCGAGTGAAGATACGCGTTGTCTAAGTGAGGACTCACGTTGTCTTCTGAGTCGATACTCCTCTAAGGTGATGGTCTTCACTCTTCTAAAGATATGATCTTGTCAACAGAGAGAAGTAAAAGAAAAAGATTCGTTTCACCTACAGGCATCCCTTGGGTTGCCACATATTTGGCGCAGTCCGAGTGGACAGGCAGCCGATATTTCTAAAAAAGGAATTGCCAATGTATCAGGCAATTTACTGTCTGCCAAATTGTATAGGCAGTCGAGTTGCCGAATGGTAGGCAACCTTTACTAAATAACAACCAACTCGTTGTACTAGGAGAACACTAATTCTTCTGAGCCTCAGCTCAGTCAGTTCTTTTATTGTAAAATTTCGCTTACTGTTTATGTACATTAAATTGCTTATCATATAAAAATCCCTACTCTACTCTTTAATCTATTTACCCTAACCAATCGATCGCGATTCCAATTAATTCTCACGGAATTCGTTAACTTGCAATATTGCAATATTGCTTACACTAATGCACTTTACGTAGTCCCAATTATGTTTTTGTTTACTCTAGGTTCAGTGATCCTCTAGAGTTTCACACGGTTGTGAGAAAGGAAATTTTGAAACTGCCATATCGAACATGGAGGTTGAGATCTTTGCTAAAAGATAATTGGGACATTTTTGGGAGCTTGGAAGCTTAGTTGTATATAGGCTAATCCTAGGTTTGGAACTAGGAATACACTACACCCCATTCCTTTAGAAAAGTATTTGTTAGCAAATACGCCTGATTGGTTGTGGTATATTGTTTTACAGTTATGCTTATTCTTGTTACAATACTATATTATTTCTTATATTATATATGCTGTTTAATTATAATAGTTTTTACATTGTAGTGGTATATAAAAATGTATTTATTTTGTTTGTACAAGTTTTTTGTGTAATTTAAGTCTATTAATATGTATCCATTTCTCCTTATTTTCTATTTCTACTAGTGTATTGACATTATTTATATCTTTTACTTTATATGGGCCTTTGTATGGTTTTTGGTGTTTTTTACGGTTTCCAGCTGTTATTAGTACCAGATCACAATATCTAGCTTAATAGGTTTCGTATATACTTCTTTATTGCTTCTAGCTAATTTAATTTTTTCTATAATGCTTTTTGCTTTTGCTGAAGAAATCTCTAATCGTAGTTTCAACTCATTTGCATAGTTTTCTATGTCATAAATTTTGTCTGTGTTTTCGAAAGTGTCAGTCGGTAAGTGTGAGAGTTTTCCGAAAACTAGTTCGTATGGTGTGTACTTAGTGTCCACGTGTGGGGTTGTATTATACGAGAATGTATAGTATGGTATCCATTCGTCCCAGTTATTGTCATCAACGAATGCTAACAGGGATTCATTGAGGACACGGTGGTTTCTTTCTACTACACCTAACGTTTCGTGGTGGTACGGAGTTGAAAAAATTTGTTTAAGGGGTTATACCTATGTGAATTTCTTTTTATTTTCAATTTTTTTTTATTGGCTAAAAGTATGCTAACACATCCCTAGAATTGAAATCAAAAAGGTCCAAATACTAATATACTTCAGAAAATTTTTGAGAATCAATTTTCTGAAGCGAAAAACGTAAAATTTGCTCGCTTTATACTATATAGTAATTAATATACACTGTATAGGGCACGTTCCTTCGTAAACGACGCTAGGAGAGCTTCTGTTTACTCGATCGACTACACGCTGCATTTGAGGTTAAAGTACTATGTTTTGATTGATATTTTTACTGTTGTTTTGTGTAAAAAAGTGTTAGAAATGAGTAGTGAACTGTACAGTGACCGTAAAGGTAGTAAAGCAAGTACTTCAGCGCAGAAGCACAGCAAGATCAGCAACAGGCATCCGCCTAATCGCCATTCGTTTAAGACTCAATAGGATTGACTGCAGGACCTAATTTTTACAATTTCTGCTTAGAAACAGACGCCGAGCGAATAAAGGCTGCTGAGCGCTCAATTTCTGACGTTGTAAAAGAGGCGAGACGCGGCCTTTTAGTATCAAGAAAGGACGAGGAGGAGAAATCCACGATCTTGGAAGGTCAACTGTATGGTGCTGGGATAGCAGAGTAAATTTGAAATTTTGAAAATTCACAACTTTATAAGGTTTTGAAACTTCAAACGCGTTTATCTCGAAAGTGTATTTTTGAAATTTGCCGGAAACGAAACTCTTTCAGTTTTCATCCGATTGACTTGCCGTTATAACTGTAGCTTCTTGATATGATTATCTAGTGAAGTAGACACGATTTTAGCGATTGGGTTTGTTTAAAAAAAGTTATAAACAATTGAAGTTATTTTTTTGGGTCGAAAATGCAATTTTTTTGTTAAATGGTCGCCATTTTGCGAAAAATCGATATTAAACTATTATCGTGTGTACTTCAATAGCAAAACTCATGAAGTTTATGAAAAAAAAATTTAAATGTTCCAGATGCAGATGGGGCTGAGAAATTTGTCCGGCCGCGGAACGTCTTTTGTAAATACTAGTGACTTTGACGTGCACTACAGCCGCCATTTTGTATTAAATTTAAAATAAAAAAAAAATTTGCACTCCCGAAAAGTTGCCCTTTATATTATATTATTTATAAAAGCTTTTTTTCAAAATCCTTGAAAAAAAAACTTCTGAAAAACGGCTTGTTTTTTCGCCTTCACATAGGTATAACCCCTTAATTTGTAATAAGTCGCAAATGTTTTTTAGGAGATTATTGGTCAATTCTGTCCCTAAATCGGTTTTTAAAATTTTGAAATGACCGTATTGTAATATAAAATTGTTTACTAAGGCCTTTGCTACTGTCTTAGCTTCCTTATTTTCTATGGGTATAGCTGTGATATATTTAGTTAATTCGCATTGTATGGTTAGTATGTATCGATAGTTGTTTGAGAGTCTTAAGGGACCAATGATGTCCGCACTTACTATTTCAAAACTAGTAGAGGGTGTATCAGTTTTAATCATTCTTTCCTTTGTGTGCTTAGTTATTTTATTGAATTTGCATTTATCGCAATTGTCGATGTAATGCTTTATCATCCTACTCATGTCCTTCCAACAGTATCTTTGTTTTAATTTAAGAAGCGTTCTGCGTATTCCTGTATGTCCACCAAGCGGTCATTCATGGAATTCTTCAATAAGTTTGCTCTGTTCAGCGATGTTATCTATTCTTTTAGGGGGTTTATATATCATTATATTCAATTGGATATCCATATTTCGTTGCAACGTATTATATAATTTTTTAAATTCATCTTTGGGTACGTACCTAAATATCATATCTTCGTTGGATAGAGCTAGCTCATTTATATCATTATTCTGCGAATAATCAATTAACTTCCTCAATACAGAAACTAGTTTCGTGTTAGATTTATCGTTAAGGTTATCGCGAATTTTCACACTTTGCTTATCGCTGGCGGAAACGTATTTCTCGCGAGCTTTATCACTAAAGTGGACCATTAAATTATCTCTCTCTTTTGAGATTATTATATCTTGTTCATTTTCGTTGTTGCGCAACATATTAAATTTTAGTTTTAATACCCCTGTTATATCGGATAGCGATGTACAATCGAATGCATAGAGGTGATCAGTCTCTTTTTTTCGGTTGTCGTTGTCGTTATCGATTTTAGTACTTTTTTTATTTTGTTGTTTTATCGCTTTGCTTCTTGTTATCGCCATGAGTTTTTTACTGATACTTTCGTCGTTCGTTGGAGGTATCATAGATATTGTAACATCTTTGTCAAGGATGCAAAAGGTAATAGTGTAAGACCCGAAATCTATTTTGCACATATATTTACTGAGTATATCTCTTCCTAATATACCATCAGTTACAATTGGAAAGTCCTCATCTACTATGTGAAAAGTATTTGTTATCATCTCATTCTCGATGATAAATTGTTGTTGGGTTGTTCCCAGAGACATTGGGGTCTCCTCTGTTATGCCCGTGAGTTTACATTTATTTTTGGGCTGAATATCGATATTTTTGCGAATTAAACTATTACTTTTTAATATTGATATGTCTGCACCTGTATCGATTTGTAGCTTCAGGTGTCTATTTTCATTTTTATTATAAATTTTTATGTAATTAGTGCTAATACCCGTTATTCTATATATTTTGTTAGTTTTGTTTTTTACATTATTCTTGGCTTTGTTTACCTTTATTCTTCCGGGAGGCTGCCTAATTCCTCTCGGAAAGCTGTCGAGTTTCCCTGGTCCGATATTACGCGAATTCTTCTAGTGTTATTATTGTTTGAATAATTTCTATTATTGCGATTATTTCTATTTCTAGGGTTGTTGAAGTTTCTATTCGTTTGGAAATTTCTAGCGCGAGTTACACATGCATCCCATACATACTCCTTCTATCCCAAAACCACGAATATCCTATCAGTCACGTACAACCAATTTCAATAACATAAACACCCGGGGTAACCCACCAAGTAATATAAACATCCCAACAGAACCAATCAACTCTAAATAAACATTCTCATATTTAATTGCATGGGTAGCCCAAAATCAATTACCAAAGTCCACGATCTATTGTAAACAAATTACATTTAATTGCATGGTCAGCCCAAAATCAATTATTAAAGTCCACGATCTATTGCAAACGGAAGATCGAATTACAAATGCTGATGCAGCATACCAAATGTATAAATACGCCAAGCCCTATGATAAGAGAGTCAGTTCAAAATTAAGAATTGTAAAGTAAAGAATAAAAACTTGGATCTTTAGGAAATAAAGTCCACCTTTGTTTTTTTTAAAAAAATCAGTGTTTTATTTTGGCAATTCCGCGTCGAGGAAATCGACCGATTTTTTGAACAAAACGTTATCCAAAAACGTAACTGGCGCAGTCGTCCGTCTGAAGAAGGGAGAATCCTCTTTCGCCAACAAAAGAATTTAATCGCGACACCGCTAAACACGGTATATTAAGTGTTTTCATTCGCAATAGAATCAGTGCATAAAACTTAAAACTAATAGTAACAAAAATATCCTCTCCAAAGAAAATTTGGAAGGATTGTGTAATAAAATTAACAATCAAAAGTGAAACAAGTGTATCAAGACAAAGAACTACGAGATCAAGCTGAAAAGGCACACAGGTAACGTAAGCTATAAGGTAAAACCTCTCCGCAAAAAAATGGCAAACCAAGAAGATGTCCCACAACTACCGCCATTACCATCAATACTACCATTAGAACTACCTTTCGAAGAGCTGTTAAAGGAAGCCAGAAGATTACCAATATACAATGGTAATAATGAAGAATTCGCCCTAAACTCCTGGATCACAGAAGCCAATACGATACTTTCATTAACACCACCTGGGAATCAAGCATCATACATTCTCCGATTAATACTCAACCGAATTCAAGGAAAAGCACGTCAAACAATGCAAAAGATACCAGACCCAACTTGGAAAACAGTCCAGGATGCCCTCATTTCTACATACGGCATCACCGAATCACTTAACCATATTGTCAATTTAATACATAAGGTTAGCCCTAATAATATAGATATTATATACCATAAGTTAGACGATCTTTTGAACAGATTGAATATAAAATATATACAAAGTCCGAATCAAAATCAACATTTCGAATTCAACCCTGTACGAAACGAAAATTTAGTGTTGAACAAATTTAAAAGTCTTCTACCAGAATATAAAATGTTTCTCTTAGAAAGTCGAAATGTCCAAACCCTAGATCAAGCTTATAACTTTCTTAACGAGCTACAATTAAATACATTTGACCAAAATATTGACCAAAATTCGCGTAAAAATAATAACTATAAAAGTAATTCACGCCCAAACAATTTTTACAACAATAATTATAACCGAAACAATTTTCGAAATAATAATAACCCTAACAAATTTCCTCAACCAAACCATCAAAATAATTATAACAGATTTAACAATTACAATAACCAGAATAATTATCGCAGATTCGAAAATAATAACCATTTCAACAAAAATCAATTTCAAACTAATAGACACCAATTTAGAAATTATAAACCAGAACCAATGCAAGTTGACAATTCTAATATGTATAAACAAGAAAAAATGGATACAAATTTTCTAATACCTGCCTCGGAAACCCTCTACCTATAGTATATTTAAATATTGACAACGAAATAATACCGACATTAATAGATACCGGCGCATCAACCTCAAGTCTAGATAAAAACTGTTTAAAAAAACATAATAGAATAAAATTAACAAACCATATAACAGTATTAGGATTAGGAGGAGAAACTTACGTCACAGCTAAAATAAAGACAGGAATGCCCAAAGAATTTGATTTACCCTATTCTCATAAAATTCTATGGAACGTAATGGACTTTCATAACAAAACCTTTAAGGCAGTCATAGGACAAAATATTCTTTTCCCTTTAAATGCAAAAATAACTTCAGGAGAAGGAACTCTTGAAGTTAATAACAAAATATTACATTTCACATATGCCGTACCCCAAGAAGTAAACTTCTTAGAAAAAAATAATAATTTTACTCCCAAACAATCAAAAGAATCCACTGATATTCTTTTTAAAGATCTGAACAATGAGGAGATAAAAAGTCTTAAAAACCTCCTCAAAAATAATAGTGACTTATTTTACAAAGAAGGAGATATTCTTTCCTGTACCAGTCAAACCAAATATGATATAGTCACAAAATCCAACAAACCACTATACTCAAAGATATACAGATTCCCTCAGGTACACGAGAACAAAGTTACCACTCAAATTAATGAAATGCTAGAACAAGGTATTATCCAACCTTCGTCATCTCCATACAACGCACCCATTTGGATTGTACCAAAAAAAATGGACAATTCAGGGAAAACTAAATGGAGAGTTGTAATAGATTATCGAAAACTAAACGAGGAAACTACGGAAGATAAATTCCCAATTCCAAACATAGAGTCAATTTTCGATAAATTGGGAAAAGCCCAATACTTTACAACCCTTGACCTCGCTAAAGGCTTTCATCAAATTGAAGTGAACGAAGCCGATCGCCACAAAACCGCTTTTTCAACTCCCCAAGGACACTACGAGTTCATTCGAATGCCCTTCGGATTAAAAAACGCACCCGCAACGTTCCAACGTATGATGAATGAAGTTCTCAGGGAACATATTAATAAAATATGTGTTGTATATCTCGACGATATTCTAATATTCGCAACATCCCTCCAGGAAATGGAGACTAATATAAAAATAATATTCGAATCTTTAAAAAAATATAAATTAAAAATACAAATCGATAAATGCAAATTTTTTGCAAAAGAAACTAACTATTTAGGTCATATCTTATCAGTTGATGGCATTAAACCAAACCCAGAAAAAATCAACGTAATAAAACATCTTCACATTCCAGACACAACAAAAAAAATTAAATCTTTTCTCGGAATAACCGGATATTACCGAAAGTTCATAAATAACTATGCTAAGATAGCATCTCCATTAACAGATGCTCTAAAAAAACAAAATAAAATTGACACTAATAACCCTAAATACATTGCAGCATTTGAAAAACTTAAAGACCTAATAACTAATTATCCTATTCTTCGATACCCAGACTTTAAACAAAGATTTAAACTTACAACCGATGCTTCAGATAAAGCAATAGGCGCAGTTCTATCCCAAAACGGACATTCACTTTCATATGCAAGTAGAACCCTTAACGATCATGAACGTAATTATTCCACCATAGAAAAAGAATTACTGTCAATAATCTGGGCAACACAGTATTTCAGACCATATTTATACGGAGTTCAATTCGATATTAAAACCGACCACAGACCACTCGTATGGTTAAGTAATTTAAAAGAACCTAATAGCAAACTTCAACGATGGAAAATAAAACTTAACGAGTATAACTATAAAATAGAGTATGTCAAAGGAAAAGACAATAAAGTAGCTGATTTTCTTAGTAGAATTAATCCTGATAACCATGAGATAAATCTGACGAAATAACTAGTAATATGGCAACAATTCATTCAGGGGTTGAAGATCAACATGACTTTATACCCATTAGAGAAGGAATTGTAAACATATACAAAACACAAATCATCATCGTCAAAAAGAAACAAAAGGAAATAAAAACCGTAAACAAGAACAGGAAAATATTTATTGATGAAAATGATATAGAAAGCGAAAGCATAATCAAAGATATCTTACGACGTTACATACCCGAAAAAGGAAGAATCGGAATCCATTGTGAATTAACTGACCACGAATGGAATAAAGTCCAACTAGCTATTATCCATCTATTCTCTAATAACCAAAATATAAAATTTATTAAATGTAGTCATCATGCCACCGATTTGCTCAACGAAGAACAAGGCTTCGAACAAATAAAAAAATACCACGAAAAAACAAACCATAGAGGAATAATAGAAAACTACGAAGAATTGAAACTTAAATACTACTACAAAAATTTAATAAAATTAATAACAAAATATATAAACAATTGTGAAACATGTAATTTAGCTAAATACGATCGAAATCCCGTGAAACCCGAATTTAAATCGACAGAAACTCCATCAGATATAAACCAAATAATACATATCGATATATTCTTTATTGGAAAACGACAATATTTCACAGCGATCGATAAATTTTCTAAACATTTATACACAAAAGAAACAACAGACAAAAATGCTATTACATTTATAAATCTTATTCGAGAACGAAATGCAATCTTAAGAAAACCAGATAAAATTATATCCGACAACGAATTTAACGTAGTTAATGTGAAAGATTACTTACGAAAGGAAAACATCGAAAATCACTTCTCATCACCTAAAGCACATACAGGTAATTCAGATATGAACAGATGCCACAATACCCTTCTAGAACACATAAGAATCTTATCAATTACGAATCCCGAATTAAATACTACAGAAAGCATATTAAAAGCTACAGAGTACTACAACAATTCAATTCATTCGAGCACACACCAACGTCCAAAGGACATACAATACGGATTATGCAGTAAAGACAAAATATTTCAAACACTCGAAGAAAGGAAACGTAAATGGCTATCATATCATAACAAAAACAGAGAAAAAGAACCAGAAATTCCATTCAAACATGTTTATATAAAAAACTACAATAATGAAAGACACAAAGAAAAGCCCAAGTATCGAAAAGAAAACATAACTAAAAATGATAATAACGAAATAATAAAAGTTCGAAAAAATAAATCACGGAACAAAATCCACCCTACTTGCATAAAAAGAATAAAAAAATATTACGAGGAAACACCAGAGATAATTGAACCTACCACACAAGATAACAAATTCAAAGATAGAGAAATAGAAAAAATCAATAACGCTCTTAATCAAGGATCCCAAAACGAAGTACTTATAACAAAATTCGGATTGAATATCACTAGAAAAGACATAAACACACTAAATAACACTTCATGGTTGAACGATCAAATAATTAACTTTTACTTAAATCTTATATCTGAACCCAGCAAAAATTCAGAAAAATCCCCCAAAGTTTATTCATTTAATACATTCTTCATCCCTACACTCCAAAGATTAGGATACAATTCAGTTAAACGCTAGACCCGAAAAATAGATCTATTTTCTTTTGACTTAATCTTGATCCCCGTACATGTAAACAACAATCACTGGACACTAGCAGCAATATCATTAAAAAATCATACTATAAAATACTTTGATTCACTTGGCAATACAAACAACGAATTATTAAAACCATTAAAGGATTACTTAGAGCAAGAATCCTTAGATAAACTTAATAAACCATTCAATACAGCAACCTTATCCTTATTAAACGGAATAAACACCCCATTACAAGAAAATAATAATGATTGCGGCGTCTTTGTATGCACAATCGCAAAATACCTCTCAGACAATCAACCTATAGATTTCACTCAAAGCCAAATTCCTCAAATCAGACAAAAAATGATTTTGGAAATAATAGAAGGAAAATTAATTTCATAAACACCACATTTTCAGATCAACATTCCTAAATTGATCGTAATTATTCTTCTAATGTCGACTACCATACCAAGCTGTAAAACAGAGCTTACAATCTAACAAGCAGAATCCGAATCAGGAATTATTCTCATCAAAAAGGATCCTGTTAGACTCATAAAATACTATAAACATATTTACCATAAAATTAATTTAAACCAATACGAAGAAGCTCTTAATCATATAACAACAGAAATTAAACCTCATCATTATACAACCTACACCATTGAAACCATACGAAGCGAACTCAAATTACTCCATTTTAATAAAGGCTTCATCTTCCCAAATAAAACCAATACTAATTATTCCAAAAAACCTACAATTCCATTGAAGATTGGCCATAACAAATTAAAATTAGAAATTATTAACCCAATAGAAACCTTTTATAAATTACTCTTCGGAGTCATGGATAACAACGACTATGAAGGAATCATGAGTCACCTAAGTATAATCGACTCCAATAACCACGAAATAATTAAATCAATGAACCAATAAGTAAAGATAAGTAACGCTCAGAGAAACTTACACAAAATTGTCCAAAATATAAATAATACCAACAAACTCTTCAATCAATTAGCAACAGACACAAACAAAACAAAGCAAATAAACGAAATTTTGTTAAACATGCAATTAGTACATAATCTTGATCTAATAAAAGACGAACTAAGAGACATAAATATTAACGTTTTTATCAAAAATAGTATTATCATATTCGCTATAAATATCCCAGTTTTAACACAACCACTATTATCTTATTATGTTCAACAAGTTTCAAATAAAACCATCAAATATTAAACATAAATGCTAAAGAAGCTATATTGTTCCAAGGAACTTACTACAGAAGCGAAAAACATCCAAAAATCTCTTCAAAATGAAATAAAATGTAACAACAGGGATTGTATTATTAATGCAAGTAATATTTCTCATGTGAAAGAAATAGAAGGAGGATTAGTTATAGCTATCAATATGAATGAATCAATAAAACAAAACTGTAATGAAAAAACATATAAGTTAAATGGACATTATATATTAAGATTCAGCAATTGGTAATTAGAATTACTCGGCAAGGTGTACTACAATGATATAGAAGAATTTCAACAAATATTAACATTAAATCCTATCACAAACACTACTGGATACATTAGACAAATTAATTTAAAAAAAAAACCTAAAATTGGATAACGAAAAAACTTAGATAATATAGAGGAAATAAAATACGTAAATACCAGAAACAACATTACAGCTGCATCAGTAACGTTTATAATTGTTATAATACTTGCAACTGCATTAATTTTCTACCGTCACTGCAAAAATAAATCTTCCAATTTTACATATAAATAATGACAAAAAAGAAAACAACAACTTACCAATATTCAATTTTGTTGAGGACAACAAAGATCTTAAGAAGGGAGAAGTTACACATGCATCCCATACATACTCCTCCTATCCCGAAACCACGAATATCCTATCAGTCACGTACAACCAATTTCAATAACATAAACACCCGGGGTAACCCACCAAGTAATATAAACATCCCAACAGAACCAATCAACTCTAAATAAACATTCTCATATTTAATTGCATGGGTAGCCCAAAATCAATTACCAAAGTCCACGATCTATTGTAAACAAATTACATTTAATTGCATGGTCAGCCCAAAATCAATTATTAAAGTCCACGATCTATTGCAAACGGAAGATCGAATTACAAATGCTGATGCAGCATACCAAATGTATAAATATGCCAAGCCCTATGATAAGAGAGTCAGTTCAAAATTAAGAATTGTAAAGTAAAGAATAAAAACTTGGATCTTTAGGAAATAAAGTCCACCTTTGTTTTTTTAAAAAAATCAGTGTTTTATTTTGGCAATTCCGCGTCGAGGAAATCGACCGATTTTTTGAACAAAACGTTATCGAAAAACGTAACTCGCGGGTAAAATTTCTATTGTTGAAATTTTGGTTATTCGCGGGTCTATTACCGTTGAAATTTCGATCATTAACATATTGATTATTTTGAAAGTGATCACGCGGCCTATATCTGATATTTTGGGGATTATAATCATTTCTGCTCATATGATTTGTATTTTTATTGTTTCGATACCTATTAAATCTGTGTATATGTAAAACACTATTTTGCTGCGTTTCGGTACTCTCAATTTCTGTCGCAAGAGAAATTGCGAAATTGCGTCTCGCAGCAAATATGGTCTCCCTTATCTGGTCGTTCAGACCGTTTTTGAACACTGTTAATGCGTATGTGTCGTTTACGCTTTGTATGGCTTGTTTTGCAGCCTGGATTGGGTTCGGACCTAGTTCACTTATCTGAAGCTGATTTAGTTCATTGACTAAAGTTAATATTTTGTCTTTGTAGAAGTCAATCAAACTTGCGATTCAAGAAAATTAATACTATCTGGAAATTTATTGATACATTTTAATAATTGTAAAATCAAAATTCTTGGTCACTATTTCTCAAACATAAAGGAAAAGGTTAACGATCGTTTTTTCTATCCAACAAGTGAAAACTATGCTAACATCACAGAAAAAATTACATTAGATGAAATCATATTAAAAAACATTGATAACATTCATAAAATTAAAGAACTTCAAACTCATAGAAAATTCTCATATGCAATTAATTTTGGAATAGTTGTTTTAATTTGACTTGTAGTTTTTGGTATTGTAATATATTTAAGATATAATCAAAAATTTTGGAAAATTATTATTGTTAATCGAATTCAGGAGAATTCAAAATGTAAGGAGGGGGAAGTTATGTATCCATCAGCGTCTGGGAACGCAAAATATGAAACCACTATGCGTAACATTAGAAGCTTTGTGGAAAGTGCGAACCAAGTAAACGTCTAGACGCTAGATCAGCAAAATTATGTCATAAAATAATTCTTCCCGCCGCCAGTTTTCGTACAGTTACCTCTTCGAATAGACCGATCGTGTATTTCAAAACGTATATTTTAAAATAAAGTTTAATTTTGTATTTTGCAAATAAAGTGTTTGTTCTTTTTTAAAAAGTTTCACGACATACTCGGACACGTAATTTGCTTACTCCCTTTCGCATTACCAGGAGAGATGCTGGAATCAATGCCTCAGAATGTGTTCCGTAATGCTTACTTGGTAATCGGTTCTGGAAGGCATCCATTCCACACAATATGTTACCATCGCTTCATTTTTGCATTACTAGGTAATGTATAGAAATTTTCATTCACTCAATGATTACTTTTCAGACTGCCTATGCATTCCTTTGGAATCAATTCCATTTTCCGACATAAGCATCGATGAAGTCATGCATTACCAAAGAATTGATTCCAAAAAGTCCTACTGGGAAATGTCATCTACCAATACACAGATTAAATAATTATTATAATATGAAGGGAATGTCACAAACTGTGGTATGTTAAGAAAAGTTTAGATACCTATCGCTACATTTTTTTTTTATCTCCAACTATGAGCAAACAATTTAATTATTATAATTTATGCTAGTTTTTGGTATTTGTAAGGTAGGGCATTGTGATTTCAAGGTAGGGCATTGCCCTACAATGCACCCCCTTAGCTACAGCTTTGTGTCAGTCTGCAGCTCATTGAAGTGTTAGCGTAGATTTATTTGATATCGCTCGACGATATGACCCTTGTCGTTCTCGTGGTCATTTGGGTGACGGAAGTTTAAATGTTCTGCAATTAGCTGCAGTCTGCGTTTTCTGTTCCACCACAAGCTTATTGCGCATATTATTAAGCTTCTTCGGGCTTTTCATGTAATTCAATATCCCAATTCAGTTTTTAATAACACATTCATTGCTTTGTCTCGTTACTATCCTCGTGAAATATTCCGCCATTTTACATTCCCTTTGACACTTGAGGCCTCACCCTTAGCCCTATCATTGTGTACCTTACTTTTGGCGAGAGTATTATGGCACAGATATTAAGTAGCACTGAAATTGTCATCTGTGGAAATAATCATGAAACTCAAGGGAGGGAGATACATGTAATATTGAAAAAAAATGTTAATTTCAGATTGATTTGAATGATATATGTTGATTATTCAAAAGATTTTAAACATGAAATCCTTAAAGTACATGTCTCAAAGTACTTGAAAATATTTTTTTTAATAATTTTTCAACACAAAATGGCGGCGATGCGAGCGAATGAAAAAAAGCCTCAAAAAATGCCTCGTATAACTTAACGCCATTTCCGGAGATCATGCAACATTCAGAAGAAGAAAAATATGTAAATGAGATGTATAGTTCATAGGTTGACCAATGAAGTTTATAAAAAAAAAAAAAAATTTTACATTAATTTTAGATTAAACAACAAAATCGATTATTTTTCCAAAAAATCGCGCTTTAAACAATAGTAACCAAATTATTTTTCAAAAATTACAAAAAACATGTAGATTCAACGAGAAGACAATACTCTTTTGTAGATGTGGTATAAATTTGAGTCGGATCGGTCCAATTTTTTTGAGATATTTTGAACGGAAGTTGAAAAAGTACTACTTTGAGAAAAACGCTTTTAAAGTTTGCAGTAGATAAAAACCATTGATTATTGGTTTTTATTATAACTTACTCTTTAGTCAGCGATTCTAGGTCCAATTTCCTAAGAATTTCAGATTTATAAGAATATGGTAGGGATACACAATTAGAGAACAACCCATAGCGCCGGAGAGAAAGTAGGCAGGGACTCGCGGCAGGGGTGCTCGACTTACTGGGGAACGCCTCGTTGCCTATAACGGACTATAACTAAAGAACTAATACGAATATCGCTTCAAAACTTTTGTTTGGCGTATTCTTAGAGTATTTGAAACATTTTAATGTAAGATAAAAAAATCAATTTTTTGAGCAGTTACATGTTTTCCCCCTTTAAGTTCCAAAAATACCGCTTGCTAAATTTCCCCTTGTGGAATTTAGTAAATGTGTAGTGCTAACGCTGTAATTGCTTCTAGTGATTTTTTGTCTGCATACACGACTCACTGAAATTAGTGGGCGAGTGACATGCGTACCGATGCAAATTAAAATACGAATACTCGTGCAAAATTCCACATAGACGGGTTGTATAACAGCTGTTCGGCCGTTCTGTTATAGTGTTCGGGCTAGTTATTATCTATACTTTAACGGAATATGCCAGCTTAGAAAACTTCTTCGCGAAAATTCATTTCATTTTGAACCTTTTCGCCGTTGCTGCGGGCACTAACTACAGGTAGTGTAAAAATATAATCGAACGATTTCAAAATTGAATAAAAACTCAGTTATTAATTTTTGAAAAACAATTTTTATTAACATATAAACCCTTATTATAGTAGACTGCTGTACATAATTTTGACCACCGTTTCAATGCTTTTTGTATCATTTCGAGCGGTATTTTCTTAACTTCCTGCTGTATAACTCGTTTAAGCTGTGGAATGGTTTTAATGTTGTGCTTGCTTATTTGCGATTTTAAATAGCCCCATTAAAAAATAATCGCATGGCGAGAGATCTGGCGATGATGGTGTCCACATACTGGGATGGAGTAACGAATTTCTTCGATCGTTCAGAAAACCTAGAGTCCTTTTTGAAGTGTGCGACGGAGCTGGATCGTGATGAAACATCCAATTTTCCTCTGGGTATAAACATTTTGCTTCTCTTATAATTGGTTTTAAATACTTTTTTATATAACATTCACTGTTGATTTTGGCACCCGCCTCAACAAAAATTGGTTTTGTAGGCCCGTTGTACGAAATACCCATGAACACCTAATACCACGTGGATGAGAGGGTTTTGTGAAGGCGTCCAAATCCTTAGTTGTTTTCTCACGGCTTACGTACTGTATGTTTCTTTGTCCATCGGCATTAGTGAGGTAAAACCAAGCTTCATCGACTGTGATATAATTTTTCCATTTATCACACTTGAGCATAACGACGATACCTTTTTTTCAACGGTTGCTTCACTCAGGTAATGCCGTTTCGGTTTTTTGAATCGTTTCAACTTTAAAATATTTTTTATGGCATATCGTATGACCTCGACAGACACATTGAAATGCCTTGACATCTGTTTATGTGTTGGTAGTTTTTTCTTAGAAGCCATTCTCTTCAAAGATACCAGCTGGCCGGTTTTCAGTACACGCTTCCGTCCGCCTCCACTCCTTTCCTTCGCTCTCAAAGCTGGGATCCCGTTTCTTTTGTAAAGTGACACTGTAGACTTCGATACACTAAACGATTTCTTTCTACACATGTTCTATATGATAGAAAAGGAATAATCTTTATGTAAAAATTTTAAAATGTACTTTTGTTGGTTTATGGTCAACACCATTTTAAAAACAAACAGTTTTCAGTTCAAAATACTTTTATTATTTAAGAAAAACTTTCTGTTTTTCTATCGCAGGTAAAATTACGTCCGCACTCGATCGCAGCTGGTTGTAAACTGACGTTGAAATCGTTCGATTTTATTTTTTCACTACCTGTAGTATTTGTTTTTCTACATTTGTCTTACCTCTTATCAACTGAACGCTTAACTACAAGAGCGTTGATGACGGTATTAAGTTGTGTGCGTTTGGCGACCTGTCTGCATGTTCTGAAAAAGTGAATATTTTTGGTATTTCCGTGCTTTCACCCTTTTAATGTTTCGGTTGATTTCCTCGTTGTACATGTTTTCGGGGTCATTGTTACTCTCAGTGTAGGATCTGCACCTCGGCAGCAGCGCATCTAGGCATCAAACACGATGAACAAAAAGGACATTCTCGTCCTGTTCGTCCACAACCGCCACCTCACAAACTTCACGTGCAATTATCTCAAGGTGATGTCGGATAGCTACGGACGGCGGGTTATCGTGGAGATTTCAATTTCTAAGAAATTAAATTCGTTGCGTAAATAAAATGTTGTTATAAATGTGTGCCCCCTTTAGAGTAGAAGCAAATGCAGTTTAGTTACGGCGTGGGCACAGTGTATGCAATATATGTTACAGTGGGAAAACTCTAGGTGGGGAAATGAAATACACTGTGCCATAGCCTATGGATAAACTAGTCGTTAAACTTAGAGTAAAAAGTGGACTATCAATTTTCAACGCCGAGTAGCTCCGTGGAACTACCAAAAGCTCCAAGCTTTAAGCACGAGCATATGTTCTGCTCTGCTTTACACCTGTATTTCCTATAGTTGTTTCGCTGGGATCTCTCTTAAATTTCTCGTAATGGTCTCTTAAATTTAGTTTTAAAGCACAGTGTATTTCATTTCCCCATTTAGAGTTTTCCCACTGTATATTGTATACACTGTGCACAAAACTTCGTCTTCAATTTCATATATTGAGGATTCAAGGTGCCAGATAAGCAACCGCTTAAGCCTGAATTACACGTAACGAGTACAGTGACGAGACAGCACAATGTCATTAGGCCGAGAGAGTGGAATGGGCGAGTAAGTGTTTACAAATATGCCTTGATTACACGTGACGAGTAATACTTCTATTTTTGATTTTTGTGGCGAGTTAGTTCACTTTCGATCGAAATGCAGGCTAGTTTCGTGTCCAGAGGCATGAATAAGAAAACGTACATAAAAAAATTACGAAGCTGCTGATACCACTCCTGATAGAAGAAGTGAATAAGTTATTGCGCGAAGGAGATAAACGTCTTTGGACAAGACCGTGGATCTTAAGAAGACCCGATCGTGGCGCAACATCCATCCTTTTTAGGGAGTTGGAGTTAGAAGACCCTGATGAATTTAGACCGCTTCTGAGAATGGATGTGGAACGTTTTAATATATTATTAGAAAATATTACTCCAATAATACAAACAGAGTCAGTAGTCGGGCTAGGCACTCGGTCTAGTAAATAGAAAAGGGTCCGAGTCACTGTCTCGCCATCTTACTGGGCCGAACACTCGGCCGAGCACTCGGTAATATGTTTATATCTACCGAGCACTAGGCCGAGAACACTGTCTCGCCACTGTACTCGTTACGTGTAATCAAGGCACTACGCTTGCAGTTGCGGCCGAATGTGTTGTCATCGAACGCGCGAGTTACAATTGATAAACAAGCTCCTAAGCTTGATGACCAATCTATAAACAACGTACGATTCTTCTAAACATCCGTTGTACCAATTCAGCATTATTAAATTATTTTACATATCCAATTTCATAAACATCATGACTTCATTATGCTGATGCATGATTCATATTATTAAGACTAACGTATCAACTCATTGTTTACACAGCTGCATCATCATTGTTTACACAGCTGCATCATCATTGTTTACACAGCTGCACCATCCCATATTTATGCTGATCTCATCTTTTTATTCCCTTGATCAAAATTGCGACTATGCAATTTTGGGTTCTTTGTTTCCCATCTGTATAAATACGACTTGATCATCCAGATCAAAGTTAGTTATTAGTTATCGTTCAACCATCAAACGTGTTAGTTGTTACCTATTGTTCAAACGTATTTATCAAGTTAATAAAGTGTTCTTTTTTAATAAAAATAAAGTGTTTTTAATCAATAATACCAAGTTTGGTATTAATATATTTTTTTGAATAATAGAAGTGTAGAAACATAACTGGCGCAGTCGCTATTCTAAGTTGGGAGGAACCTCTTAGAATATAAACGAACCTCATTGAATTGGAAAACAATTCAAAACACAGTCGAAGAAAATTCGTTGTGTTTAACAAAAGTGATTAGTGAAAAAACTAACTAACTCCAATCATACGAAGAAAATTCGTATGATCTTAAAACAACTGGTTTGAAGTAAATAATTCAAATAAGTAGATTGAAGAAAATTCAATCGAAAAACTGAATTCAAAAACACCAAACCATAATAACTCAACAAAACCATTATAATAACTAACAAATAATATAAAAAATTATAAAAATTTGTGATTAAATAAAATAAAAGTGTAAACTGAAGCTACAATCATCAAAACGTATCCTGACAAATCGTATCCTGTACACAACACAGTAAGTCACATTCAAAATATATAAAATGGCAAACGAACAAAACCAGCATCCAGCGAATCCTTTGGAACTGTCTTTTGAGGAGCTTATTAAGGAAGCTCGACGTATTCCAATTTATACTGGAAATAGTTGTGAATACGATCTCAACACATGGATAGAGGAAGCAGATACTCTTCTCAGCCTAACCCAAGGAAACCAACAGACGTATATATGTAGACTTATTCTTCATAAACTTCAAGATCCTGCGAGAGCTGCTGTACAAAAACTCACCGAACCCAATTGGGCTACTGTTAAATCTCTGCTTATTTTTACTTTTGGAATAACTGATAGTTATAACAATATTGTAACTAACATACATAAATTAAATAGTCATAATAAAAATATTGATGACATATATAATTCATTAAACAACCTTTTGAATAAATTAAATACTAAATACATTCAGGATTCTCAAAAACATTTACACACTGAATTTTCCCCTATTAGAAATGAAAATCTTGTTCTTAATAAATTTAAATCTACATTGCCTGAATATAAATCATATCTTTTGGAAATGAAAAATTGCAACACATTAGGTGAAGCTTACAAATTATTAACAGAAATAAAACAAACATACGATGATCGAGAACATTTTCCCATTAAACATAATAACTCATACCAACATAATAAAAATAATTATGAATATAAATTTCAAAATAAAAAATATAATAATAACCCTAATCAATATAACAATTTCAACAATAATAACAATCGATATAACAATAATCGGTATAACAACAATCGATACAACAATTATCCTAATAATAATTACAGTAATAAAAATTTCAGAAATTTTAACAATAATAGATTTTCAAATAATAATAATAATCGCTATAATCAACATTATAAAAATATTCGTCCAGAACCAATGCAAATTGAAAATTCAGATCGATTTCGACAACGATTTAATAACCAAAACCAAAAACCAGAAGCAATGGATGTAAATTTTCATCAAATTGCCTCGGAAGAAGTCCTTTACCAATAGTAAATCTAACAATCAATAATAAAACTATTCCTGCCTTAATCGACACTGGTGCATCCGTATCCAGCATTGATAAAAACTGTTTTCCCGAAATTTCTAAAATCATATTAAATAAACCAATAACAATTGAGGGATTAGGAAGAGAATACCAAATAACCGAAAAAATAAAAACTAATATGCCTATTGAATTTGAGTTACTCGAAAATCATAAAATACTTTGGAATATAATGAACTTTCAAAATAAAAATTTCAAAGCTTTAATTGGACAAAACTTGTTACATCCGCTAAATGCAAAACTTAATCTAGGTGAAGGTAATATGGAAATAAACGGAAAACGTTTACTCTTTACATATGCCGTTCCTGAAGAAATTAATGTTCAATACAAACTAGAACCATTAAGTGATGCCAAGAATAAAATCTTCAAGGGATTAAACCAAGAAGAAGTTTCCGCTTTAAGAAACATCATCAGAGAAAATGATGATTTGTTTTATAAAGAAGGAGACAACCTAACATGTACAACACAAACTAAGCACGAAATAATAACTACATCTAACAAACCATTATATTCGAAAATTTATCGATTTCCTCACATTCACGAAAACGAAGTTAATACGCAAATTAACGATATGCTGAAACAAGGCATAATTCAACCTTCAACATCCCCTTATAATGCTCCAATATGGGTTGTGCCGAAAAAAATGGACAACTCTGGTAAAACCAAATGGAGAATCGTAATCGATTATAGGAAACTCAATGAAGAAACCATTGATGATAAATTTCCTTTTCCTAATATTGAAGGAATTTTCGACAAACTTGGAAAGTCTCAGTATTTCACAACTTTGGATTTGGCGAAAGGCTTTCATCAAATTGAAGTCAGCGAACATGACCGAAATAAAACAGCCTTTTCAACTCCACAAGGACACTATGAGTTCATTCGTATGCCCTTTGGATTGAAAAATGCCCCATCAACATTCCAAAGAATGATGAACGAAGTACTTGTAGAGCATATTAATAAAATATGTGTCGTATATCTTGACGATATACTAATTTTTGCAACTTCACTCCAAGAAATGGAGAATAATATTAAAAAAATATTAAATACTTTGAGAAAATTTCAATTGAAAATACAAACTGACAAATGCAATTTCTTTTCAAAACAAACAGAATATCTTGGACATATTCTTTCAACCGAAGGTATTAAACCAAACCCAAATAAAATCGAAGTCATAAAAAATCTTAAAATACCAGACACCACAAAAAAAATAAAATCATTTTGTAATGAAATGAGTAAGAGCGAACGTTGTCGCTTCGAAATTTCAAGCCAACAGGACTTTCGTCTTGTTGGCCTCAATGGACGTTAAGTCCCCGGGACGAGGCAACGAGCCCATGTGTCGTTCAGACGAATTTGGGTTCGGCCTCTACATAGCTAGAGGAGTGATGGCTGCTGGCAGGCCAGCTCAGCTCGAAGCGTATCGTCGTGGGTGCGTTCTCTAGCATCAGTCCCGAATCTCATTTCCAGAGATTCAGCCATCAAATTGCCCGCTTACATACCGACAAAAAAAAATTTCATTCAACAAAGCAAACTATTCATCTTGTGAGGCTATACCTCCTACATTACTTTACACAAAGAATTCTCGCGCGCATACCGAGATAATACCGCGTTCAAGGGCTGCCCGAGAGAAAAAAAACCTTTACGTTACATTGGTCTATTGGTGGAATTCCGAAGCTACTCAAAACAAAAACAGGCAAGAAAGAAAAGAAAACGAAAGACTACCGCGTACCGAAACAATCTCTCGGGTGGCCGTGCCACTCTCGATTTGGAAGACGAGCGTCAGCGGAGATCGCCAGGCGCAGATGTCGCTGCCTGGGCCCGCCCTACCATGGCCTAGCGCTTGCGTGTCCGCATGTGATGTGCGCACTAGGCCCACCACTACTCACCTTGGCCGGTCTATTCCGTTAGCTGTTGGAAATGGAGGTCATTGAAAAGGGAGAGCCCTCAAGGAAACTCTGGATTATTCAATTCATGATAAATTTATTCATTCTACTTCGAATAGGTACAAATTACTAAAAAAAATATAATTAAAGAGGTGAAACGCTAGAAAATTTAATTTGTAATTATTATAAACTACTTTAAGGTATAGACAAAAAAAACTTTACTTTACTGATGGTAGCCATTTGTTTTCTTTAAATATTTCTATATTGTAAATGTTTATATATATATTTTTTTTTCAAAGGGTCTATAGCTACAGATGTCAATCATTGGTATTTTTCATAATTCAAAAAAAAAATTGTTTTTTTTTTCATACTACTACTTCCAGACTCATACTTCTGTGATTCGCTTAGAACTAGAATTATTCTTACATACTGTTTAACCTTACATTCTAAAAGTAAATACATTCGGTAGTATGGTCTGGCTATATAATAATGGATGCTTTGAATTACTCAGCGTTTACATGTAACTACTCTTTTAAAACATGATTACTCTCCCTTTTCTTGACATCTGGTTCTATATGTGTCCAACATAAACATTTTTAATATGAAATGGTACTAGGGAGATACTTCAAGTCCTTCCGCACAGACACCTAAGCACACACATCGAGGCCGCAACGAATATGATCACCACTAGCATGAACTGTGAGCATAGTTGTGGCTCAATCGCCCAAAAAAAAAACAACCTTCGAGCGTAACCACACTGAAGGCGGGTTAGTTAGTTCTAATCAAAATTTCGTTGCTAACCAAGACCATCCTTTATTCGTTTTTTTTTCTTGGGTAAATCTCTTGCTACATGATATCCAATTACCGATTGCGATTAAAACCAATCGCGCTAGTGTTGTGAACGATGAAATCCAAAATAAGGAGGAATGGGCCAATTGATTTAAGTGTTGATGCAGTAACCAGCATAATGTTCAAGTGGCCAAAAATTAGTTATACTCTATCAGGTACAACAAAAATCAGTTGTGGGCATCTCGGATCGCCCTCAGAAAGACTTCTTTTCGGCCATCGTTTGCTGATCCCTTTGTATAACAAAATACAATACCGAAACTACTACCGGAGACATGTGGGATTTGCGAGTTCTCACCATTTCAGGTTTATTTCGGGCATATTTCATTTTTACCATAAATACGACCGATCGTTCGATAGTCAGTATTATTGAATCCACGGTTAAAGCTGACAAAAACTTTCCTTCACTTCACGATCACTTCGAAGCTGTTCGGATTTTTTTTACTGCTAAATCTTTTCCTAATCTATGAAAGCTATGGAGATATTTCAACAGTTTTTAATCTACATCTTCCTTCGACGATCGTTGCTAACGATGCACATTCTTTTCTTTCGAAAACACTTTTTTAGCCGTTCAAAGCACTGATGCGTCCCGTAGGTACGTCGTTCGTGTTTCGCGTTTTCATCACTGCACCGGTCTTTCTTCGCAAACATCAAACCGTTAATTGCAAGCTGGGTAGATTATAAAGCATTTTATTTCCGTTTTTTGACTGAACCGCTTATTAAGAATAGGGTTGTTTAATATCTCTTCGTCACTTCAAGTACGAACTTTTGTCGTTCAGTTGATCTCATTTAGTCGGGCCAGGAGGAAAATGGATTTATCACAGCTACAGCAGCGGCCTGTTGGCTGGCTAGCCTCGTCCAGTCCGCTCGAGCTCAAAAAAACGACTCCCTGTCTCCCTGGCAGCAATCCCACTCGTCCGTCCGCTAGCGGTTCTCCGCAAAAACCGGTCGGGTAGCTGCCCAAACCGGACTCCCGCTTGAGCGCTGCAAGCTGGTTTTTCTCGGTGTGCATGGTTGCCGCTTCTGGATCCACCCAAAGATTCCAAAAATTATTATTTTTGGCTGCGTGCGCTATTGTAATGTATGTAATGATAGTATTGAGATGGCAGGATCGCCATGTAATGTATGTAAAGATGCTACTGATTGTAATGAAGGTGGATGCGATGAGACTACTGTTGTCTCATCGTGCTGGCCAGGTGAAGAGCGTCTTCTTCTGTATTCCTTTAATGATATGAACTTCTTTTCTCTAGAAAGAAGCTATACTTAGATAGGGTGATAATAAGTACGCGAGATGGACCTACCGGCATTCCGTAGATTGCCACATGTTTGGCGCAGTTCAATAGAACAGGCAGCCGATATTTCTAATTAAAAACTGTTGCCGAAGCTTGAGGCAACTTTTAATCTGCCGAACTTTCAAAGGCAGATTTTACTTGAATCTTCCTTCCAAACACTTTGCCGATTTTAAGGCAAAGGTTGCTAAATGAAACAAGCAACTTTGTCTGGCTATGGAACGATTCTGTCTTGTGTTAGACTCGTTCCTTCCTTTTATTTACAAAAATTTACTGTACAATCAATTTGCTTATTCTATAAAATTCTTACTCTAGTTTTAATTCTACTTACCATAACCAATCGTTCCCACGGAATATTGCTTGCTTGCAATGGCCTAATTGCACATTTGCCTACTCTGGGCACAATGCTCTACTAAAAGTTTCTCACGGTACGCGGGTTCGAGAATTTGATTATTAAAGAGCTTACTGAAATTTTGTAGGACATCACAAAAGTTTGAGTATGCTGTCACAAAGCTCGTTTGGGACATAGTTGTGTAATGCTCGTTTGGAACTGGGAATACACTACACATAGTTGTGTATTGGCTAGCACCGGGTTTGGAACTGGGAATACACTACACCCCTTTCCTTTAGAAGAGTATTTGTTTGCAAATACGACTGATTGGTTGTGGTATTTTGTTTTACAATTATGCTTATCTGATGATGAGATATAAGTTTGTATTAAGTATAAAGTGTACAATAATTTTACAATGATTGATTGAATGTTTTATATAATTTAAGTCTATTATTATGTATCCATTTACATTTGTCTTCTATCTCTAGTAGTGTATTTACATTGTTTGTGTTTATTACTTTATATGGGCCTTTATATGGTTTCTGGTTTTTCTTTCTGTTTTCTACTGTTATCAATACTAGATCACCAATGTTTAAATGAAGAGGTTTTGTATATGCTGTTTTATTGCTCCTAGCTAATTTTGTTTTCTCTATTAATTCTCTGGCTTTTGATGCCGATATTTTTAATCTTAGCTTCAACTCATTCGCGTAATTTTCAATATCATAGATTCTATCTGTGTTTTCTAAAATGTCGTTTGGCAAATAAGAAAGTTTTCCGAAAACTAGTTCGTATGGTGTGTAGTTAGTGTCCACGTGTGGGGTTGTATTATACGAGAATGTATAATATGGTATCCATTCGTCCCAGTTATTGTCATCAACGAATGCTAACAGATATTCATTGAGGACACGGTGGTTTCTTTCTACAACACCTAACGTCTCGTGGTGATAAGGAGTTGAAAAGATTTGTTTTATATGTAACAGTTCGCAAATGTTCTTTAGGAGATTATTAGTAAATTCTGTCCCTAAATCGGTTTTTAAAATTTTGAAATGACCGTATTGTAGTATAAAATTGTTTACTAAGGCCTTTGCTACTGTCTTAGCTTCCTTACTTTCTAAGGGTATAGCCGTGATATATTTCGTTAATTCGCATTGTATAGTTAATATATATCGAAAATTGTTTGAAAGTCTTAATGGACCTACGATGTCAGCGCTTACTATTTCAAAACTAGTAGAGGGTGTATCGGTTTTTATCATTCTTTCCTTTGTGTGCCTTGTGATTTTGTTATATTTGCATTTTTCACATTGGTTAATGTAGTGTTTTATCATTCTATTCATGTCCCTCCAACAGTATCTTTGTTTCAATTTTAAAAGTGTTTTACGGATTCCTGTATGTCCTCCGTGCGGCGATTCGTGGAATTCTTTTATAAGTTCATTTTGTTCAGCGATGTCATTAATTCTTTTGGGGGGTTTATATATCATAATTTTTAACTGGATATCCATTTTTCGTTGCAACGTATTGAATATTTTCTTAAATTCTTCTTTGGGTACGTACCTGAATATTATATCTTCCATAGATAGAGCTAGCTCGTTTATATTATAATTCTGCGCATAATTCAGTAACTTCTTCACTACAGAAACTAGTTTCGTGTTTGAATTATCGTTACAGTTATTGCGAGATTTCACACTTTGCTTGTCGCTGGCGGAAACGTATTTCTCGTGAGCTTTATCGCTAAAGTGGACCATTAAATAATCTTTCTCCTTTGAGATTATTATACTTTCTTTATCGTTGCGCAACATATTAAATTTTAGTTTTAATGCCCCTGTTATATCGGATAGCGAAGTACAATCGAACGCATAGAGGTGATCAATCTCCCGTTTTCTTTTGTCGCTTTCGTTATCGATTTTTGTGCTTGTTTTATTACATTGTTGTTTTATCGCCTTGCTTCTTGTTATCGCCATAAGTTTCTTGCTGATACTTTCGTCATTGGTTGGGGTAATCATTGATTTTAGTATTTCTGAGTCTAGTTGTATAGGACTCGAGATCAATTTTGCACATTTATTCACTGAGTATATCTCTTCCTAATATACCATCAGTTTCTATTGGAAAGTCCTCATCTACTATATGGGAAGAATCTGTTATCATCTTGTCTTCGATGATGAATTGTATGCCCGTGAGTTTGCATTTATTTTCGGGCTTTAAATCGATATTAGTGCGAATTAAGCTATTTGTTGAGTTTTATTACCTTCTATTTCTGTAAGTTTCGGGAATATTTCTTCCAAAAGATTTTCTGTGGTATATATTCTAATTTGAAAAACCAAATTCGCAGTTTCAAGATATATTGATATCTGAGTTTTCATTTTTTTTTATACCTAATGTCAACCTGTTTCACTATTATTTTGTGTTGACTCAAACTGTTTGTTGAATTCTAAATTCAATATTTCGAATATTTTTACGATCGATGGCTAATTTAACTAGAGTGTTAATTGTTATTTTAGTGCGCGTTACCAATTGTTAATTCTATACATTTATCAATCATTATCAACATCATTAACCATATTTTTCCTTTCAAAGATAAAGTGTATATTGTGACAATTTTCATAAGAATTCTCATAATGATCTTATGCTTTCTTAAAATTCTACTGATTTGTTTAGAAAAATCCTAATTAATATGATATTCTTTTCCAGTCCCTATTCTATATAAAATTGAAATTTGACTTAAAATATTTAGTGTTGAATTGTAAGTTTCTGGTCGTTGCCGATTTAATCCTTAAGTTATCATTAAATTATTTGTTAATTTAATCGCAAATAATGCAGAAAATTCTTCTTCATCTTCGCCTTTTTCCTAGTTGTAATTGTCTTCCAAATTTTTGGTTGAAGTTCCAAATCCATTATTTCACGTCTAAATTCCATTTTCGGTCGCAGTATTAGTCGTCGACATTCGAATTTAAATTTTTGTTCTAATTTTATTACAAAACTTTCAGCTTCGTATGGGCCGAATCGCCCTGATACAGGTTTCCAGAGTGCAGCATCGTGGCTTGCAGGTTCGTGGGTCGCAGGATCGTGGGTCGCAGGATCGTGGGTCGCAGGATCGTGGGTCGCAGGATCGCCATGTAATGTATGTAATGATAGTATTGAGATGGCAGGATCGCCATGTAATGTATGTAAAGATGCTACTGATTGTAATGAAGGTGGATGCGATGAGACTACTGTTGTCTCATCGTGCTGGCCAGGTGAAGAGCGTCTTCTTCTGTATTCCTTTAATGATATGAACTTCTTTTCTCTAGAAAGAAGCTATACTTAGATAGGGTGATAATAAGTACGCGAGATGGACCTACCGGCATTCCGTAGATTGCCACATGTTTGGCGCAGTTCAATAGAACAGGCAGCCGATATTTCTAATTAAAAACTGTTGCCGAAGCTTGAGGCAACTTTTAATCTGCCGAACTTTCAAAGGCAGATTTTACTTGAATCTTCCTTCCAAACACTTTGCCGATTTTAAGGCAAAGGTTGCTAAATGAAACAAGCAACTTTGTCTGGCTATGGAACGATTCTGTCTTGTGTTAGACTCGTTCCTTCCTTTTATTTACAAAAATTTACTGTACAATCAATTTGCTTATTCTATAAAATTCTTACTCTAGTTTTAATTCTACTTACCATAACCAATCGTTCCCACGGAATATTGCTTGCTTGCAATGGCCTAATTGCACATTTGCCTACTCTGGGCACAATGCTCTACTAAAAGTTTCTCACGGTACGCGGGTTCGAGAATTTGATTATTAAAGAGCTTACTGAAATTTTGTAGGACATCACAAAAGTTTGAGTATGCTGTCACAAAGCTCGTTTGGGACATAGTTGTGTAATGCTCGTTTGGAACTGGGAATACACTACACATAGTTGTGTATTGGCTAGCACCGGGTTTGGAACTGGGAATACACTACACTATTACACTTATTACAATTTTTAGGTATAACCGGATATTACAGAAAATTCATAAAAAACTATGCAAAAATTGCCCTTCCATTAACTGACAACCTGAAAAAAGATAGAAAAATTAATACGGAAGATCCTAAATACAATGCAGCTTTTGAAAAATTAAAAAACATCATAATTAATTACCCAATAAATTTGTTCTTACAACCGACGCATCTGATAAAGCCATAGGAGCAGTATTATCCCAAAATGGACATCCTATTTCTTTTGCAAGTCGAACGCTTAATGAACATGAGCGAAATTACTCAACTATTGAAAAGGAACTTTTATCAATAGTTTGGGCAACAAAATATTTCAGACCATACTTATTCGGAGTAAAATTTGATATTAAAACTGACCATAGACCTTTAGTTTGGCTTAATAATCTAAAGGAACCTAATAGTAAACTTCAACGATGGAAGATACAACTGAATGAATACAACTTTAACATAGAATACGTTGAAGGTAAAGACAATAAAGTCGCAGATTTCCTAAGTCGCATAGATGCAGACAATTATCAAATAAATGCATTAACCACAAATATGGTGTAAAATTGTCGGTCAACCGAATTCAAAATCCGATTCGTTGATTTGTTGAGTTTTGTAACTCTTGATCAAAATTAAAATTTCACCTGATTCACAAAAACTGTTGAGTCACTTTGAAAACTGTCGGTCGACCGATTACTTAATCCGGTCAGTCGATTGATTGAATTTCGATTCAATATCGAAACTCCCTTGATTCTTAGAAAAGTTCAAATTGAAGTCTGGCTTGAGAGTGACTTAGAATATTTATTTTCTTTGAACTTATATACTAAATTCTTACTACATGAGGATTACTTGACACTCAATGCTAGTTGATGCTGCACAAAATGTGATTAAAAATTGATGGCCAGCCGCTCATGCTGGCATTAACTCGCTTTGGTATCACAAGTATCGGATATCACGCATTGTATCGTTCAGCGGCACGCTTCCACATTTGAAGCCAAAATTGAATTTCGGTCATTAAAAAATGTGCCGATCGAAATGTAAACAATATGTGGAGTTAACGACAATACGTGATCCAATACTTGTGATGAGCGACGATGTTTGAAGTAATTGGAAATGGGAAATGAATTTAATAAAGAGGCGATAAACTTGAAAAACTAATTGAAATTTGAACTAATGTTCAAGACTTTATTGTAATTGAAAAAATGCTTTTGAATTTATGATAATAGGAAACATGCTTAAGGCTTAGTGTGTGGGGACGCGTATTAACATCCTCCCCCCCGTTGAGCGCTAGGTCAACTCCTGTCCTGGATTGATTGCTATCATAATGGGTAGTGATGTTCTGGTATTTCGCTGCTTATGTCTCCAATATAAGTATCTCGCAAATAGATTCGCGCTGATGAAGACCATTAGAATAACTGAGGTTGCCCATTGTAACAGGCTATTGATGTGTTAAGTCGTCGTGTCTTCGAATTGATGTCTTTGACTCCTTGACTGGTAGATGATATGGGACGTGAGCGTGAATCAGTGCTCGTATCACCTTTCGATTCGGAAGATTCGATTTGGATTGAATCTTCTTCCATGGGTTCAACTTCCACAGGTAATGGAGCTAAGTTGCTAATGAGTCTTTCCTCTATTCCAGTAGCTGTTTTTAGTTCGACCACTCGTATCAGCCCGTCCTTCCCTGGTTTGCCTCTTATGACTCTAGCCATACGCCATCTTAATGGCGGTTGGTTGTCTTCTTTTAGGATGATCATTGTTCCTGGCTTTATATTTTCACGCACACGTTTCCATTTGTGTCTCTGTTGAAGCTGCGATAAGTATTCCGATGACCACTGCTGCCAAAAGGAATCTATGATGTCGTTTAAAAGTTTCCACCTTTGTGGTAGAGAAAGATTTTGCTGTTGAGCTTTTGCATCGATTGGATTTGTCAGTGGTTCGCCGATTAAAAGGTGTCCTGGAGTTAAAGCCGTGATATCGTTTGCGTTGGTTGTTAACGGTGTGAGAGGTCTTGAATTGAGGATGGCTTCAACTTGCACAATCACTGTTTCCAATTCTTCGTAGGTGAGTTGTTTTTGATGCACATTTTTAACCATCATGTGCTTTGCAGACTTTACAGCTGCCTCCCATAACCCACCAAAATGAGGAGACCTTGGAGGAATGAAGTGAAAATCTATTCCCTTCGTTGAGCAAAATGTTGACAATTGTTTTTGCGACTCATTCGCATATATTGTTTTCCTTAGCTCTTGTAATTGGTTCCTTGCACCAATGAAGTTTGTCGCATTATCGCAATAGAGGTTTTTAAGGTTTTCTCTTCGGCCTGTGAAGCACTTAAGAGCATTAATGAATGCTTCTGTGGTCAGGTTGGGGACCAGCTCCAGGTGTACTGCTTTTGTGGCAAAGCTGCAAAAGACCGCTAAGTATGCCTTCTGTGGCTGTTTGCCCCTGATTCGATAGTGAATCCAAAGTGGTCCTGCAAAATTGACTCCAGCGTTCACAAATGGTCTAGCTGGTTGAACCCGTTTGGCCGGAAGATTACCCATGAGCTGATTCATGAGTGTTGGTCTGGCTCATGTGCATCTTACGCATTTTTGCACGACCGACCTGGCTGCTGTTTTGCCATTAACGGGCCAGAACCTCTGTCTGGCTTTAGCTAGTAAGGCTTGTGGCCCTGCGTGTAAGTTCTCAATGTGTAATTCATTGAGAATCAGTTTCGTTACGTAGTGGGCATATGGAAGAATCATTGGGTGTTTTGCATCGTATGATAAATTGGATGCTTCCAAACGACCACCCACTCGCAAGATTCGATGTTCGTCAAGAAATGGATGCAAGCTGATTAATGGGTCACTGCTTCCGACCTGTTTGACGGTTTTTAGTTGCCGTATCGATTCATCATATGCATCTCCTTGAGATTCCCTTACTACTAACTGTAGTGCGTCCTCCAGCTCATCTGTTGACGGTGAAGGCACTGTTTGATTTTTTGGGTGTAGTTGAGCATGCTTGCTCCTTTCTTGTTGTACATTTTTTATGAAACGTCGAATTAGAGCTACTATGCGTAGTAGCCGATTGAATGAATTTTTGTGGTTGATATTTGATATCAACGAAGTTGAAACCTCACTTGCTGCGAGGACAATTTTTAACTTCCTTTTTTCAAGGTCAGTTTCTGCTGGCTGATATGGTTGGGGCCAGTAGTCCTGCATTCCGTGGAGGAACATGGGTCCGTAGAACCACAGTGATGACTCACGTAGTTTTTCGGCATTGACTCCTCTGGATACGAGGTCCGCCGGATTTTGCCTCGATTCGACATGTCGCCACTGCTTTGGAGATGAAATGCGTTGAATCGCAGTCACTCGGTTGGCTACAAACGTCTGATACGATGAGGCCTCCGCGCAGATCCAATTGAGCGTAATTTCTGAGTCGGTCCAATAAAAGCATTGCAGATTAGGAATTTTGATGTCCTGTCGATTTCGATTTGCTAGTTCGGCTGCTAGTTTTGCAGCACAGAGCTCCAATCTGGGTAGCGTGACTGGCTTAACTGGTGCTACCTTTGACTTAGCACAGAGCAATCGTACTATGCGAACATTGTCGGTATGTGTAGTGCGGATGTACAATGCCGCTCCATATGCCTTTTCGGAGGCGTCTGCGAAAGCGTGTAGCTGTACGTCTTTGGGCATCTTTCGATTGGATATGTGGCGAGGGATTCGAATTTTGTCAAGTTGCTTTAGGTCGTTACAGTATCTTGACCATTCCAACATCAATTTTAATGGAATTTCTTCATCCCAGCCTATTCGGAGCATCCATAATTTTTGCAGGAATATTTTTGCGGCAACAGTCACAGGTGCTGTTACTCCCAATGGGTCGAATAAGCGGGCGATGTCGGATAATGCTGATCTCTTCGTCACCTTGTTGATTTCTATGCGTGGGCTTCTGATTTGAAATTCGTCAGTCTGTGGTACCCAAACTATCCCCAAGGTTTTGATGTAGTTTTCCTTGACGTCGGCTATGTCTAATTCTAGTGCCTGATGTTCTCGCGGGATGTTTTGCAGCAACTTTGGGTTGTTGGCACACCACTTCCGTAGATTGAATCCTGCCGATCTAAGAGCTGATTCGAGCTGTGGTTGCTTGTCTATGGCTTCTGTGATGGTATCTGTCCCTGATATGACGTCATCCACATAGAAATCATCCATTAGCACTTTGGCACCAGCAGGAATGCTTTGATTATTCTGTGCCGCGAGTTGTTGTAAGCATTTAGTTGCGAGATATGGAGCTGATGAAGTGCCGTACGTAACTGTATTCAACTGATAACATTTCAATGATTTGCTAGGATCATTGCGCCACAGGATGAGTTGATTTTTCCTATCCTCTTCTGACATCAGACCTTGTCGATACATTTTTTCTATGTCGGCCGTAAAAACAAAGAGCGGACATCTGAACCGCAGGAGGATTGTGAAGAGCTCTGGTTGGATAGTTGGCCCTGTACACAAAATGTCGTTTAGGCTGTACCCGGATGATGTTTTTGCAGAAGCATCGAAGACGACTCTTAACCTTGTAGACGTACTATCATGTTTAATGACGCAATGGTGTGGGAGAAAGTAGTGCGGACCTTTAATAACTTTAAGATCCACTTCGCTCATGTGGCCCAATTCTTCATAAGTTTTCATGAAGTCGCTATATGTTTTATGAAGATCAGGGTCTCTTCTGAACCTCTTTTCTAATTGCAAAAATCTCGTCACGGCCATATCTCTGGATGATCCTAATTGACTCGGATCACCGCGGAAAGGCAGTCTGACAGAAAATCTTCCACTTGGCAATCTAGTCGTTGTTCGGCTAAAATGTTCTTCGTATTGAACTTCCTGTCTTGTTAAGGTGGAAGAACTTCCTTCCGTTTCGTCAAGTTTCTAAAATCGTTCGACTTGTTCGGTCAATTTTTCATCATTGACGCTGAAGACTCCACATGCCAATTGTCGTGAATTAGGGGTCGCGATTCGGCCCACTACTATCCAGCCCAGATGTGTATTCTGCAACAGTGGAAATCCTTTCGATAGACGTATTTGTCCATTTGTAAGGAGCTCGTAGTATACGTCCGCACCAAGAAGCAGATCGATCTGCTCCCGTCGATTGAATTGAGGATCAGCCAGTTGTATGTTCTTGGGTATGTCGCAAGTGCTGATATTAATGTTTTGTGTAGGTTGGGATGACGTGATTTGTGGAAGCACCACGGCATCCAATCGTCTGTGAAATGCGGTCACTCTTGATTGGATTGAGAGTTCTACGGCTTGCAATGTTTTCTGTGATATGCCGCCCAATCCTTGAATTTTCATGTTGAAATATTTTGTGCTTAGTCCTAATTTTTTCAGTGCAGCTTCAGTTATAATGTTAACTTGTGAGCCGCTGTCAAGTATTGCTCTCATCTCTATCATTTTGTTTGCTTGATTGTTGATATTGATGCGAGCGGTTCCCAATATGACCAGGGAATTATTGGAAATTGTTGTTCCAGTTGGTAGTGCCACCGATTTGACTGCGGTGGTTTTGGTTGAAGGGGAAGTCGTCTTGTTGATTGCATTGTCGATGTGAAAAAGAGTGTTGTGTTTCTTGTTACACTTTCGACAAGTACTTGCACTGCACTGGGTACTTTGATGTCCCTCACGTAGACAGTTCAAGCACAAATTGAGTTCTCTGATTTTGTTGACTCTCTCCCATCCTGATAATCGAAGCAAGCTTTCGCAGAAGTATATTGGATGATGACCACCGCAATTTATACATTCATCTGCTGCGCCGCCTTTTGCAGATACCAACGATCTTGGATGATCGCTGACATATTTGCCTTGATAATGAGTCCGCTTTTCCTTGCTTACAGCCTCCAATGATTGGAATCGTCGTTCAAGGAAGGCTAGGAACTCCTGAATGGTCTGTAACTCTCGTGGTGAGGTTAAAGATTGCTCGTACAAAGTGTGTGTTACCTTGTCGAGTTTTTTCAACAGAATGTGCAACAGTAGAGGGTCCCATTTTTCTACCTCAATGTTGAGCTTTTGGTACCCTAGAATGCATTCGCTGCTGTCGTCATGTAGTTTTTTCAATGAGGTGGATGATTCTGCTGTAGTTGTCGGCTGCTGTGTCAATTTGTCGAGCAATGTTGCTACCATCAACCGCTTGTTGCTGTAGCGTTTAGTCAGAATCTCCCAGGCCACTTCATAATTCTCATTGGTGATAGACAGATGTCGAATGAGTCTTTCTGCTTCACCTTTGAGATTACTCTTCAAATACCAAAGTTTTTGATGTTGGAGTTAGAATTTGCTTGTTGCGTTTCTTGGCACTCCGCCAGAAACACCAAGGCGTTTTGTATTTGATCGATCAACTCAAAGTGCTTCGATTTGTCGTATCCAAATGTCAAAGGATCACTTGAGCACTGGAGGATCTTCATGTGCCCTTGCTGTAAGTCCTCCCAATAGCGGTTGATAGTTGCAATTTTGAGCTGGTAAAAGGCTTTGAACTGTGCACCTTCAATGGCATCTAAACTGTTGAGGATGTGCTGAATTGCTCGAACTATCGATCTTTGCTGCCTTATTAACGTTAAAGTCTCGTCTGCGTGGGCCGATCTTTCTGGCTTTGGTATTTGTTCTGCTTGTGTTGTCCCGTCCTCATGTAAGGCCGAGGCTGCTTGTGTTGTCCTCTCCTCATGTAAGGCCGAGGCTGAAGTCAAGCGATTTATGTCAGCTTGACACTTTTCAAAATTCTTTTGAATTGCTGCGAAATACTGTTTCGCGTAATATGGATCTTCTGCGAAGTCCTGGGCCAGGTCTGCCAGCTCCTCATTCCTTCCAGAAAAGATCGTCCAGCAGTCGTTGAGCCTTTTCGATAAAACCTTTAGGTAGTCCTTTGTCTTGCGTGATGAAGGATCCTTTTTGTAGTTCGAGATCAGGCGTTCAATTTCCTGTCCCGTCAGCTCCTGCTCCAACGTCAAATCATCCAACTTGACACGGCGTTCTTCCATGTTGGATTTGATTTTGATAAATCACGTCGGGGCCACCAAATTTTTATGTAAAATTGTCGGTCAACCGAATTCAAAATCCGATTCGTTGATTCGTTGAGTTTTGTAACTCTTGATCAAAATTAAAATTTCACCTGATTCACAAAAACTGTTGAGTCACTTTGAAAACTGTCGGTCGACCGAATACTTAATCCGGTCAGTCGATTGATTGAATTTCGATTCAATATCGAAACTCCCTTGATTCTTAGAAAAGTTCAAATTGAAGTCTGGCTTGAGAATGACTTAGAATATTTATTTTCTTTGAACTTATATACTAAATTCTTACTACATAAGGATTACTTGACACTCAATGCTAGTTGATGCTGCACAAAATGTGATTAAAAATTGATGGCCAGCCGCTCATGCTGGCATTAACTCGCTTTGGTTATCACAAGTATCGGATATCACGCATTGTATCGTTCAGCGGCACGCTTCCACATTTGAAGCCAAAATTGAATTTCGGTCATTAAAAAATGTGCCGATCGAAATGTAAACAATATGTGGAGTTAACGACAACACGTGATCCAATACTTGTGATGAGCGACGATGTTTGAAGTAATTGGAAATTGGAAATGAATTTAATAGAGAGGCGATAAACTTTAAAAACTAATTGAAATTTGAACCAATGTTCAAGACTTTATTGTAATTGAAAAAATGCTTTTGAATTTATGATAATAGGAAACATGCTTAAGGCTTAGTGTGTGGGGACGCGTATTAACATATGGAATATGAAAACATAAGTGAAAATGCAACAATTCATTCGGGAGAAGAAGATCAGAAAGATCCTATACCCATTAAAGAAGGTATCGTAAATATTTACAAAACTCAAATAATAATTGTCAGGAAAAAACAGAAAGAAATTAAAATATTAAACAAAAAAAGAAAAATATACATCGACGAAACTGACTTAAATAGTGAAAATATAATCATTGACATACTAAGGAGATACATTCCAGAAAAAGAAATTGTAGGTATATTTTGCGAACTAAATGATACTAAATGGAACAAAGTTCAATTAATCATTGTCAGCCTGTATTCGAATAATAATAATTTACGTTTCATAAAATGTAGCAATCATGCCTTTGGTCTATTAAGTGAAGATCAATGTTTTGAAAAAATAAACGAAATACATACAAAAAGTAATCACCGTGGTATGCTTGAAAACTACGATGAAATCAAAAATAAATATTACTACAATGGATTAATGAAATTAATAAATAAATTCTTAAATATTTGTGACATCTGTAACCGAGCTAAATATGATCGAAATCCTGTAAAACCTGAATTCAAACTTTCCGAAACACCCAACGATATTAATAAAATCATACATATCGATATATTCCTTATTGGCAAAAAACAATTCTTCACAGCTATCGATAAGTTTTCTAAACACCTTTATACTAAGGAAACACTAGATCGAAATGCTATTACATTGACATTCATTAGCCTTTTGAGAGAAAGAAACGCAATTCTAGGTAAACTTTATAAAATAATCGCCGACAATAAATTCAACATGATTAACGTAAAAGATTACTTGAAAAAAGAAAATATCGAACCACATTTCACCTCACCAAAAGCTCATACAGGAAATGCAGACATGAATAGTTGTCATAGATCCTTACTTGAACAAATTAGAATATTAACATTAACCGAACCAGAATTAAACATCGACGAAAAAGTACTTAAAGCAACCGAATATTATAATAACACAATTCATTCTGTAACTCAATGTAAACCTTTAGAAATACAACAAGGTATTAAAAATAAATCTGACATATTTAAACATCTACATAACAAAAAACAAAAATGGATAGACTATCATAATTAAAAAAGCGAACCACCACAACAAATTACACAAAAGGAAGTATACATAAAAAACGATAAACATGAACGACACAAAGAGCAACCTAAATATCGTAAAGTTGAAATAACCAAAAATAAAAATGATGTAATATTAATAAAAAATAATAAACCCAAAAATAAAATTCATCAATCAAGAATAAAACGAATAAAGAAATTTACAACACCTGAACAAATAATACCGTACAATACAATTGAAGAAACAGCTAAAATTCAACAAATTCTTGAAGGACAATCAAACGAAGTTCTTATCTCAAAATTTAATTTAAATATCACATGAAGTGACATCCGTACATTAAATGGAAACTCTTGGATAAATGATCAAATAATAAACTTTTACTTTAACTTAATTTCAGAACGTAGTAAACTTCAATTAAATTCACCAAAAGTGTACTGTATGAACACTTTCTTTACCCAATGTCTCGAACAAACCGGATATAATTCAGTCAGTCGTTGGACAAGGAAAATAGACATATTTTCATTCGACTACGTACTTATACCAATACATGTAAATAAATCACATTGGACCCTTGCAATAATAAACTTTCGCGATAAAACAATAAAATACTACGATTCATTACACCAACCTAACAATCATATATTAAATATACTTCTTGAATATTTAAAAAAAGAATCATTGGATAAATTAAATCAACCATTAAATATCCCCTTTACTACAGAAAATATCAAAACAAATCCCCTACAAGAGAATAGTTTTGATTGCGGAATCTTTACTTGTATAACTGCAAAATATCTATCAACAAATAAAATTTTAAATTTCACACAAACTAATATTCCCAATTTTAGACAAAACATGATAATCGAAATAACGAATGGAAAACTATTGGACTAATTAACTTCATATTAAAATTACAGACAATGTCATCCATAATTCAAATACTTATATCCATTATCCTGTTAACAACGATACAAACAACACAATCCGAAATAGCAATAGAAAAACTTAACACTGAATCAGGAATCATTCTTATTAAAAAGGATACCATCAGATTAATTAAAAACCATCATAGAATTTATCATAAAATAGATTTAAAACAATATGAAACAGCGTTAAACGAAATAACAAAACAAATATACCCTGATCAATATACAATCGAAAGTATAAAAACCATCAAAGGAGAACTTAAAATATTACATTTTGATCATGAAATATCTAAAAATATTCCTTTACAAATTAATTCACCCCAAGCTACTAGAAAACCAATAATACCATTTGTTAAAATTAATCAAACTACTGAAAATAACAAATTTGAAATATTAAATCGAAATAAAAGAGGTCTTATAAATCCAATTGGTAACGTTTATAAATTTATGTTTGGACTTATGAATAATGATGATTATCAAGAAATAACAGAACACATGAAAATAATTGACACTAATAACCATGCAATCATAAAATCAATGAATAAACAAATACAAATCAATAATGTATTCCAAAATAACCTTAATAAAATAATACAAAACATTAATCAAACTAATAACATGTTTGCTGATAACATTAGTAATACTACTAATCAAATAAATAAAATCATTGCAAAAATACAACTCAATCATAACTTAGATCTAATAAAAGATGAATTAGAAAAAATAATCGATAATATAAATTCTGCTAAAACTGGAATAATGACCAGATCCCTTTTAACTTACGATGAAATAGATTTTTATAACTTATCCTTCGACGAACTTAGAGAAATTACATTAAATGTTCTAACAAAAAATGGAATAATTATATTTGTGATCAATATCCCAATACTAACCCAACCTTTATTATCATATCATGTGAGACAAATACCAAATGTAAAGTCAGAAACTTTAGATATAAAAATTAAAAATGTTGTATTATATAATGGAAACTATTATGAAACTGAAAAATATATAAATTTACTAAAAAATCAATTAACATGTAAAACCAAAAATTGTATAATTCAAATAGAAAATAAAACTAGAACCGAAGAAATTGAAAAAGGATTATTACTTTTAACAAATGTACAAAATAAAATAAATCAAAATTGTGACGAAAAAACCTATAAATTAAGTGGAACATATATAATTAGATTTAGTAACTGTAAAATTGAAATTAATGGAAAATTATATACTAACGAAATAAAAGAATTTCAACAAGTGTTAACATTGGAACCAATAAAAAATATTTCCAATTATAATTATCAATTAAAAATAGAAAATGTACAATTGGATAATATAAACAATTTAAAACGAATTGATGAAATAGAATTCAAACATAAACAAATATCAATCATATCAGGTTCATTCATAACATTAGTAATATCAACAATAATTGTATTATCTTTAATATATTGTTATTTTAAATATTGTAAAAATCGAAAAATTATTCATATCAATGTAAACAAACCTGATGAAAGTATTGAATTACCCATAATAAAAATAGTTGAGGACAACAAAGATCTTAAGGAGGGAGGAGTTACAATTGATAAACAAGCTCCTAAGCTTGATGACCAATCTATAAACAACGTACGATTCTTCTAAACATCCGTTGTACCAATTCAGCATTATTAAATTATTTTACATATCCAATTTCATAAACATCATGACTTCATTATGCTGATGCATGATTCATATTATTAAGACTAACGTATCAACTCATTGTTTACACAGCTGCATCATCATTGTTTACACAGCTGCATCATCATTGTTTACACAGCTGCACCATCCCATATTTATGCTGATCTCATCTTTTTATTCCCTTGATCAAAATTGCGACTATGCAATTTTGGGTTCTTTGTTTCCCATCTGTATAAATTCGACTTGATCATCCAGATCAAAGTTAGTTATTAGTTATCGTTCAACCATCAAACGTGTTAGTTGTTACCTATTGTTCAAACGTATTTATCAAGTTCATAAAGTGTTCTTTTTTAATAAAAATAAAGTGTTTTTAATCAATAATACCAAGTTTGGTATTAATATATTTTTTTGAATAATAGAAGTGTAGAAACATAACTCGCGCACAAAACCCCGAGTTTCTCGAGAGCTGAAGCTGCACACTCAACACTCTTGAAATTAATACAAGGCGTTTCAGCCACAGTGTATACAATATACAGTGGGAAAACTCTAGGTGGGGAAATGAAATACACTGTGCTTTAAAACTTAATTTAACAGAGGATTAAGAGAAATTTAACAGAGACCACAGCGAAACAACTATAGGAAATACAGGTGTAATGCAGAGCAGAGCATATGCTCGTGCTTAAAGCGTAAAGCTTTTGGTAATTCCTCGGAGCTACTCGGCGTTGAAAATTGATAGTCCACTTTTTACTCTAAGTTTAACGACTAGTTTATCCATAGATTATGGTTTCAGCCATCGCATCGATACTCACTCTTATTCGGTTACTGTTCGGCGAGTCGCGTGAGGCCGCGTTCGTTTTACCTTTTGTTACAAAATACATTTTTGTACTGTATCACCTGTTTTTCTCTGCACCGCGACTACCGCGCACGGGTGGCGTCATCGATGCATTTACCTCCTCCAAATGATGTGATGATTGCTGCATCGACACCTTCATCACCAAATAATACTATTATTATAGATTTGACCCCAAGTTCCAATGAACTCCCAGGCTACTGGTCAACCTAGTTAATATCATATTTAATTATCTCAGCATTCTCGCAATTACAAAATTGAGCAATATTAAAATTGCATACTTCCAATTGATTATAAAATAAATTGCAACATTTCGTAACATTAAAAATGCATTGCTCTGTAAAATCAATTGCAAAGTTGCTGACGAGTATTGGAAAGCAATAATTAAAATAGGCTTAATGATAACGAAGAATTGATTGCAACAGTCAGTCAAGATCGGAACTTGAACCAATAAAGAGTTATAGCCAAAACAATTAAAAAGGTTTTTTTTACGAGTAATAAAAGAATCTACTTTAGTGGGGCAGTCGGTAAGCAGTCAATCTAAAGATTGACTTGAAAAAAAAACTCATGTAATAGCTATTAAATTCGAAATTGGAAAAAAAGGTTCCGAATATAATTAAAAATGCAGAATTTTCCAAGAATTCGTTCCTACCCTTTCTAAAGAAGGAGGTAATTAATAAAGGTCTCTTGGTACCATAAACCAAAACAGTGTTCAAAAACGAAAAAAAGGGTAACAATCAACAAAATAAAAATGAGCAATCCGACGAACCAACAATTCAGCATCTCTGCAACTGAAATGCTCAAGGAAACAGCAGCAGTAAAGGAATTTTGTGGCAACAAAAATTACTACTTATCCTCTTTCATCCGTGAGGTGGAGCTTATACTTCCTTTGTTCCGGGAAAATGCTACATTACAGGATGATGTATACAACAGATACATACTAAACAAAATCCAAAGATCATCGCTACAGGTAATTCGAATATTGGGAGCAAGTCCAAGCTGGGAGAAAGTAAAAACGGAGCTCATCAAAAATTTCGGGATTAGAGAATCATACCACAATCTGCATCTTGAGACGGCATCAACACAAAAAATTATAATGTAAGTGAATTTTATCATATGTTAAAAAATATTCTAGATAAGCTCAACACCAAATATGAATTTGATAGCAATAAACCTGTGTGTTAGATGGGGCCTGACCTTAATCTATTTCCGATATTTTCCCATGGTCACAAAATGCAATTGCAAGCAATTAAGTGTAGTTTATTGGCTTCAAGAATCTTACCGCGGATGGAAGCAAAAAAATGCCAATAACCCCGGATTCGTTTTCATTCTCATGCCATGCCATGCTGAACTCATTCCCAGTGCACAGTCAGTCAGTCTTCAATTGTTTTGCTGAGTGGCTCTCATTTCATTGTTTATGATAGAAACAATGAACTTGGGATATACCCACAAAGCCTGACTCACAATGATTTGACTCGTGCCGGGTTATCAGATGGCAGTGTATAAATATTGTTTACGTCCGTCATGGTGGTCAGCATATGTATTGTTTGCTTGTTGTAGTTTATATTACACTACACCCTTATTGCTCAGAAGTGTTGTGTACTAATTGAGTGATTAGTACAGAAAACTTAATAGAAATTTTTTTCACGGTGTTATTCTTGCTGCATGTGCATTGGTCACCTGGGATTTTCCAACTAAAGATAGGGTAAGTATGCTACTTTTAATTTCTATATAATTCAAAATATATTTCAGTGAGCTTATATTTATATATATGAGATTCATTACATGTGTATTTACTTTGTTACTATGTTTAATATTATATATAATATTTAATTTACTTTATACGTAATTTCAAAATATGAATTTAATATTGTTGACTTACTCTAAATTGCTACTAGTTAGTCTCTGACATTTATATTTTATAGTATATTCAAATCAATCAGTCATCTTGTACAATTTTAAATTATTGTTGTGTACTTTTCTTGGTTTACCATCAACCTCTATTGTTGTGTTTACATTATTTGTATTTATCACTATAAAAGGTCCTATTTAAGGTTTATCAAGTGTTCTCCTATTTTCCTTTTTGAAGAGAACTAAATCGTTTGTTTTAAATGAATTGGATTAGTTTTTGTCATTTTGTCGCTACGTTTCTGTTTGACTTCGAAGTCGAAAAGATCTGCTAAATTTCAAGCAATTTGCAAATTTCTTGCATTAAATTATTCGTAAACTCCGTACCTTGGTCAGATTTTAATATTTTGAAATGTCCAAATTTTAATATAAGGTCGTGACTAATGTGTACGCGACTGTTTTGGCGTCTTTCGATTCTAATGGTGATGCTATCACGAATTTACTTAGCTCACACTGCACCGTCAAGATGTATCTATAGTAGTTCGAGATTCTTAATGACCCTACGATATCGATAGCTATTGTTTCGAAACTGGTGGTAGGTGTTTCGGTTTTTAACATGTGTTCTCTTGTGTGCCGTACTTGTTTATTTATTTGGCACTGTTTGCAATTGTTGACATAGTTTTTAATCATGCTGTTCATGTTTTTCCAGCAATATCTTTGTTTTAGTTTTAATTGGGTTTTTCTCACTCCTAAATGTCCTCCGTGTGGCGTGTCGTGATATCCTTGTATCAACTGATTCTGTATTGTTGTATCCTTTATACTCTTCGGGGGTTCATATAACATTATACTTAGTTTTGCGCGACTTTCATATTTTTTACTTTGTTGCAACATATTAATTATACTCCTGAAATCTTCTTTACTTATTATTTTGAAGATATCATCGTTATTTGATAACGCTAATTCACATATATTCATCTCGAAAATTCTATCTAACAACTTTTCCTTGGTGGATACGTATATGGCACTGGACTTATCGTTGCAGATTCTAACATTCGATCTAATTGTATTTGAGTTCGCTGAAAGCTTTTCGTTAGCGGAAACGTATTTCTCGGTAACTTTATCACTACAGTATACGATGACTTCGTCGCTTGTTCTGACGATATCGAATTTATTATTTTTGCACAATATAAATTTTAGCTTCATAACTTTTCTTACTTCGGATATTGATGTGTTTAAAAAGTATTTATGCCAATAATTTCATCTGTAGCTATTGGGAATGATTCTTCCAAATGATTTTCTGCGGTATACATACATTCCAATTTGAAGTGTCAAATTCGATATATTGATGTCTCAGTGGTTCTATTTGCCAATTTGCATTTACCATAATTAAAATGTGCAGAATCGATTTAAGCTTTGACGATACTGTATTATATTTATCGAATGCTTAGAACTAAATTTAAAGAAAGAATGTGATTTTTCATTTTTTATACGTAATGTCAACTTGTTTCACTATTATTTTGTGTTGACGCGAACTGTTAGTTGAATAGATAAAAACCAAAGTCTAAATACAATATTTCGAATATTTATACGATCGATGGCTAATTTAACTAGAGTGTAAAGTTTTGTTTTAGTGCGCGTTACCAATTGTTAATTCTATGCATTCATCAATCATTATCAACAACATCTATTAAATTTTTTTCCTTTTAAACGTTAGGCGCATTGACACTGCGGTCACGGAAAATTTATTTGACCTAGCCTTCTACCCCCTGTATAGCGCAACGATGCCGGCTAAAGCTCAGCGCGTGGGTGTGGTTCTTCAGGAGGTTAGGCTAGGCCCGTGTCGATCCGAATAACATGGACAAGGGATGGGAATCAGGATTGGGTGTTGGTACTGAACCTGAAGAAAAAAAAACTTAGCCGTTAAAGCCGTTAAAAGTAATAGAAATATTTAAAATAATTCAAATAAAAAAAAACAATATAATAAAATTATAATAGTACAAAAATATAATTCGAAATAATAAGAAAAAATTAATGTTTTAAAGAAAACTATAATAAAGATAATAATCGGGGTAAAAATTATGATTTAAAGAAAGTTATGATAACAAAACAATAATCAAAAAAAATAATTATGATAAAAAGGAAACTATAATAACAGAAGAAGAAGAAAAAACGGGAGAGTGAAGTGGAGTCTACAGAAAAATTCAGTTTTTCTCTAAATAATAAACGGAACTAAACTTACTCTGGCTGATGATGAGCGCTCTTCACCGCTGGAAATTGTCCTGAAAACTCAAAAAATTACACGATGGCCTCACTCCACTCTCTAGGCTTTCTTTTGTTTTCCTTAAACTTGACTATAAATTTTCCCCCTCAACTCAAAATTTCACATCAGGTGTATGTAATCAAATGGTTTTTAGTGTTTCCTTTTTAGGATTTATTTGTTTTCAATGTTTAATTCATTAATTTCCCATCGTCGCCTTTTTACAACAAAAAAACAATAATTTATGAAAAAAAATCTTATGGTACAATCGCAGTTTTATTTTCGTGATCTGAATTAAATGGATCAGGAGCAAGTTATAGAAACTTCATCTAGTCCAAGTTAAATGGCGCAGTGAACTCGCTTCACAATTGAATGGTCGATAAAATTAATCACTTGAACCCACTTTGTATTGCTCAACACGGTGGTTTCGTATTAGACTGCAATCTGTGCTTCGCGTATGCATTCCCGTCATCAACACGCCGCGCCCCAACGGTATTGAACATAGCCTTCCATGGTGCCAAACACATCTTGTCGAGCCACTTTTTTTGTAAATCCATTAAGCTTCCCGTTTTTTCGCCCAAATCGCATGATCATCACTCCTTTTTTGGTTTTCACTGTTTCACTCGATTGTGTTTTTGTGTTTTTTTTCTTTTTGGACACTTCGGCCTCTTTTTCTTTTCTAGTTCACGCGATCTCTTTGTTAAAAATCTAAACCCGCCTTACTCCATCTTCATTCCAAAATCAACTGACCCCCAAGTCCTTCAGTTTTTCTTCCACTCCATTGCTATCTTTTTGGGGCCAAGTGCTAAAGGTCCCGCTGGCTTCCAGTTGGATGCGGATTTCAGATTTTTCCAAGTTGTCAGGTCGCATCAACCCGCTACTTGGCCTTTCATACGCATTCCAACTGAAAGCTGCAATCCGAGCAGGAAAAAAAATGGAAGGAAAAAAATTCGAGGCAGCTCTGGGGATCGAACCGACCTCCTCACGGTTTTGAGGCAGCGACGCTCCCTGAAGGCTACTGAATCATGGTAACTGAAAAGGTGCAGTTGTTGAACGTAAAATTGAAGGGGCTTGTTGCAAGTTAATCGCAACATTCGTGGGGACGACCTCGACCCAGGAGATACGTCTCATTGCCGGGCAGAAACTAGATCTTAATTACGAATATCTTGTGCGTGGTAAATGCCTAGTGAGCATTCCTGGTCGTCTTCCAACTCATATGCCATTGAGCCTACCCTTCGTGCAATTTTTTCTACCGCGAATTGTGGAGCTAATTTGGCAGCAAAATGATTTACAGCGCTGCTTAGTGCGTGGTTTCTCACCCAGACTCTCTGGCCTAGCGAGAAGTTGCGTATTTTACAGCGGAAGTTGTACGCACGTGCCTCTTTGGAATGTGCCTCTGCCAGCCTTTCCTGTCTTCAACCAGCCGTAATCCGAGCCATGTTGGATAGGCTGGTATCCGAAAATAAGGAAATGCGGTGGAAAACCAGTGGAGTAATGCACAACGTTTCGAAACGCGGAGCAGGACTCTGCGAGATGTTCATCCCATTTCTTGTGATTGTCCACTATGTAGGCTTGGATCGCCGACAGTATACTCTGGTTTGCCCGTTCTGAAGCGTTTGCTTGTGGGGTGTTAAATGGAGTTCGACAGTGTTGCACTCCAAACTAATCTACATAACATCTGAGTGCACACATGAGAAACAAACTGAACTCCATTGTCCGAATGCAGAACTTCTGGGACTCCAAAACTGAGAAAAATTTCGTTCTTTATGTATTTGGCGACAACTTCTCCAGTGGCCTTCGGTAGTGCTTTCACCAAATAAACTTGATGTAGTAATCAATCACTACAAGTAGTTGGGTATTCCAAGACCTTGAACGTGGGTATGGACCAAGAAAGTCCACAAATAATCGCTGTAAGGGTCTACAGATTTCCGTGGGTGCTCCAAGTGGTGGTCTCATGGTGAAGTTAGGTGGGTTAATTTGCTTGCAGGTTTCGCAGGCTCTAATATAGTTGGCAACGTCCTGCCTTAATTGAGGCCAGTAATAATATCTTTGTAAGACCTCGATGGTCTTCTTTATTCCCACGTGAGAGCCCCTGGGATCATCATGAGCACGAGCTATGAGTTTCCCTTTGTGGTTTTCAGGGATCCACAATTTCGTTCTGGGAATGTCATTTTGGAGGGTTCCTTTCGAACTGGTGTGAAGATACACACGCCCGTCGGTGGTGGACACATTCTGAAAGCTTTCGGGGTTCTTTTTAATTTGCGCGACCAAATCTAAATACTCAGCGTCCAAAAAAACTGAGTCAGGCATCACCTCATCGATTTGATACTGCTTGGAGTTATTAATGGCGGGCAAAATCGAACCGTCACCACCTCGTGGTGCCCGCTGGATACCCAACTAACGACGGTAGTGGCGAGTGTGGGACGCCATATTCCTGCTTACCAGCGTGGGGCTAGCAACCCTGCCTGGCATTACCCAATTGCTACGAACCCTAAAACACGGCCTCGGAACCAGGTCTTCGTAGACTTCCAACAAGCATACGATAGTATAGATCGAAATATACTATATAAAATAATGCTTGATTTTGGGATACCTATCAAACTAATACGAATGACCAGACTAACGATGACCGACACACGATCTAAAGTCAGATGTCAAGGAGATCTGACTCAAAGCTTCGACACCAGCTCAGGTCTTAAACAGGGTGATGGCCTCGCCCCCACACTCTTCAATTTGGCCCTAGAGTATGTCATCAGGAAGATTGCAGTAGACAATGCGGGAACGCTACTCTTTAAGTCTACTCAAATAGTAGCGTACGCCGATGACATCAACGTCATGGCCCGATCTCTATCTCGTGCCAAAGAAGCGTTTACTGAGCTGGAGTCAGCGGCTAGGCAAGTCGGCCTAAGGGTCAATGTGAACAAGACCAAATATATGACCCAGTCAAGGAAAAAGACGCCAAATAGACAAAACATGACGATAAATAACTACAGTGTGGAAAGCGTTAACTCTTTTATTTATCTTGGTGTCAACCTCGCCAAAGACGGGAATGAAAAGGACGAAATTGAACGGCGAATTGGTCTAGCCAATAAAATATACTTTTCAGTCCTCTCGGTGATTAAAAGTAACAAAGTGCACCGAAAAAATAAGCTGCGCGTCTATAAAACGATCATCCGTCCTGTATTGATTTACGGATGTGGAACATGGACTTTGACTCAAGCCTCAGAAAAAAGGATTGACGTCTTCGAACGCCGCATTTTGAGACGGATTCTGGGGCCCGTGAAGGACGGACCGGACTGGCGAATCCGGTACAACCATGAGTTGTACGCTCTTTATGACGAGCCACCGGTATCGATTCTGACGAAACTGCTACGACTTCAGTGGGCTGGCCATGTGGAGCGTATGGATGACAGGCGAATTCCCAAGCGCTCCATGAAAGGCCGAGCAACAGGAAGCCGCCCACCAGGAAAACCACGCAAACGATGGGAGGATGCAGTTGACAACGACAGCGAATCCTTGCTGGGATTCGCTAATTGGAGGACGCGGTCGCTGGACCGAGAAAGTTGGAGGCAGTGTCTTCGGGAGGCCAAGGCTCGATTTGGGCTGGTGCGCCATTGATGATGGAGTTATTAATGGCTAGAGGCAATTCAACCGCACTAGCTTTGTCAGGGACAATGTTTTGTGTTCCTTCTGGTGCTCAATAGTGAAGTCGAATCCCTGTAGTTTCAAACTCCACTTTGCCAATCTGCCAGATAAATCTTGCTGGCTCACTAGCCACTTTAAACTAGCATGATCGGTAATGATGGTGAAACGCAGCCCGTCGATGTTTGCTCGAAATCTTTTAACACTTTGCACAACTGCTAAGCACTCTAATTCTGTGATGCTATAGTTGCGCTGGGCCGTGTTCAATTTCGCAAACATGAATGCGATAGGATGCTCTCCACCATAATCATCCTTTTGGAACAGCACACTGCCAATGCCCGTAGTGCAAGCATAACACTGGATGTAGAAGGGCCAACCAAAATCGGCATTAGTTAGAACTGGCGCAGTAACAAGACGCTGCTTAATATCTTGAAATGCTTTATTAGCGGCGTCTGTCAACGCAATGCTCGTTTTGCCTTGAGTACGTCTGATAAAGGACTCGCCAAGGAGGCAAAATTCGGGATGAACCGCCTATACCAGCCTGCCATGCCTATGAACAGCCAGATGTCCTTCATTGTTTTGGGTGCTGGGTAAGTTAGGATGCTTGCTACTTTTTCAGAATCAGTTTTCAGAGTCTCGTCATTAACGACATAGCCAAGATATTTCATTTCTTTTTGCCGGAATTTACTTTTTTCCACGTTGATTGTCAAATTTGCCTTCCGCAATAATTTTGACACTGTGGAAAGTAATTCCATGTGCTCATCAAAGGTGGAACTTGTTATGAGCAAGTCATCGAGATATACAAATAGCTTGTCTTGTAGCTGGTGAGGGATGACCTTGTGCATCAATCTACACATTGTCTGAGGAGCATTACAAAGGCCAAAATGCATGACAATGAACTGGTATAACGGCCTGCCGGGAAAGGTGAATGCTGTTTTCTCCCGAGAGCTTGTGTCCAAGGGTATCTGCCAAAATGCGCCCATCAAGTCTAAACTCGTGCTCGGGTAGCTTGAAGACATGCCAAGAGTCCTTCGATTAATGGTAATGGATAAGTGTCTTTGACAGTAACTTTATTAAGTCGTCGGGCATCAAGACATAGCATCACCTTTCCAGGTTTCCGGACTATCGTCACAGGGGAACTCCATGCGCTGTGACTTTCTTCTATTACGCCTAAGGACAGCATTCGATCTAGCTCATCGTTTATCAGAGCTTGAATGACAGTAGATACGGCGTAATGTCTCTGTTTTATAGGCTGGGCAGTACCAGTGTCTATGTGATGTGACAACAAATTCGTCTTGCCCAATCCTAAGATGTTGAAGGACAGAAAATCTTTCTTTATCAGGTCAAGTTCAGTGGATTCCTGGGGAAGCTACTCATGAAACGCACTTTTCGAGGATTCCGTCACCGCGTTGATGATAGGCAGTGATATGGGTGAAATGTTAAAAAGTCAACTCCGAGGTATAAAGAGTTTGTAAAGGCAGGTACGACTAAGAAGCGGATTATACGCGTGCGATTGTTAAAACGCACTAGGCTATTAACGTATCCTAGAACGGCAACGCCATCTCCTGATGCAGTTTTGACCGTGGCTTTCAAAGGGTGCATGCGTAGGCCAAAATAGTAAGTATGTTTCAGCCCTTTAGAACCAAAGATACTAATACTGGCCCCGCTATCTAACAGGCCTAATAGTTTTCGCCCTTTTATCTCTATCTCAGCGAAAGGTCGATTGTCTCCCGCATGGGTAGTTATCGACTCAAGGCAGGATTTTTTTAAGAAAATTCTGGTTTTCAGATAGTTATACGACCGCTTGAATCGTGAAGCCTGTGGCTTGATGGTTGGGACTGTGTTACTGTCCGATGTTTGGATAGTAACGTCACGGAATGAACGGTCAGCACTTACTTTCGGCGTCGTAGTTGCGGGTCGGTATTCGAAGCGGTCTCCGTGGTAGAGATTCGTTGAGGCCTGCGATGTGATGGAGTGTACAGAGTCCTCATATTCTGCACACTCCGACCAGCGTTTGCCGCACATTTGGTGCATCATGGTTTGACCACCCACCGAGTTCCACACCCAAAGCAAAATTGTCTCAGCACTGTCTAAGAACATTCCATAAATGAATGCCCTATATCCTGGCAGTTCCAAGAAACTCGCAAATCCATACTCGGGCGTGCCTGAAGTGCATTTGTCGAAGCGATGCCGTCGCCGGACGATCTTCAGTCTGTCGGTATCTACTTGATGTGGGAGCCAGATAACGGCTCTGAGGCACGATTTCAGCCTGTTGTCTGACGATGGCATTTATTTCTTCATTGGGATCGTCATAGTCACTGCAGATTTCCGCTACTGAATAAGAGCGTTTATATTGATTCCTTTCCAGGGCCTTACCATTTGGGTGCCACACCGCTTCTTTTGCTACACACCGACGAAACAAGGCCTGGCTTGAATGAAACTCCACACCAGCCAAATGGTTTCTTAATCGGAGATCCATGTTCCGTAGTAGGATGCATTGCAAATCAATGTCGGGCAGCGTGTGCCTTAGTCGTAACGCTAACGCCTCCAAGGCATCGTGAAAATCTTGCAAGGGCTCACCTGGACGCTGTAACCGAGCATCCATAGCGTGTATCACGTCCACGTCCGGCTGTTGAGTCGCAAAACGCTCTTTTAGGGCCTTTCCTGGCCGATCTCTAGGTGGCGGGGAAGTGTGAACGCTACGTGTTCGCGTTTTGGTTTCTGTGGGTGACAGGGTCATACGACCTAGCCCCCGGGTTAGACGTTCGAGCGCAGAGTCGTCTGACCTACGTACTGTATTTGACATTATACCTATGATAAATGTCAACAAAGATTACTTTATATATATGCGAGGGAACCAAAAACTAGAAGTCGCGTATCAAATCCAAAAATTATGTTTTTATACTACTCCAAAATTCCAATAGCCGAAAATTCCAAAATCCAAAAATTGCAATCATTGTAAAATGTGTATGATTAATAATTATTTCCGTCAATAATTTTTTTTTCAGGCTCAGCATCAACATTTACATTGATTGGATGTAATGAAAGGGAAAGGGTTATTAAATGTTACGAGGAGAAAAAAAACTTGTATATTTATGAAAATTAATTGAAGACAGAGCTCTTTCCATATAAACCCGGGTGAAGAGGAGCTCTCCTAGAACTATACTTCACTCGCAAAGTCCACTCATAGGTAGACACGGCTGTGTTGAAATCTCCTAAGGATCTAACAACACACCGGATAAGCCACGCTGGAAGGTTGCCTCAACACCACGAAAGGTGGACGAGAAATCAGGAATATCCTCTGATTCGAAGTGTTTAGTCTTTGCTAAGCTATCCCGTGAAAGGAGATACAGTAGACACATACCTGATAGTAGCACTCGCCACCAGATTATATGTTATGGTTCACCCGTCTGATCGAGCCCTAATATCGGGGCTACTAACTCATTTCGACACAATGGGTGCCACCGCGACCGCAGTGACCTATATTATAGAAATAGTTTTTGAAAGAAAAAAGGAGAAAAAATGTTACAAATTTTAGATAGGAGTTGACAAAATTTATTAAAAATTCAAGTAATTTCAATAACTAAGATGAAACAAATGCAATATAAGGGGAAAAATAGAACTTATTTGAAAATATTCTGAATTTTTGAGTGAATCCGTACAGTCAAATAAAATGCAACAAAATTAAATACTATAAATTAACTTCATCACAAAGCCAAAAGCCATAGTTTGGGCGCCATTTGTTGCGACCTAAGCGTATTGACATTGCGGTCACGCGAAATTTATTTGACCTAGCCTTCTACCCCCTGTATAGCGCAACGATGCCGGCTAAAGCTCAGTGCGTGGGTGTGGTTCTTTAGGAGGTTAGGCTAGGCCCGTGTAGATCCGAATAACATGGACAAGGGATGGGCATCAGGATTGGGTGCTGAGCCGGAAAAAAAACTTAGGCCATAATACGGTTAAAAGTAATAGAAATATTTAAAATAATTCAAATACAATAAACTTATAATAGTACAAAAATATAATTCGAAATAATAAGAAAAAAATAATGTTTTAAAGAAAACTATAATAAAGATAATAATCGGGGTAAAAATTATGATTAAAAGAAAGTTATGATAACAAAACAATAATCAGAAAAAATAATTATGATAAAAAGGAAACTATAATAACAGAAGAAGAAGAAGAAAAAACGGGAGAGTGAAGTGGAGTCTACAGAAAAATTCAATTTTTCTCTAAATAATAAACGGAACTAAACTTACTCTGGCTGATGATGAGCGCTCTTCACCGCTGGAAATTGTCCTGAAAACTCAAAAAATTACACGATGGCCTCACTCCACTCTCTAGGCTTTCTTTTGTTTTCCTTAAACTTGACTATAAATTTTCCCCCTCAACTCAAAATTTCACATCAGGTGTATGTAATCAAATGGTTTTTAGTGTTTCCTTTTTAGGATTTATTTGTTTTCAATGTTTAATTCATTAATTTCCCATCGTCGCCTTTTTACAACAAAAAAACAATAATTTATGAAAAAAAATCTTATGGTACAATCGCAGTTTTATTTTCGTGATCTGAATTAAATGGATCAGGAGCAAGTTATAAAAACTTCATCTAGTCCAAGTTAAATGGCGCAGTGAACTCGCTTCACAATTGAATGGTCGATAAAATTAATCACATGAACCCACTATGTATTCCTCAACACGGTGGTTTCGTATTAGACTGCAATCTGTGCTTCGCGTATGCATTCCCGTCATCAACACGCCGCGCCCCAACGGTATTGAACATAGCCTTCCATGGTGCCAAACACATCTTGTCGAGCCACTTTTTTTGTAAATCCATTAAGCTTCCCGTTTTTTCGCCCAAATCGCATGATCATCACTCCTTTTTTGTTTTTCACTGTTTCACTCGATTGTGTTTTTGTGTTTTTTTCTTTTTGGACACTTCGGCCTCTTTTTCTTTTCCAGTTCACGCGATCTCTTTGTTAAAAATCTAAACCCGCCTTACTCCATCTTCATTCCAAAATCAACTGACCCCCAAGTCCTTCAGTTTTTCTTCCACTCCGTTGCCATCTTTTTGGGGCCAAGTGCTAAAGGTCCCGCTGGCTTCAAGTTGGATGCGGATTTCAGATTTTTCCAAGTTGTCAGGTCGCATCAACCCGCTACTTGGCCTTTCTTCCGCATTCCAACTGAAAGCTGCAACCCGAGCAGGAAAAAAAATGGGAGGAAAAAAATTCGAGGCAGCTCTGGGGATCGAACCGACCTCCTCATGGTTTTGAGGCAGCGACGCTCCCTGAAGGCTACTGAATCATGGTAACTGAAAATGTGCAGTTGTTTAACGTAAAATTGAAGGGGCTTGTTGCAAGTTATTCGCAACACCATACAAAATTGAAGTGTGACTCAAAATAATTAGTGTACAATTTTAAATCCTGGTCGTTCCTGGTAAATCCTTTAATCATCATTAAGTTGATCTTTTAGTTTACTCGCAAATAACGCAACAAATTGTTCTTCATCTTCGCCTTCTTCCTGTTTGCAATTGTGTTCCATATTCTTCGATGGAGTTCCATCTGGATTATCTTACGTCGAAATCCCAGTTTCGATCGCAGCGTTAGTCGTCAACGTTCAAATTTAAATTTTTGTTCTTAATTTTAGTAAGAAACTTTCCGCATCAAATGTGCAGAATAGCCTTGATATAGGTTTCGAGTGGGCAGAATCGCCATGAAATGGGTTGGTAGGATCGCCATGAAATGGGTTGGCAGGATCGCCATGAAATGGGTTGGCAGGATCGCCATGAAATATCCTGGCTGGATCGCCATGAAATGTGCTTTGTTAGATGGGGCCATTGTGTTTTTTAGTTAGATGAAAGAGAAATGGACTCACCTAAATATTGGCGTCTAGCGCCAAAGCTGTTGGCATGCGTGAGCTGCCTATATTCCTAATACAGCGCAAGCGCCGCAAAGAACAATCAAAGGATGGCAATGTAGGCAGTCCAAATTCTCTAGTGTAAATGTTATTTTATTGATTGATTCCCATTTCTTTTATACAAAAATATTGCTTATGTACAACTTACTAACTAATCAAATATTATTTTTATTTCCTGACCTAAATCTTTTTCCGATATTTTTCCATGGTCACAAAATGTAATTGCAAGCAATTAGGTGTAGTTTATTGGCTTCAAGAACCTTACCGCGGATGGAAGCAAAAAAATGCCAATAACCCCGGATTCGTTTTCATTCTCATGCCATGCCATGCCAACTCATTCCCAGTGCACAGTCAGTCAGTCTTCAATTGTTTTGCTGAGTCGCTCTCATTTCATTGTTTATGACAGAAACAATGAACTTGGGATATACCCACAAAGCCTGACTCACGATGCTTTGACTCATGCCGGGTTATCAGATGGCAGTGTATAAATATTGTTTACGTCCGTCATGGTGGTCAGCATATGTTTTGTTTGCTTGAATTTTCTCATGTCTCAAACGAGTCAATTATCTTGAAAACATTTTTGGAAGGTATCGACCAACATCTGGCTAGTGTAGTTTATATCAGAAATATAACAACATTGAGGGAAGCATTTTATTTGTTGGACGAGTCTGGACTTCTAAGACAATATAACAATAGACAAAGACGCAACCACCAATTTGATTATAATAAGGGAAATGTATTCTGGACAAATTATATAAAAGAATTTCAAAAAACTCAGAATAATGACATATTTAAGGGAAATACAAATTATCCTAATTCGGGACAGTTTCGAAGAAGTAGTGATTATAATCAGAAAAAATCGGGACAGTTTCGAAGAAATAGTGATTATAATCAGACAAATTCGGGGCAGTACAGGTGAAATCAACGTCATTTAAACAGTGCAGACTCAAGACAATCTAGATATATTGAACCAATGTGGATCATTTAAGTGGTGAGGTAAATTTTCAGTTGCCACCTCGCAACAAAATTTACTGATAGTAGAATTGATTGTAGGGGGTGTCCAAATTAATTGCCTTATCTGGGTCCACTTCAACCTTGCTAGACAAAGACAAATTACCTAGGTATAAACGTAAAAACTTACGGGAAACTATATGCTTCAACACACTTAGTGGTGTAACAAAAGTTACACAAGAAATTATCACAGAACTTCCGACTGAATTTAATGAAGATAACCTCATGAGATGGAAACTTACAACGTTTAAAAATAATCATTTTGATGATCTCATTGGTCCGAATTTGCTGAAATTAAAGCAGGCAATCATAAATTTGGAAGAATATTATATTGAAATTCAATTACAACTTCGAAGATATTAACACTTTAGATGAAACTCCCGTTGACCAAGATACCCTGAATAAACTCGTAAGAGAAGATATGTACTTCGAAGAAAAGAATAAGTTAGGCACTTTGATAAAAAGGAACAAAGATTTATTTTTTCAACGGGCCAAAAATTGACTCATATTCACAAAATTCAACATGAGATGGTGACAAAAAGCAGTAGACCCATTTACTCAAAAATTTATAGGTATCCGCAACTCCACGAAGAAGAGATTAATAGATAAATGAAGGAGATGTTGGAACAGGGCATTATTACGGAAAGTAATTCACCCTACAATTCACCCTTAGTTCCTTAAAAAAACGGTAACTCCGGAAAGAAGAAATGGAGAATCGCTATCGATTATAGACATCTCAATGAGAAACCCATAAGTGACAAGTTTCCAATCCCTAATATTGAAACTATATTAGAAAAACTGGGCAGGGCTCAATACTTCACTACATTAGACCTTGCAAAAGGTTTTCATCAGGTGTTGATTAGGGAAGAAGACAGGAAGAAAACGGCTTTCTCGACACCTTTAGGGCATTATGAGTAAGAATGCCGTTTGGGTTGAAAAATGCCCCAGCGACATTTCAACGACTGATTAATTCTGTGTTAGGAGATTATATAAACCAAATATGTGTAGTATATTTGGACGACATATTAATATTTAGCACTTCCATAGAAGAACATATGTTAAGTTGTTACGTTCGCCATGCAACTTGGTCGATCTCAAACCCTCAAGGGCGAAATATGGGTCTGCCCTGTCCGTGAAGACCCCAAACCACCGTGCGGGTAAACGCTGTCTTGCACAAATTGAAGATGCTACGTTCGCCACTTCACGCAACCAAGCCAATCATTGAATTATATTGTTGTTTTTGAATTATATTGTTATGAAGTTCAACTATATTGATATTAACGAATTATATTGTAGGAAGTAGAGATTTGAATTATATGGTAAGGAGTAGAAGTTGAATTATATAAATGTAGAGGACATGTAGGATGTAAGGATATTAGATTAGATAACTAAGTAGGTAGTAAGTTTGTTATGGAGAGTGTTCCGGACACCGTCACAGACCCTGCAGATAAGTTGCCAGCAATGACGGCAACAAACACGATCACCCAATCGCGCAGTGGATCCAAGTCCAGGCCCCGCCCGGTCTACGATGCGCCCCAATGGAGTCCCCTTTGCGTCAGTGATACCCACAACCATTGGCACTGGCAATTCGCCATGGCTGGCGGCTGCCGCGAGTGTTTCGCCGGACAGGCGTCAATCACAGCATTTCCCCTCGCATCGAGACACAACGTCTGACCTCTGACGAAATCAGTTCAAAAGCTTTTGAAAGCTGCGATGGGGTCAACTGCCCAGCTGAGTGGTCATTGACCAACGACACGAAAAAACGGGACTGGGCTTTGGCTTAAATAGCATTGCGGGAGCAGCTGACGGGGCTTGCTTTTTAACGTCGACCGCTGGTGGAAGCTGGGTGTTGGCTGCACGTCGAGCGCTTGGACGATTGTTTTTTTGTTCCTTGGACGCCGGTGTGTGGTGGAAGCTGTGGTTTCGGTTTTACGGCAGGAGTTGAACAAATTTTAAAAGGACGGCGGAAATCGATCGGAGAAACTAGGATAAGAAGCGAATTGTAAGTAGATTTAAGTGTATCTAGTTAGAAATTAGGGTTTAGTTAGGTTTTTTTAAAAATAAATTGTGCCTTGAATTAAATTATAAACTTTGTGATTTTGTGAAGTGGCGAGGCGAAAATCGCGTTCCTGGCCTGTGTTCTTGTGCTCCTCTATTCGATCGGTGGTTTTGGGTCACCGTGAATCCGATTCCCGTTTCGGGATTCGCGGGCAGGGCAGTCCCGGCGCGGAAACGGGTGGCGCCCTTATTTTTAGAATACATAGTCCCACACCCCTCTTCGCGCGTGAAGCCGGGTGGGATTGCCCGAACCGTGGCTAGGATCGGCTACGGTGTAGTGGAGAACGTTGCGCAAATTATAGACGTAACAAAGTATCCAAAAAGTCTTCGATATATTGAGGGCACATAATCTAAAAATTCAAATGGATAAGTGTAATTTTTTCACAAGAACTACAGAATATCTAGGACTAATTCTCGTTACGGAAGGAGTAAAACCAAACATGGATAAGATTAGGGCCGTTCAGAAACTGAAGCTTCCTGAAACAGCAAAACAAATCAAATCTTTTCTATAGTTGTTCAAGATTTTACATCAATGAGACTAATAATTAATTCTTATTTTCAGTTGATCTTGAAAAACATTGAATATGCAATGTCAATAATATATTTAATTGCATGTAAAAAGTAGAATGTTTGACATATAATGATGGAGGAAGTAATTGAAATCTTACAAACACAAAGACCAAAACTACTAAAAACTGCAATTTTTTATTTGGAGAAAGCTTTTTAAAGCATATGATCTAGCAAAGTATTGACTACAAGCCATTTTAACATTCAAAGCGTTGATTACCACAAATGCAAATTTGATTGCAATTTTGTTGGTTTTCAAAATTAAAGCAGTTTTTTTATTAAAACTAAAACACTGTGAAAAATATTCAAAATCGGCTCAAATTATGCAAATATTATAAAACTTTGATAGACTTTACAATAAAGTGTTTAGAATAAAAGATATAAGGTAATATCATTCGTATGAGCCGTTTTTACATGGTAACTTTGAATGATTCTTTAATTTTTATTTAGTTTTTCTCTCAGAATCATGCAAAACAAATTGGCCAGTTTCTCTTCAAAAACTGAAAGGAATGTATAAATTATATAAACATCTATTTCTGAGCTGTGCAAATTAGGTTGAAAATTGATTTTAAATGAAAAAAACTATAATTTTTCCCATTTTCATTTATTAAATTAAAAAAACGGCTAAACGGAATTTTTTAAAGTTAAAAACATCACAAAACTTTTAATACACGTCGATTGACACTTTAATGATGCAAATGGCATATATGGTTCGTAAGATATAGTGAATGATAAAAATGACCTTGAAGGTCACGATGACTTTTAATGCATTTCTCTTTTAATTTAATTTTTTACGTAATCATTAGAAAAAGTTTTGCTAGTTTTTCTACTAAGTTTTTTGGAGTATACAAATTTTATAAACATTGATCACTGTGTTTTGCAAATCAGATTAAAAATTTATTGTTTATGGAAAAAAACCTAATTTTTTGCACTTTTTTTTAATAAATTAAAAAACGGCTTGAACGAATTTTTAAAAAAGGATAGAATCATACAATTGTCAATACCCGTCGATTGACTTCTTAGCGATGCAAATCGCATGTTTGTGAGATATAATGCATGACAGAAATGACCTTCAAAGGGGCAAAACAGCAAACCCCCTCCCGACCAAAATGTTCCAAAGACTAATCAGCTCTTAAGATTGCAAATACGCTTCGATTGACACCTTAACGAAGTCGATACTAGTTTGTTTACGTGAGTTATGCTCGTAGAAAAAAGTGTCCACGTACGTACGTACGTACACACACACATACATACTTCTTTCTAAAAACACTTTCTATATATTATTTAAGTTTTTTATCATGGGTTAGAACCTCCTGGTCTATTCGACAACTTTTGTCTCTTTGTGTGCTTTTTGGTTAACGACTTGCTAACACTATTGTTGCACATTAGTGGAGGTTCTTGTTTCCAGGCTTTGGCCCGTACCATTGTTAAATGGGAAGTGTGGTTTCGGCGTACCGAGTGGCTCCTCTTCAGGTGCTGCCTTTTTAGCCACTCGGTACGCCGAAACCACACTTCCCACTTTCTATATACTCTATACACCTTAAAACGGAAAGAAACGTTGAAAATTTTAATTTCGATTTTCGAGGCGATTACAAGAACTTCCCATATACCGGGAAGTTAATAAGGGTAAGGATATTAATCCAAGACTCCAAAAGTGGCTGTTTAAACTAGGGAAATATGATATTAACATAAACTATATAAAAGGAAAGGATAACAAAGCAGCGGACTTCATGAGTAGGATAAATACAGAAACTGGCGAAATTAACGCATTGGGCGAAAATAGAGAGGAAAAGGATAAATTTTAGTACCAACGCAACAATTTACTCACAAGGAGACGAGCTTAACAACCATTTCCCCATCTTAGACACAGTAGTCAATCATTTCAACACTTAGATCACTTTAAGAAACTGCAAAACAAAAGAAATTGAAAATATTAATTCAAAAAGAAAAATATTTATTAGCCTTGAGGATATCAGGAACAATTGTATGTCTGATATTTTTCGCAGACTACTGGCAGGAGGCAAAGTAGGAATTTTCTCAGAACTCCCAGATCATGAATACAATTTAGTTCAGGAGAAACAGATCGAAATTTTTGATAAAAGCATAAGATTTTATAGATGTGCATATCATGCTACAGACATGAAAACGGAAGATGAAGCATTCTGGCATATAGCCAAATATCATAAGAAAGAAACAGGACATGCCGGAATCAACGAGAATTATGAGGGGTTAAAGAAAAACATTTACTTTAAAAACCTTAAAATCTTAATACAAAAATTTATAAAGAATTGCGATACGTGTAATAGGGCTAAATATGACCAAAAAACCTACAAAACCCAAGTATGCAATAACTGAGACTCCAACTAACGTGAATCGAATTATTCATGTAAACATATATATTAACAAGAAGCATAGTTTCATAACGTTTAACGAGAATGGTATAATAAATCTTTCCATTCTGCAATAAAATCGAGGCCTTTAGATGTTGAACAAGGGAGAGCAAACCCTGAAGAAATAGAGAAGTTGTTGCGTATAACCAAGGAAAAGAGAATTAATAAGCTAAACGAAAATAGGGAAATTTATCAACAGAATAAAGATGAAGGGTATGTTAAAAATTATAAATCTTTGAGGCATAAAAATGATCCTAGGTATTTCCTATACTTTAAATTAGAAAATATTCATCCCATTAATATTAAGAGAGATAAAAATATTTCAGAGCAAGTGGACACAGATGCTTAAAATACTGACAATGATGACACCAATAGGCGGGACTCTGACGATAGAATAACTGCACAGTAACGATGGTTTCGTAGAAATCAAAAAAGATAGTGTTGCAATTGTCGAAAATTGCTATACGATACTACATTTTATAGATCCAGAGGACATCCAATTTATCATAAATTCTTTAGAATCAAATCTTGATCAAGTTGAATCAATGGAAAGCCAGCAACTACTAAGACACGAACTGCCGAACATTAAAGCTAAAATCTTAACAATGTTACCACACAGACAAAGACGAGGACTTGTAAACATTATAGGGACGGGACTTAAATGCTTGTACGGAACAATGGACGATAATGACAGAATTGAAATTGAAGAACACTTAAGCACAAATATGATCAATGTATTTTCCAAAATAATTGTATAAGAACTAAACACTATCAAATGAAAATTGTAGAAACTGAACCAGGATCACTTTTGTTGAAAAACGCAAATAAAACCCATTTCAATAGTACTTGTGACGATAGAGAATTATATTTAGAAGGAAATTATCTTCTACATTTCCATAAATGTAATATTAATATTAGTAGCCAAATATATTCCAATAATTTAGAAACTTTTCAACAAAATTTTGTTATTCAATCAAGTTTTAAATTAAATGAAAGTATAAATCAATTAACTTTCGATGAATTAGTTCTGGGAAAATCGAGAATATTGAACAAATGAATGAACTTATGTTTCACAAAAAGGAGAGTGAATATTTTGCTATATCAACTTTGGTATCAATTTTAGTTGTCAGCATTCTATTAATAATTGCATATTTATATTTGAATGGAAAAGATTAATCGACTTAAAACTGTGTTTAAACAGAAAACTCAGGAGATTTCTCACTCAAAGGAGGGAGGGGTGACGTCATCGATGCATTTAGCTCCACCAAATGATGTGATGACTGCTGCATCGACACCGCCATCACCAAATAATACCTTTATTACAGATTTGACCCAAGTTCCAATAAACTCCCAGTCAACTGGTCAACCTAGTTAATATCATATTTAATTAAGTATCTCAGCATTCTTGCAATTGCAAAATTGAGCAATATTAAAATTGCATATTTCCAATTGATTATAAAATCAATTGCAACATTTCGTAACATTAAAAATGCATTGCTCTGATAATTGCAAAATCAATTGCAAAGTTGCTGACGAGGATTGGTAAGCAATAATTAAAATAGGCTTAATTATAACGAAGAATTGATTGGAACAGATCAAGATCGGAACTTGAACGAATAAAGAGCTACACTGTATCAAAAAATTGTACATACAGCAGCTATAATCGGGAATAGAGTCAGTGTTTGTTTTAAATGAAAAAAGATAAGTTTATTTCGTTTTAGGTTTTATTATTTCTAGTTATAGGTCTTTTTTTTGTGTTTACTAAATTTTCTTAGAAATATTGTCATTTGTATGTCACAAGTCATTATATGCACATCAAAAAATTGCACATACACTTAAGAAATTCACGTTATTTACTTTTTTAATAGCGAGTATAATGTCCTTTAGCTGCAACTACTGCTCGTAGACGATCCTGCATTGAAAGTGCTAATTTTCGAGTTATATTGGGTGTAATTTTGTTCCACTCTTCTAAAATAATGTCTTTCAATTGAGCACGGCTGGTTATGCGATGCGCACGCACTTTTTTGTCTAAATAATCCCAAAGATGCTCAATAGGGTTTACGTCGGGGGATTGGGGTGGATGTGGAAGAACAGAAGCAACGTTGTAGAGCAACCACACACGCACTAATCTAGAAGAATGTTTGGGATCATTGTCTTGGATAAGTGAAAACCCACCGTTTATGCCAATTTTGACAGCGCTTTGTTTCAAGTTATCCTTCAAAATGTTCAAATAATGTACTTTGTCCATCGTTCCCTCAACAAATACTAAATTACCTACCCCATTGGCCCCCGTTGCACCCCAAACCATCACATTCCCCTTTCCGTGTTTTATGGTGGGTTTCAGGTTCTTTTAATTCCAACGCAGTGTTAACTGTACGCCACACAAATCGCCGTCCATTATAGCCGAAAACATTATATTTGCTTTCATCTACGAAAACTACCTTTTCCCAGAATTCTTCAGACTTCGATACATATTCTTTGGCGTATTGGATTCGTTTTTTATATTCGTGTTAGAAATGAATGGTTTCTTTCTTGCAACACAGCCCTTGTAGCCTATTTCATGTAGGAAATTTCGTACAGTTTGGGGGTTGACGGATATTCCACAATCATTTTGAAGGCTAGCGGCTATTTTCGGAGCACTTATTTTAGGATCGTTCTTTACTAATCGTTCAATTCGCCTTCCTAAACGTTCGCCCAGTAACTTCGTACAGCCTCTTCCCGGAGCAATATCGAAACTGTTATTAGTTTTATAGTTTTTTATAACACTTTGAATGGTTGCACGTGGTCGTCCTACGATCTCTCCAATGTCTGCATAACTGTTACCTTCCTCTTTGAGCTTAACAATCAGTTTTCTCACTTCTATAGGAACCTTTTTCTTTGTTTGCGACATTTTAAAATGATCTACGCGAATAAATCTACTAAACACTTTTACGAGAACTTCGTAACTGCAACTAGCATTAAAACATACGAGAGTGTAAACCTGCATGGAAAATTTAGTACCGTTAAATTTTCGTTCTGAGAACACGAGATTAGTTTGAAGTGTATGTGCAATTTTTTGATGTGTATATAATGACTTGTGACGTACAAATGACAGTATTTCCAAGAAAATTTAGTAAACACAAATGTTTGGTTCTTGCATTTAAAAGACCTGTAACTAGAAATAAGAAAACCTAAAACGAAATCAACTTATCTTTTTTCATTTAAAACAAACACTGACTCTATTCCCGATTATAGCTGCTGTAGGTGCAATTTTTTGATACAGTGTATCTAGCTTAAACAATTAAAAACGTTGTTTTTTACGAGTAATAAAAGAATCTACGTTAGTCACGCTGGCCAAAAACTTTTCATAATTAGAATTTGATTTAGCAGAAAGTCTTAAACTACCTCATAGGATTAATAAAGCGAAGGGAATCGTTGGAAAAGACTTCTTTTATAGTTTTGCCAAGAAATATCTGGGTGTTGATTTAACAAATCTCGACTAGCATTGCGCGAGGTGTTGGGTTGAATACTCCAAAAGTTAACCGTTTCTTTGTTCAGCTTAATGACCTTCAAGAGAAATATAAATTTCACCTCGAATTTAACAACGCCAATGAAACAGGCGTTTCAAATGTCTTAAAAATTATAGTCATTTTGATAAATGGGGAACAACAGGGTAACGTCTGCAGAAGAAGCAGATTTTCATTATATCACATTTTTTGTAGTCGGCTATTAATTTCTAGCAATTTTGTTTTGGTGCTTTGGTACCAATTGCCTGGATTTTTTATTGTTTGTGTTGATAACCTTTATACTGGATTTTTTTTGTTCCTTTACAATCTGAGTCATAACCTACAACCATGACAACTTGACATAGCTCCGTTGTAGCAGATCGCCCAAGCGGCATTGTTTATGCAATACTCGTATGTACGTGCGAGTACGTGGGCGACGGGACAGTTGTACAGGCCTTCTGTTAACACGTGTTCCGTGCCTTATGCATGGAAGAATGGTTGAAGAAAAATTTAAGCTACCCCTTGTCTAAGAAGCTATGCAACTCGCGAGCCGTACAAACTTTTCAAACAAGAGACAGGTGGGGAGGTGTATCCTTTTTGACAGAAAAGGATACCCAAGCACCTACGTCAAATCAGGAAGGTCTAAAAAGGGTGGATGTATAACGGGCTCTAATGCTGCCTTGCAGCAGAAACTAGACGTGGAGAAACAGGAAGCCGCAGGTGGCTCTATCTCTCTCCGTAAGCCTACAAGCAAGGGGTGAGGTGAGTAACGATAAATGCGATTGGATACCTCTGGGGTCATCCAGATACAGCCTTGACCTTGAATCAATTACTTCAATTTATACGGGGTGGGGTCCGTTAAACAATAACAAGCCGCCTACGAGCTTCAACCTCATCTGTACAAATGAGGGGCCAGGAAACGTCATCTTTATTGTAATATGGACAGTTGAGGCAGACACTTGCTGATTCCAGTCAGTGATGTGCTAAGCCTGCTCCGCTTCCCACCAATCGGGCCCTAACAATCCTTCAGCGGTGGAATGTAAAATTCAGTGCGTGAAGAGGCTTCCTCCGTGTTGACAAATATCTGTTTCAGGTCTGCACTCTCATCTGTAACACTCATTGCATGAACTTTAAACTTTTATGGTCAGTTTCTGTATGTTCTATTGATAGCAGAAGCCACGAACTGGTATTGGAGGTACTTATGACCGCAACAGATTTGAAAACGGGTTTTCCGAAGTACAAATCAAAGAGATGATCCGCAGCCGAAAAATAGCACACAGGAACCGTTCACACGCACTCTTGGATTGACTCCCCCAACTCACCTGCCTGAGAACTTTGTTTGCCTTGGAGCTAGTGCTCATGCACTCTGGCTCCCATAGTCTCTGTGACCAATAGATGGCTCATTCCTTTTTTGGGGCTGAAGTCTAGTCTGTCAGTTGTCTCAGTGTTTTGTATGTGAGTCTGAGCGTGATTTCTTCCATGGTAGTGTTATCGTGATTATCGATTTTGTCAAATAGCTTAAGGGCTTTATCACGTACGTATTTATCTACAGTCTTGATTGGCAGGCCTGTAGAGAGGGAAGGGGGGACGGGGAGATTCCCTCGGGCCCGGAATTTTAAAAGGGGCCCGGACTTTGAGACAGAAGTTATATTTTAGTACATATTATTTCAAATTACTTTATTATATGCTCACTAATATATACATTATAAGTTGTGGTGAATCTGCTGCTGCAAACCTTCTGCACTTTACCTGTATCCGTTGCAAGTGCTGAGAGATCGTTCAGTGTCCTATCGAGAATTAAGGACTACAATCGTTCCTGTTCAACGCAAACTAGAGTTACTGAATTGGCAACACTTTGTTTTGAGGCTAAACTTGCTAAAGAACTGGACTTCAAACAAATAATTGCAAGAAAAGCCTACTTCTGAATTATGGACAAGATTTATAAAAATTTATATGCTTTCATTCTATTTATTTATTATTATATATTTATGCTTGTGTTTTCTAAATTTCCAGGTTTTATTACATCAACATAAAATAATAAAAACAAAAGAAAAATCACAATGGAATGTTCAATAAATAGAAAAACAACTTTATACGTATTTATATATATTTCTTTACTTTTTTATTTATGGACTGATATGTCATCCACTTTTAATTTGTAAGTGTATAGAGAAAAAGGGGGCCCGATGTCAAAATCCCCCCGGGTCCGAATTTTCTCTCCACGGCCCTGTCGATTGGTAGGTAGTTGTGTATATCTGTATTTCTAACATACCATGGAATTTAGAAGGTTTCGGAACGCATCGTTTTAGCAGATTTGCATCTTGCGTCTGTTTGTTTTGCTTGTCTGTCCGTATACCGTACTGCCATATAGTAAGGTTGGTCGTAACACATGTTTGTATATTAGCAGTCGGTTCTTTAAGCTCAGTTTTTTCGTCCTGAGGATAGGGAGAAGGGATTGGATGATTCTCGTACAGTCTGTCCGTTTGTTTTGGATATGGGTAGTCCACCTTAGTTTGTTGTCTAGTGTAAGCTCTAGGTATTTGGCGGTCTGTGCGCATGTTATCGGTTGTCCGTTTATAGTTATATTGTCGGGGTTTTTCTACGTTTTCGTGTGATGAATATTGCCTCCGCCTTCCACTTTCGAGACTATTTCAGTCTTTGGTGCGCTGATGGTTTGTAGTAATTATGTGCGCAGGTCGGCTTGAGTGGAAGATGCATGTGTCGTCGGAGAATAATGCTAGTTTTGTTCTGGGATTGGGCAGAGTTGGGATATCTGCTATGTACAGGCTGTACAGAAGTGGCGACAGTGGTGGCCCTTGTGGGACTCCAGCTGCTATAGGTCTGACGCTGGATGTGTGGTTTTCAATCCAGACACAGAGTTTTCTGCCCATTAAAAAGGCGGCAACAATTTGTATGAGGGATGTCGGGAGTTGGAATTGATGCAGCTTGTAAATAAGTCCCGCATGCCAGGCTTTGTTGAAGGATTTGGATATATCGAACATCACAAGGCCTGTTGACTTTCTTTTATTCATGCCGTTTCTGATGTGTTGTGTCACCCTAGAAAGCTGGAGTTTGCGATCGGGCCTAAAGCTAAATTGCACTTCCGGGATAAGAGACCTACTTGAAGTTTCATCGCAGCGAGAGAGAATGATTCGCTGTGTTATTTAAGCGATGGATGGGAGGAGACTTATTGGTCTTCGATTTTGGGGAAAGGTCAGATTTTTACCTGGTTTAGGGAGAATTATGATCGTTGCATGTTTGCAAGCCTTCGGGTACCATCCAAAGTGGAAGATTGCATTTATGATGTCTGCGATTGTCTGTAGTATGTTGTCCGGGTATGCCTGAGGCATTCGTTTGTGATGTCGTCCCAGCCAGACGCTTTACGTTTGGTCTGTCGCATCACCAGGCCCTTAACTTCCGCAAAATCTGTCTTCAAAAGGAAGTTATCGCGCGGGTTGTTATCGTTTGCCAGGAGAGCTCTACAGGTTCAGCGAGCTAGAGACTCGGTATCCTGGTTCTCCGTGTCCTCGGGCTCAAAGATGTTCTACCGAAACTGTAGTTCCAATGTATCTGCAAAGGCCTATGCCTTGCCTTTCCGGTAATATTGTAGACCTTGCGGACAATGGATCGGTGGAATAAGCTTCTTGGTTTTTCTTCTGAAGTATTTGGAGATCCTCCGGGGTCGAGATATTTCCAAGAGGCTTTCCCATTGCTCATTTCTGAACATGTATATTTTACCACTTATTTCGTTGGTTGGTTGGTCTTTCGTTTAGCCTCACGTCTAATGCTGGGGTCGCCCGTGACCCTAATCCTTTTGCGGATTCTGTTCATCCTGCTTATCAGGTCCTTGATGACTCTGGGGAGTTCGTAGGGATTCGAACCCTGTTCTGCTATTGTGAAGGTACACTCCTCTTTTGCTTGCTTGATAGTTTGTGTCAACTTGTCGACAGCATTTTCAATTGCATTGGCTGTTTTGGGTATTTAGTTTGTGGATTCATTGGCCAATGCATCGTGGAATGCTTTCCAATTCGTCTTCTGTAGTATGTGAGGATCGTCAACGAAGAGATCCTGTATAAGGAAGAGAACCGGCTTATGGTCTGACGGTAACTCATCTAGCACGGAGATGGTTACATGCTGTTGGATGTTATCAGCAATTGCAAGGTCTATGATGGTGCCATTTGGGCCTCGGCCGGGGCGTGTTGGTTCACTTGGGGCGTGCTTGATTCTCGGCGATGAATCTGCTGAGCTTGTTGACAGCTTGATTACTTCTGGCCGCACCCCATTGGAGATGCTTCGCATTCAAATTGCCTGTGAGAAAGATTGGACCTTGTTGGTTGAACAGTGTTTGGAGGTCCGGGATGTACTCTGTGAAACTGGGAAGTCTGTAGGCGAAGATCGCCACGAATTCGATTGAGCCCGTCCGCACTTTGATTGCCGAGGCCTCCATGGCATTCAGTGTGAAGATCTGGATAGGTTGGTGTTGGATGTTCTTTCTCACGAGGACAGCCAGACCTTCCCCGCGACTAGACATTCTATCGTTACGATAGATTGTGTAGTTGGGGATGCGGAAGTGGTCTCTTGGTTTCAGAAAAGTTTCCTGGATGAGAATGTCGTCAATTTAGTGCTCAAGCAAAAATTTCAACTGCTCAGCTCTTTTGGGACCTAAGGAATTAGCATTCCAAGTGAGAATGGAGACATGATTAATGTCTTTCATTGAACGGGAAGGGTGTTGGGACAGGTAAAGTGGTCTGGGCATTGCACATGCTTTGGACCATTCTCGCCATCATGTCTTGCATCATGGATTGGAATTGGGACTGTATGTTGGCAAAAATTGCTCCATTTGCTGTGATGAAGGCATGGGTGTTGTAATTTTGGCTGGGGCCGTTTGAAAAATGGTTTGAGAACTATTGGTGGTGTTTGTGTGATATTTTGGGTTGTTGGTGCAGCCTTGGCGGCCTGCGCGAACGCCTTTCGGACATTTTTAGGATTACGTGGGCAACCTGCCTAGCTCGCCGGACGATCTCCGCCACAATTCGCGCAGACTGTCTTGTCTTCCGTTTTTTTTCGTGCATTTAGTGAAGTGATCGCCATCACACTTGACGCAGCGTGACTGTGCGTGGCAGTTGTTTGCCGAGTGCCCAAACTGTTGACAATTGTGGCACTGAGCCTGGCCAGTGCGAGGTTTTTGTGCCTCGATCTTTATGATCAGCTGGCAGATGGCCTTGCAGTTGTAGATTTCGGTTTCGGAGCGGGGGAGGAGAATTTTCAAATAGCTTCTGTGCACCGTTCTGGTGCTTGAGGAAGAAGCACTCGAGTGGATGGAATCCCTGCGCCTCAAGATCCTCTTTGATTTTGGCAGGGCTAAGCCCGTAGATCCCCCTGACAGTGATGTTCAAGCTCTTCTCCTCTGGGAGAAGGTACGTATGGTACTGGATTTTTCGGTCCGTGAAGTACCTGGTGATACGACGGTGGTCTGTGGGGGTCTCAGGGGTTATCTGGATACCCAGATATACCCGTTTGGTGGCTAGAACGCTGATTTTTAAAGATTTAAACTAGCGCTGTACCTGAGTCCATCTGTCCGTTTGTCGTAAAATAATGGGCACAGATTCTGGGCTTTTTTGTTAGAGGTGTGTCTGGTTTCATTTGGGGACAGTTGGATGGCTTCGGTCAGTTTATGGTGGGGGTTGGTTTCGCTGCTCCTGGTTGGGGTTCATTGGAGATTTTTGGTTTTGGGAGTGGAGGAAAATCGGACACCGGCGCAGCCTCCTCTATTTCGCTGTCCGCCATATTAGTGTCGGATTGATTCGTCGTTGTCGCGTCTGAGCCTTCTTGTTCTTCGGTCATCGGGGTCGGGGATGCAGCCTGCCTCTTTTTGCCTTGGTTTGCTCAATTTGGTTTTGTTCGTCAAGTGTTCGATCAAATTGTCCAAGGTGTTCTGTAGGTTTTGTATTAGTGTCTTTGATTCTGCGTTTGTTTTTCGCTGCTCCACAAGTTCGGCTTACAGGGCAGCGATCAGCGCGTCTTTGTGCGATTCGATCGTGGCAAGGCACAAGCCAATAAGGAATGTATGCAACCCAATCCATAAAAGATTCGCGACGTTTCCTCGGAATTTGTAGTTTGCACCGACGCTTAGCTCCAAAATTAGCAGTTCACTCACGGACCTGCTATCGTGGAAGCGACAGTTTTTGTAGAACGATGTCATCCTCAGAGCCTATTCGAACTTGAAAGATACTCTATGCACCACACCGGTTCTGCACAGCCCCGACTTTAAGCGCCCCTTTGTCATAAATTGTGACACGAGTAAACATGACGCAGCGTTGAACTGATGCAAAAGACCGAAAACGGAGCAGAAGTCCCTGTTGTGTATATGTCCCACAAGGTAAACCCTGTCCAGTGCAACTACACGGTATCTGAACAGGAGTGTCTAGCCGCCGTATTATTAATCAAAAAGTTCTGAGCCAATGTGCAAGGACATGAATTTGAAATCTTGAAGGATTATGCCTTGTAGGCACTCCGGATTCTCTAGAGCGAATGTTAATTTATTCATTCAACTTCGTCTCTTTTTTACTAAAATCTTAGTCTAATTTGTATTTACAAGTCAGTAACTTAGAACTATTCTCCCACGGTACCGATGCATATGTTTGTAATAAATCTATAATTTAATACATTAGTTTGCCATTCCTCACACGTTGACCCATAATTCAAGGATTCAAACGCCATGCAAGTGGTCATCAAAAAGAGCGCCGTGTCCACTTGACACTTTTTAGTCACATTTGGGGTGGCATAGCTCTGTTTGTAATTCTTACTAAATGACTCTTGTGATTTATGTGTTAATGATGTTTGTGGGTATATTCTGGGCACGCGTGGTTGAATTTAAATTAGTGAGATGAACGGGCATGCGTGGCATAATACGCATGAATGAGTGCAGATGGACAAGTGGTTGAACATGTGGTTCTAATACACCCTCACCGTTTACAAGTGTTGCGTACTAATTGAATAATTAGTGCGAAGCACAAAAAAAATCGTTATCTGTATGTTTTGCTATCCGCGCTGCATATTCATTGGTTACATAAGATTTTCCAACTAAAGATAGGATAATTATGCTACTTGTAATTCCTATATAATTCAAAATATATTTCAGTGGGCTTATATCTAGTCTCATTACATGTGTCTTTACTTTGTTACTATGCTTAATATTATATATATATATATATATATAATATTTAATTAACTTTACACGTAATTTAAAAATATTAATTTAAAATTGTTGACTTACTCTAAATTGCTACTAGTTAGTCTCTCACATTTAGATTTTACAGTATATTCAAATCAATCAGTCATCTTGTACAATTTTAAATTATTTTTGTGTACTTTTCTTGGTTTTCTATTGTTGTGTTTACATTATTTGTTCCTATTACTCTGTATGGTCCTGCATAGGGTTTGTCTAATTTTCTTTTATTTTCTTTCTTCAAGAGAACCAATTCATTTATTTTTAATTTGATTGGATTTGACTTCACTAGTTTACTGATACGTTTTTGTTTTACTACTTCAATTATTTGTTTTGCTCTATTTAGCGCGTGGTGTAACCGAACTTTAAGCTCATTGGCATAATTTTCTAGATCGTACACTTTGTTTTTCTGTTTAATTATGTCATTAGGCTAGTATTTACCAATTTACCAAATATTAGCTCGTAAGGCGTATGGTTAATGTCTGTGTGTGGAGTTGTGTTGTATGCGAACGCGTAGTACGGGGTCCATTTGTCCCAGTTAAAATTTTCGGTAAATGCCAAAAAAATATTCATTTAATACCCGGTGGTTACGTTCTACTGCACCTAGCGTTTGATGGTGGTATGGCGTTGAGAAAATCTGTTTGATTTCGAGTAGTTTGCAAGTTTCTTGCATCAGGTTTTTCGTAAACTCCGTACCTTGGTCGGATGTTAATATTTTAAAATGACCAAATTTCAATATTAGATCAGTTACTAAGGTATATCCAACTGTTTTAGCGTCTTAAGAATTTAATGGGGATGCTATGACGAATTTACTTAATTGACATTGCATGGTTAAAATGTATCTGTAGTCATTTGATATCCTCAATGGTCCTACTACATCGATGGCTATTATTTCAAAATTAGTGGTTGGAGTATCAGTTTTTAACATTTTCCCCTTGGTGTGTTTATTCACTTTGCATTGAGTGCAATTATTAACATATCTTTTTAACTTCCCAGTAGATGGGAAGTTCTTGTAATCGCCTCGAAAATCTAAATTGAAATTTTCAACATTTCTTTACGTTTTGAGGTGTATAGAGTATATATAAAGTGTTTTTAGAAAGGGAGATATATGTGTGTGTGTGTGTACGTACGTACGTACGTACTTTTACGTACTTTTTTCTACGAGCATAACTCACGTAAACAAAGTCGTATCGACTTCATTGAGGTGTCAATCGAAGCGTCTTTGCAATCTTAAGAGCTGATTAGTTTTTGGGATACTTCGGTCGGGGGGTTTGTTGTTTTGCCCCTTTAAAGGTCATTTCTGTTATGCGTTATATCTCGCGAACCAAACATACGATTTGCATGATTAAGGTGTCAATTGACGCATGTTAGCATTTGTGTAGATCTATCAAATTTTGGAAAAAATCGTTGGAGCCGTTTTTCAATTTAAGAAAAAAAAATGCAAAAAATTAAGGTTTTTTTATAAACAATAAATTTTTAACCTGATTTACGGAAGACAGTATTCAATTTTTATAAAATTTATATATTTCAAGCAACGTTTGTAAAAACAAAATCAAAACTTTTTCTCATGATTAAGTAAAAAATTAAATAAAAAATAAAAAAATCATTAACAGGCATCATGATTTTAAAGATCATTTCTGTCATGCGTTATACATACCTCGCGAACCAAAAATACGATTTGCATGATTAATGTGTCAATCGACGCGTATTAACATTTGTGTGGATCTATCAAATTTTGGAAAAAATCGTTGGAGCCGTTTTTAATTTAAGGAAAAAGTGCAAAAAATTAGGGTTTTTTTATAAACAATAAATTTTTAACCTGATTTACGAAAGATAATGTTCAATTTTTATAAAATTTATATACTTCAAGCACTGCTTGTAAAAACCACATCAAAACTTTTCTCATGAATACGTAAAAAATTAAATAAAAAATAAAAAATCATTAACAGGCATCATGATCTTCAAGGTCATTTCCTCCATTCACTATATCTCACGAACCAGATATAATATTTGCATCATTAAGGTGTCAATTGACGTGTTTTAAAATCTTTTTGATTATTTTAACATTATAAAGATTCGTTTCAGCAATTTTTTAATTTAATAGAAAAAAAAGAGCGAAAACTTAGGGTTTTTTCATAAAAAATATTTTTTTAACCTGATTTGCACAACACAGCAATAAATGTTTATAAAATTAATACATTCCTATCAGTTTTTGAAGAGAAAGCAGCAAAATTTTTTCATGATTGTGTGATGTCTGTTGCTGTTGTAACCTCGTTTGTTATTGTAGCTATTACCACGTAGGTTTGTTTGATTATTATTGTAGTTATTCCTCTTGTTATTATTAAAAGATTTGTTAGCGTTTTTATTGTTACTATTGTTATGATTATTATTATTATAACCGAATTTACTGGTTCTGTTATTACCATTACCATATCTATAGATATTTTGGTTTGTAATGCGGTTTTCATATCGATTATTGACGTATTTATTGTTTGGTCTGTATCCAGTGCTCTGTGCTCATTGTATCTATTTCCATTGTAGCGAAATACACTATTTGAAGAGTTTGCATTGCTTTTTTCTAACTCCATAGTAAGGTTTATAGCATCAGCTAAGCTTTGTGGTCTTGCTGCAAAAATAGTATTTTTGTATTGGTCTTGCAGACCGTTTTTGAATAAAGTTAAATCATATCGTTTAGACCTGTTATCATTTGTTTTTGTTGGGTTGTGACGTTAGTGCCTAGATCATTTATTTGCAGTTGATTTAGTTCACCTAGGAGTGATAGTATACGTTCTTTATACTGCGTGACAGAGGAACGGTTTTGAGTAATAGTGCTCAAAGCAGTATGAATATTTGCAACAGAGCTTAATGGCTTATACCTAGCCAAGAGTTGAGATTTCAGACTATCCAAAGTGTTCGGAGTGTTAGCGCTAAAAGAGGTGCGCACATTTTCTGCAAGCTTAACGTTGTAGACAAAGTCGATAAGTTCCGGTTTAGCCTCATATTTTAATTTTTTATCTATATATTCCACTATTTTTAGGAACGCATTCAGTTCCTTTGCCTTACCCTCAAAATATGGGATGACTTTCATTGCCATGTGTAGTTCAAAATCGGCCATTTTGCCAATGTTCACTTGTTCGATTTGACCATTCGCTAAATGACTCATTAATAAATTTCTTAGCTCTTTCGCAGTTCTCTCAAATTGTATCTTCAAATTTACATATGTTTCTGGATCTAAATTTTGGAATTCGCTTCTTAATTTTGTTTCAATTTTGCTTAAGAGATCTAGTTTTTCCTTAATAGTGTCGTGTTTTTGGTGTCGTTTTATACTTTTCTTTGTATTAGACAAAAGTTTTTCAGATTTGGTTATTAATTTTTGTATTTTGTCCATCAAACTCTTTTTGCAACAATTTCATTTTCTTTATTTTATTACAGTAAATTTGTTTTTATCGTTAATTGCTAAAAATTGACATTTTTATGTATTATTAATTGTTTTTTTTCTTCAATTATTTTTGATTTGTTTGTACATTAATAGTGCTGGTATCGCAATTGCGTTGTTGGTCTCCATTACTGTTGTCTTGCCTGTATTGTGTTTCTAGCGTCCTCAACTTCTCGAAAAACGACTTTTTTGTTGCTCCTTTCGCTGCTGCAATAATGCGGAAAAGATTACCGTACACTTTCCTGAACCTGACTTTTCGTCCTTCTCTTCATTTCCTTGTTGGAGCATGCGATTGGGCTTGCACTTGTTTCTTACTTCTTTTCGCAGTTACCTATTGATCGGCGCAAGCGCCAAAGATGATGGCAAGCAAAGGAGCTGCCTATGTTTCTAACGCAGTGCAAGCGCCGCAATGAACAGTCGGAAAAAAGAAAGGATGTCGATGTAGGCACTCCGGATTCTCTAGAGCGAATGTTAATTTATTCATTCAACTTCGTCTCTTTTTTACTAAAATCTTAGTCTAATTTGTATTTACAAGTCAGTAACTTAGAACTATTCTCCCACGGTACCGATGCATATGTTTGTAATAAATCTATAATTTATTTCCTAAGTTTGCCGTTCCTCACACGTTGACCCATAATTCAAGGATTCAAACGCCATGCAAGTGGTCATCAAAAAGAGCGCCGTGTCCACTTGACACTTTTTAGTCACATTTGGGGTGGCATAGCTCTGTTTGTAATTCTTACTAAATCACTTTTGTGATTTATGTGTTAATGATGTTCGTGGGTATATTCTGGGCACGCGTGGCTGAATTTAAATTAGTGAGATGAACGGGCGTGCGTGGCATAATACGCATGAATGAGTGCAGATGGACAAGTGGTTGAACATGTGGTTCCACTACACTTGCTACAATGGCTAACGGCACACTGGGATCCACATGGCAGCTTGGAAAGATGGCCTTTGGAACTGCGGGGCTTCAAATTCACCATCATGCAAGAGAAGTTATAATGTAGTGCCTGACTCGCTAGTACGGTCTCGAACTGGAAATTTCGAATACAACTTTAAAGATTGACCTCTTCTTCCTACATTTCAAAAGCGAAAGGTATTTAGAGCTAGTGAAACGAATTTCTCACGATCAAGTTCAGTTGCTGGATTTACGAGTACTGGAGGGATTAGTATATTAAAAAGTGCCAATATGCAATGATGACATTTTTACAAATAGAGACGAATCAAAGCTATGGGTTCTGGACAAACTGACTGTCCAGATAATACAACGCGCCATCCACAGACTGCTAACGGGGTATCGAAAAAACACTCAGGCGACTTGATGATTTTTTTATTGGTCAGCCATGAACTTACAGGTTGCGAAATATGTCAAGTAATGCGACGTTTGCAAAATGACTAAACCGTCCAACAAAACACTTCGAACACCCATGCGTCCTACAGCTGTCCCACAACACATCGTTAAACGCTGGTACATTGGTGCAGGCCGCACCTTCATCCTCCTCGTCCTGGAAATCCAAATTTTTCTTTTTGAAATAACTTCATGCTTCTATGGTGAAACTTTCACAACCTATCTGGAAGGAGGTCCTTAGAGATTCCATTGCATTGCATTCCCTTATTTCGACGGTTGAAGTTGCATTCCGCTATAACGAATATGCACTAGGCGCACTTCGTAGGTACAAGAAGGGCGTCCAAAAACGTTAAGCTGGATATGTCGTGGGCTAAGGAGCAAGGTGTTAATAGGAGCTCATCCATTGGTGGCCTAACTATCAGGAAGTATACGGACAGAGGAATCCCTCAAAAGGGTCTTCTTCAACCACTACTGGGACTTTGGTCAATGGACAATTTTCGACGCAATTTTAATGAGAAGGTTTCTAGGTCGTAATATACGCTAACGATGGTGTCATGACAGATTCATCGACGTTGTGTTTGGATTATCAGTAGGTGGACCAAGAAGTGTGACCTTGGTGTAAATTTCATTGATACGTAGTTCGTCCGTTTTGCAAGAAGGCGTAAGATTTCAGCATTCAGGCTGCTAATAATAAACGGCAAGAGTCCCAGAGAAGTTCTATTGGGGAATGATCCGGTGGTTGCCGTGGATAATCATCTTCTTGAATACATTTTCGTTTTCCATGTTGTTCACATATGTAGGTTCCGCAAAACGTAAGTTTTCCCTAAAATATGCGGTGTGCAGAGAAGATCGCATTCTTTTTTAATATCTCCAGGTATACTTTCTTTCATAGAATTCCTGTTATTTTCTTCAAACTACCATCTTTACAACCTCCGAAGCAGCCCATAATCATAACACATCCTCCAGCATGCTTTACCGATGGCACTTTACACTGCTCAGGTACTAGTTTTCTTCAAACAAACACACGTCTCTTTGCTCTAAAAATATCAAGTTGCAACTCGTCCGTCCGAAGGACATTTTTCCACTACTCCATTGTCCAATCGTTGTGCTCAAAGACCCAAAAAGGAATAATTGTACGTCTGAAAAAGGACCAAACAACGGAACAGACGTTGGAAGATTTAAGGACCCATATAAAACCTTCTAAAATAAAAATACCAATTAAATTGGCGAAGCCGTTAAAAAATGGAGGAATCCTCATTAAAACAGACTCTCCAAAAAATCCGGAAACTTTGATCCAATAGCTTAAAAGGAATATGGAAAAAACTTACCAAATTGGAATTACCGCTGAACTCTCCTCAAGGATGGTTATTAAAGGATTACATTAGAAAATTGGTATACATCAGAAGAATCAATTGAAAAGATTAGAAACTTAAACCACTCCGTAGAAAAAGAGGCAAAGTTGGATATTGTGCACACACGGCAAATTAAAAGTGGGAAATGGGTAGCAATCCTTGAGGTTAACGGTCCGATGTTGCAAAGGTTGATAAATCAATATATCAACATCGACTTTGCCACTTGCTTTGTGACAGAAGATCACAATGTCACAAGATGCTATTAGTGTCAAGAGTTCAATCCAATAAAATCCATAAAACTACCAAATGTGAGGGGAAAACAACTTGCGCGAAATGCGCAGGTGAACATAAAACAGAGCACTGCAATTCTAACACCCAAAAATGTGCAAATTTGTTAAAAACCGGCAAAGTGCTAAACGTATGCCATAGAGCCGATTCCACTGAATGCCAAGAATACATAAGGCGACTCACATTATCAAGGAGAAATATAAATTACAACAAGGTCTAAGATGAATAGTACACTTAACATACTATATGCAAATCTTCGAAGCTTACGTCAGAAAATAGAAGATATTGAAATTTACTTGAAGGAACACAAAGAAGTTGATGTCATGCTTTTCTGCGAAATATGGCTATACGATTCAGAGATAGATTACTACCAAATTTAATGGATACAAAGCTGTTTTCTGCTGCAGAAATGATAAAAGAGGCGGTGGAACCGCAATTTATGTTAAAAAGGGTCTGCAATAAAAAGTTAAACATAAAAACATAATTTTTTTTACAATAATAATCGAGATACAAACAGACAAACAAATTTTAAATATAGGAACCTTTTAAAAATCTTCGGAGAATTTTTCTACATCCATTGAACGTATAGATGAATGATACTCTAGGCACAAATCACTTATAAGAGTAGCAGATATCAACATTAATCTACCAGACGATGATACATAATACAGAACATACATGGATACTCTTACAGCCAATAATTCTGAAGTATTTAACACAAAAACACCGACGAGGTTCATCTCAGGTACAATCGTAGGCCATATAACTACAAATAGCCAGACGATTAAACGCAGCACCAACTACATTTTTGAAGACTTGCCACGGTTAGACTAGACTACATAACACGTTTAACAATTAAAACACATACAATGACCAAAGTAAAACTAAGTTTGAAATATATAATTTACCTCAGAAAAGATAAATTCATTGAGACAACTAACCAGCTACTTAAAAAGAAAACCCCAGAAAGTTTCCAGGAATTGGGCGGGATAATACAGGAAGCTTAAGATTCTGCCACGTTTACTAGATCCATCAGGACAAGGAATGTAACGTGGATTAATGAAAAAGCTATTACTGCCTCAAAGAAAAAACACAAAGCACATAAACTGCTAATTAAGGATTCTTACAGTCCTACAAAACGAAAACAATACAAAATATTAAAAAACGAATGTAATAAAATAATAAAAGAAGCAAAGCAACACTATTATACCATAAAGCTTCAGTAAAGCTCAAAAAACCATAGCCAGTTATGGAATCTAGTTGACGGTGTTCTAACTGTATTGAACAGATGATCAGTGAACCGGAGAAAATCACCAACTGCCTTAATCACCATTTCTCAAAAAAAGGCCATGAAATAGTCACGAAATTACCTCCGATACGGACATCATTGTCCCGAAACACATCCCCAATCTCTTCTTTACATTTAAGAACAACCAATAAAAAGAGAAATAATTGAAACTATTAATTCTCTACGAAACCATACTGCACCAGGTCCTGAAGGTATCTCCATTGATGACCTCAAATTAATCAAAGAAAATATTGTTGATACTCTCGTCAAATTAATAAATAAATGTATTCAGCAGAGAAGATTCACGGAAAACTTAAAAATCTCTGCAATTATACCGATTTCTAAAGGGGGTGATGAAACTGACCCAAACAACTACAGACAAATCTCACTATTGAACTCCTTAAGTAAAATCCTCGAAAAAATTGTAGATTCTCGAATCAAAGAATTCTTATTGCAAAACGAAATCTTGGATAGAAACCAGTACGGATTCCAGGCGAGCAAAGGCACAACAGATGCTATTCCTGATGTAATTGGATTTGTAAATGAATAATTGGATAAGGGTCATTACGTTGTAGCAGTTTTCGTGGACTTAAAGAAAGCCTTCGACACAGTTACACATGAAACTTTAATCAACAGGCTCGGTGAATATGGAATTGTTGGAAAAGTAAATAAATTTATATGCAGTTACTTGACGGATAGCTTTCAAAATACACTAATTGGAGGTGTCAAAAGTAAAACTGCTGAATTTAGCATAGGTGTTCCGCAGGGCTCGATCCTAGACAAACGCTGTTTCTACTTTATATCACATATCACATTATTTCAAAAAAAATCAGACCTTGTTGCGAAAGTGGTTATGTACACAGATGATACTGTGTTTGTATACTCAGGTAAAACTAATCTCGAAATTGAACAAAAAGTAAGGACTCCACACATAAATGATCTAAGGAAAAAACTGGCTGTCTTCATTGGTCTTCAACGTCGATTCTACGTCTTTCCAAAGAAAAAAAATCCAAATTATGTAAGCCCACCTTTCCAAAATTTACTACGGCATCTTGACTTGGAGCCAAACTTCTAAAGGTAAGCTCATGACCATCTCTAGACTAGTAACGAAGGCGTATAAGACCATTTACAATCTATCGCATTTGCCACAACTGATTGGCTAAAAGAAGACCCTTTCAACAAAGCAGCTAACTCTTACAATACACTACCGAACAAAATTTAAGACATAGCTGACCCAACTTTCTTTAAAACAACACTAGAAAAATATCTCCTTCAGGACCAACTTTCGAAGTAAGTTACATGTACAATTAGCTCCACTAAACTCAAAACCAAGCATGTAATCAACAGGAAATAATTCATAACCATATAGTCTGAACTATTAATCTAACTAAAAGGACACAAAAACTTACAGATGTGGTACTATCCCTTATACCGATTCTTATCGTCTGGGAAGTATTATGTCCTAAAAATTTTAATACGGAAAATTACTAAATTTTGATGGAGAGAGTGATTGAAGGAAACGGAGGTGGTTTTAGTCGGTAGAAATCCGACATGCCGAGAGACAGAGGCTGATCGGTATCTTGTGACGTTTTCCACCTGCCAACGTTGAAAAAAAATTTTTTTTTTTTTATTTTTTGTACTTATCATTTGTTCCTTTACGGCGATTCTACCTTCCAGGCCCGCTTCGTTTAAACGTTATTTTACCATAGTCACCGACAATTTTTTCGCGACTTGTATTAACTCTTTGGCAGTGGCGGCTCTACCTTTGGGGCTAGTGGCACTTATTGATGAGCCTATATTAGTGCAAATGTAATAAAATATCATTAAAGATTTCAATATAGTATTCATAATTTCATTTCATTTCAAAATATAATGTAGAATTTTTTCGCCCATGCTGTAGCTTACTTTCACATAGTCTTCTTGTCACGCACTGTAGAACAATTTGTTTTTCTCTTCGACTCGCTTCGTTGTGCCTGCACCGAGTAAAAGCTTAGAGTAAAATTCAAACTTATTTTCTCTTTGACAATTTTCCACCTTTACTATGAGGAAAGGGCTACATTAATCTAGCCCCGATTAAGAGAATTTCGATTTGAATGTGTGCGTGAATTCTATGGTGAAGCGGCGGGAGTGTGCGTGTTTGAAATACATGTTTATACCTCGCGGACGGGCTAATCATGATTAGCCCGTTCAGTGCTTCGACAACGTTTAGTCTTGGCATGGTCTGGATAATATTTTTGAGCAGGCATGAGCAACATTTTTTTACGACGGGCCACAGCGGGTGAAGGTGATGACTGTTAATGCAAAAGTAGTCTCATCAGTGTAGTGCATGGTATTAGTACTTAGCGTGCCTTCGTAGTGTTTAGTATTTTTTTAAAGTTTTGTAGTGCTTAAAGTTTATTTCAGAAAAGGGTTCTTCAGGTTATGGTATTTATGATTTTGATTAAATAAATAATTAACAAGATTTTCCTTGCATGTGTTAAAACTTGCTAGAAGTTTGAATTTCAATTTTAGTAAATTTTTTTCGGTATTTTCAAAATATGAATTCGGTAGAAAATATAATTAATATTAATATTACGCTATTCGAACGAAATGTTTCAAAATATGTGTTCCATTGTTCAGCTTTACAGCTTTTTTTGAAGATAATAACCTTTGTTCGTCTTCGCTTGCAGTACTCTCTGTTTGTAATAAATTCATTAAAGAAATACCCAAAATGAATGGAAGGGTTATTGACTTGTTTGCTCAACAAAAAAATCGACGTGCTAAATATTTATACAAATAAAACGTCTAGATAAAAGAAATTGTTTTTGTTGTTGATGTTGATTGAAAAACTATATACAATGTAAAACTGTTTTTGCTGAATTTATTTATTGATGGTTTTTGCTCTTGTTATTGTTGCTTTAGTTGAATTTATTTATTACTAGTTTTTTCGATTGTTATTGTTGTTTTTGTTGCACTTATTTTAGTAGAAAAATTATTTATTTTGAAAAGTGCGACAGGCCTAAAAGTTGTTTCGTTTCAAGAATTAAAATGTTTTTGAACAATTTTTTTTATTCAGAGTGCACTCAACTTGTATTAAAGCTTTAAATGTTATTCAGAACACGATAATAGGAATATATCTTTGATTGCCAGCGAATCTACTTTTGGGGAAACTGATCACTTAAAATCGCTTATCGCTCCACATGTGGTACCTCTTGGGTAGAGTGGAAACTCACATAAGAACTTATATTGGTGATCGAAAAATTTGTACCAGTAGCCCCACCATACTTAACTCCCACGAGCCGCCACTGCTCTTTGGGGTAATTGCTACTCTGTCGCTTGACATCGTCTATTTCTTAAGCTGGTAACTATAATAAACGTATCATAATTATTATATTAATAATAATTTATTAAATATCCCTTTTCTTCCTGACCGTCGTTTGTTAATTTAAATGCCTTTTTCTTCTTATTTCTTTGGCACATTGATAACATAGGTTTTCGGAATATTTGAACAAGTGAATATCCTTCACTACGAGGAGTACAAATGGCGGAACGTTTTTCTATTGGTATTAATGAAATCGTAGGCATTTGGCTCTCCTTCTAGAAATTCCCGGGATAGACACTATATCAAAATAATTTTTTTCTTTCTGATGCTTTAAAATAACTTGAGTTGATGTTGCTTCCATAAGAAAAAACCAAACCATGGTACATCTATCCATATCGTTTTAAAATTCTTGGAAAAAGTCAGTAAGACGGGTGCCTACTCACAATTAAATGGTAATGAATTTGCTTTTTTCTCGATTTAAAAGTTCACGGCCACAAATATTTATGTAAATAGAGTAAAATTAAACAAGAATATTTTCTTAGAATATCGTAATGAGTAGTTTTTAAAATGTCAACGTAATATATGTCGTTCCAATATATATGAACGGTAGTGCATGTGACGATGTGTGTTGGGAGGGATCGAGAAAGAAATGTAACATAGGGTCAGCTGACTTTAATCCAAAGAGTAGTGTCCTTGACGTAAAGTGCACAGCAGTACTATAAATAAATCTGGCACGGTAAAGATGTGGCAGTCGCTAGTCTTGCGTGTTTTGAGAGGGTTGCTAGTGGGGGGACCCTGCGGGCATTCCATATTACTGAAAAGCTGCTGTTAGACGAACAACAATGTTAATATGTGCCAACACTGAATTTTGGCACAAACTACGTGACCGTTTTCCGTCATGAGAAGAGTCGAGAACAAGAAAATCTTAAGCACGAACACAAGTGCGGGAGCCCAAAAACTTTGCGAGTACTAGAGCCTGATAAAATTGGTGGAGCTCCCCGTAAAGTGCAGAGTTGTGCAGACGAAGTTTTATTTTGCAACGTGTGATCAGCTTAACAGTGAGCTTAAGTTCAAGTTTCGCTATATTAAAAGGGGAAAAAGGCGGACTCCACTATATCTCGGAAACCATGACTCTGACCAAAAAGCAGTGTACGGCTCACTTGTGTAGAATTGTCTTTGCAGCAACTTGTGCATAAATTACTTTCACGTGTTAAAAATAATGAACTTTGCTGCAGGAATAAAAACCTTTCGGCTCGAAGATGTAGACCCCGCAGTACTTACAGCTATTGGCGATAAATTTGCTGAATCTGCAATCGCAACAAAAATTGATTGACTTAATGGTTATATTGATTTTAATATTGATAACAGTCGTGGCACGTTTTGCTTTTATGTCCTCTGATGTCTCTTGTCGGAAAATGGCCGCTTGCTTCGTCACTCACGTTTTAGAACTCAATGGTGCTGTCACTTTTGTTTTATCGCAAAGGACTGTCACATCTGCTGAATTTCCATGATCCGTGACAACCCCGGCTCCCCGTGAATTCATTTGGGGAGAGGAGTCACAAAACTCTAAGGCGGCTGGCCATGCTGATGGACGGCACACCAGGCCATTCCTCGTCATAACTTCTGCAGATCGTACGTGCCCATCTTTAGCTGCGCATGTTCTGGTAACTTGTTACGTACCATAAAGTAAATTCAAATTATCTTCGCGCCTTTTCTGCCCGAAATAACTAAAGCATATAACTACCTACCTGGCAATGATTATTTGACAGTGTAAAGCTCGCCAAGTTCCGAAAAAAGCTATTCAAACGCGTCATCTCGCTCCAACCCTCGGATCGTGCTCAAGCTTTCGCGAATACGAAGATCGATCACGCCACGCTACGCGAAAAGTAGCTTTTGGGATGTTGGAGATGCCGGAAATGGAGTGTGAGAGTTGAGTTGCGAGGAGTCTGGCGAACGAGACAGAGGTCTCTGATTTTTGGTGAGGTGAAAATTTTGTATCATTCCGACAGGGTACATACCGTTTGATTTTACGGCGTGAACAAATCTACAAGCTTGTGTTGAATCACGCGATAGCGGCCGATTTCCAGTTGAAACCAATGAACACGAGCGGAAAATCCTATTGTTGGGGAGCTATGAACTATGCAGAGAATCCATCCCAGCTGGAGCATTTGGCCGTCCGCTTCAAGAAGGTCGATTTAGCGAAGCGATTTGAAAACGAAGTTCTGAAGTGTGTGGAGAAGGCGAAGCAACGGGGCGCGGAACTAGAACCAGAAGAGGATTGAAATGCGAAACATGAACAACAGAAATTTTTGTTAGGACTTTCTTTTCGTAACGTGATTATCTCATAACTATTATTAAATTTTTACGTTTAATTTGCCCCGAGGATAAGTGAATGCAAAAACAATCGAGCGTCGAAAACTTCATAAAGAGTTTATATTTTTATAGTTTGTCACGATTAAATAAGATAACAAAGAAAAACAAAATGACCGAGCGTTGATGATGTGGCGATGATAATATCTCGAACGGTTGTCATTGTAATGTATGGATTTTGTGAATCTCCAAGTTACAGACTATTATGTGCTTTCCAATCGACATTTTTGTTAATATTTTTATCGCACATGATGTAAGTAAACCGAATTATAATAATAATTTATTGTTTCCGTGATAAAAAAAAATGGAATAAAATAACCTAAAAGTGATGTGATTGTTTTCTTGCGCATGGGTGGCGTGTGTGCGAATGTGGTTCGTGGTGATTCTTTGTTTTTGTCCAAAACCCACGACTCAGCGAGCTAGTCGCGGAAAACTGTTAAATCGGGACCGCCACTATGCGGTCGAATTGGTAGCAGTCCCGGCGGCGCGTGTACTCTAGAGGCATCCGGGGTCGAGGAGCGATCTCGGATCCTCGGGTTTGTGCGCGTGGTCGGGATTGTGACAAGTGGCGCCTAATGGTGTATGGGACCTTTCCCATATTCTTTTTTCCTTCGTGTCTATTCTACGGCAGTATATCTGCAAATTCTTTCGTGTTTCAAGTTTTTTCTTCGCAAATTCGAAAATCGTGTGGTGATGTGTTAGCCGCGTGGTAGTTTGAGTCAAGTAAGCTTTTGTAGCACTTGTTGTCACTTCATATGTTTTGATTCCGTCGCGAATGATTTTCGAAATTACCTACACCAACTCCTTCTAGCATTTGTTAAATTTTGGCTGCAAACTGGTAGTGTCGCGCAAATTGTTCGATTCATGGGTGAATTCCTTACACATGTACTTCGCAATTTGAGTGTTCGACATTCGGTCCCAGTACCAAAAATATATTAACGTAAAATCTGAAAATTACCCGTTCCTACATCGCTGCTTTTGTAGAGGAAAGCAATCACACACTTTAATATCATAAATACATAAAACTAAAGTACAAACAAAGCAAAAAAACAATATATTCCATTTAATCAGGTTTAATGCCTGTACAAACCTGTTAAGGTACCGTTAAGTAATGTGTAAAAACTTATGTAAAACTTTGTAAAAACTTATGTAAAACTTTGTAAAAACTTTGTAAAAACTTTGTAAAAACTTTGTAAAACTTATGTACAAATAATGTAAAACCTTTGCAAACCACACACACCCTCTCACACACACTAATCGGTTTAGGTAGTATTAGCTTTTGGGGCGTTTCGCTTATTAGCGAGTAATCAGTATCGCCATATTATAGTTGTATACAAATATCGTCGCGTATAAATATTATTTCGTCGAATGTAAATTCCCTTGCGGAAATATTTAATATATATCGTATCGTATACCGTTTCTTATATAATTCTACATTAGTATATCGGTCCTCGTATAAACGTAATTTTTATAAAAAATATTATTCATTAACAATATGGACGTTCCTATGGCATTTTGGCCTAATAAGGTGTCTACACCTAATATTCCTAATACTCGGTCTAAAAGTAGCCATTCGTTGGAATTGGGGCGAGACAGCGTCGTAAAAACCAATCTCAATAATCGGAACTCATCCGATCCTATTCAAGTAGCTGACGTGGGAGGTAGTTCCCAAGTAAATAATTCCGTGTGCATCCCAATCGAGTCCGACTTCAGTCAAGGGCCATTATTCGTGTCCAACCCTAATCTCACATTCCCTGTTGAGGGAATTGACCTTTCTAGGTCCTCATATTCTGTTGCGTCACCTTCAAATGTTCCTCCAAGCTACGGGAGATAGCATTCCAACTCTTCGTTCCGGACACATGTCCCGATCTTCCGATGGGGTATCTGCTTTGACGGATCCACCTCAGGTCTCAACGTAGAGACATTCCTATTTCAAGTGGAAACACTTTCAAAAACCTTTCATACCATTTCCCGAATTAATTGTAAATTTCCATTTATTGGTTTGTGGACCCGCTGCCGTTTGGTATTGGAAATACCTACAATTAAAACCCAATTCGTCTGATTGGTTAAGTTTCAAAAATGCATTCTTGAGCAGGTATGGTTCTATCACTTCTGACGTAGACATCCGTAGACGTATTGACGCTCGGACTCAACGCAATAACGAACCCTTCATCGAATTTTTCGATGATATTGAAAATATGTCTCTTCAATTAACTAACATACTCCCGGATATTGATTTGCAAGTAATCGTATACCGGAACATGCATCCGCGTCTCAGCGACCATCTGGCAGGTCGACAGTTTGGAACCACTCAGGAATTGGTTCAATGTTGTATTTCAGTTGAGTCAGTTTGGAATCGCAACAGTCCAAGCCGAAAACCCGCACCCATATTGCGGCGTTCCATTCACGAAATTAGTCACAATACCCAATCCATTGGCCCTGAGTCCAATGAACCATTAAGGCTATCCGCCAATCGTAACCCGTTTCGTAGGTCGGACAATTCTACCTTTCAACGTTCAGTCGCTACTTCCAATAACCATAGTGTCTGTTGGAATTGTCGTGACATTGGACACGTTTTCTCAAATTGCCCAGAACCCACTAAACAAGTCTTTTGTTTCGGTTACGGATACGAGGGAGTCCTAAAAAGAAATTGTCCCAAATGTTCCTTGTCCGAAAACTTCCAGAGGAGTGTGTCGTTCGCGGGGAACCGGCCCACTCCTGGGGAATCAAACATCGGTACCTCCAAAGCGGGGCGGCCGATCACCGACAACCTTTCCAGGCAAGTCGAATCACTACCCACGTCGATAAATAACAGTAACGTTTCTTCTCTCTTGTTGACGAGAGAACTTAGTACTCAAACCGAATTCGTGCCTCTAGTCGGTCCTATCACAAACATGGACTTAAACCATAAGCCCGATACAATTAATCTACCCACTAAAACTTCCTTTTGCCGTCATACCTCTAATTATCGTTTTCTTTCTAATAGTCAACTTCGTAGACGTAAACGTGCAGCTTTATACTTCTATGAAATCCGACAACTGCGTAAAGCAGCCATTCATTCCGTGTTTGCAAATCAAACTAATATCGATTCTCGTCCTTTTCGAAACATTCTTGTAAATGGTCATAAACTAAGCGGTCTGCTTGATAGCGGAGCCAGCGTTAGTGTATTAGGTCATGGGGCTCTAGAGCTTATATCTTCCCTAAATCTATATTTACATAATACCAAACTTCACATCAGTACTGCTTCCGGTCAACGAGTATCGTTATTGGGATATATTGATACTAACGTCACGTTTGGAAACGTGAGTAAACCACTTCGATTCTTGGTAGTACCTTCCTTGTAACACCGCGTGTATTTTGGAATTGATTTCTGGAATACCTTCAACATAGTACCGTTTCAAATATCCTCCGTTTCGGAAATTTCATCTATCTCTAATCCAGAGCTCAACTCATTTCATCAGTTCGACTACAATCTGTTATACAAACCTTTCCCTCCTTCAACGAACAAGGACTGGGACAAACTTCCTTATTATCACACGTTATCGATACCGGATCCGCAAAACCCATCAAACAGCGCCATTACTCTGTTTCTCCGGTGATTCAGGATCAGCTCTATCTGGAACTGGATCGCATGCTCTCTTTGGGAGTTATCGAAGAGAGTCAGAGTTCTTGGAGTTCTCCTGTTACGTTAGTTTGGAAACCGGGTAAAAATCGGTTGTGTTTAGATGCTCGCCGAATAAACGAAGTGACTATCAAGGATGCATATCCTCTTTCTCTAATTGATAGACTTTTATCGCGTTTACAATCAACTAAGTTTATTACTAGTTTTGACCTCAAGGATGCCTTTTGGCAAATTCCCTTATCTGTTGAATCACGTGAAAAAACCGCTTTCACTGTTCCTGGTAGACCTTTGTATCAATTTACAGTCATGCCTTTTGGTTTGTGTAATGCACCACAAACGATGTGTCGTCTTATGCACAAAGTTATTCCTCACGAGTTCCAGGATAAAAATTTTTGTGTATCTAGACGATCTACTTACTACTAGTGCCACGTTCGATGAGCATCTCGTTCTATTAGGCCAAGTAGCCAAATTTCTCACGGCCGCTGGTCTCACTATCAATGTGCAGAAAAGCAATTTCCTTCAACGTGAAATAAAATACCTCGGATACATTGTGAGTGACGGAATTCTTAAAACGGATGCCACTAAAATTTCAAGTATTGTCGAATATCCGACTCCGAAGTCTGCAAAGGATGTTCGTCGTTTTATGGGAATGGCCTCGCATATACAAAAGGGAGATCGGTTGAAACCGCTCTTCACTCGCTCACCAGCTACATTGAAAAGTCGCTAAGCGTCAAAGAATACACGCAGGCGGTTTTTATAGACATCGAAGGGGCTTTCAATAATATCAGCCACAAGGCTATTGAGAAGGCACTCGAGGAAAACAATGTGGATGGTAACCTGATTAGGTTTATCGTACAACTGCTAAGCAGCAGGAGCATTAACTCCACGCTAGGAGACAGTATCCTAAGAAGGAGGACGTGCAGAGGCACCCCGCAAGGTGGGGTGCTATCACCCCTTCTATGGAACTTAGTGGTGGACAAACTCCTGTCAACAATAGAAGCGACTGGGTGCAAAGTCGTAGCCTATGCAGACGATATTGCAATAGCAATATCGGGCAAACTCGTAAACACCCTATCTGAAAGACTTAATTTTTCCTGAGTATTCTTACCAAGTGGGGCAAAGAGTGCGGTCTGAAGATTGATCCGCAGAAAACGGAATTTGTGCTGTTCATGAAAAGGTACAAAATTCCACGATTTCTCCCACCCAAACTCGATGAGATAAGCCTCATACCGTCTCATCAAGTTAAGTATTTGGGTCTAATTCTGGACTCCAAGCTCGCGTGGAAAGCGAACATAGAAGAAAGAACGCGAAAAGCGGCATGCGCAATCTACTGCTGCAAAAGAGCCATTGGGAAAAAGTGGGGATTGAAACCCAAAATCGTATCAAGGCTCTATACGGCGGTAGTGGAACCAATTCTTCTGTATGGCGCAGTTGTTTGGTGGCCAGCTATTGCAAAAACATCAAATGCAAACCTGCTAAACAGGGTCAGAAGGATTGCAGCTATTGCAATCACCGGGGCCTTACGCACTACCCCGACAAAGGCACTGTTTATGCTTTTGAATTGGCTCCCGACGGAGCTTCTTACGAGACAGCAGGCCAAGTGCTCTGCGATTCGATTTAAAGCACTACATCTCTGGCAAGAGGGAAATGTTGGCCATTCCACCATACTTCGGAGGAATGGACCAACGCCAGGGGAAGTAGACCTTGCGCCCCCAATTCCCTGCTTTCATCATAGTTTCAGGTCAGTCATCCTAAGCAGGGATGACTGGGCAATAGAAAGAGGTGGGATGCAGGAATCGGTCGACATCTACACTGATGGCTCCAAAATGGACGGAAAAGTTGGCTGTGGTGTTTTTTCAGAACAGCTAGGCCTGAAACTATCCTTCCGGCTTCCAGACCACTGCAGTGTTTTTCAGGCAGAGGTCATTGCGATATACAAGGCAGTAGACTGGCTGAGAAATCAGAAAATTTCCATAAGAAACCTGAATATTTTCTCTGACAGTCAAGCTGCTATCCAAGCACTATCCAACGTGTACACCTCATCTATGATGGTGATGGAATGCCGTACACAGCTGAACGTGATGTCACTTCACTGTGAAGTGACTCTACACTGGGTGTCGGGACATAGTGATATACCCGGAAATTGCGAAGCGGATGCCTTAGCGAGAGCTGGCATTGTGCTCCAGGAGTATACACTAACACCCTCCTTGACGGATTCGCCTTGACGTGGTAAGGGAGCTTGCGTGACTCACCTAGGCTGGAGTAAAATCTGGCTTGGGCGAGTCCAGACTAAACGAATCCAAACTGATGACATGTCGAGTTTAAACGTCAAATTACCCCAGGAGGGTCTGGTGCCTTCGGCACCTAAATCCCTCACTGCTACACCAGCAGTCTGCCCCTCGGATTCTGGGGAGGGCAAAAAATCGACGCACGTGGAATTACTCAGTGGTTCCATGGAAAACCTGGTACTCGGAGAACCAGAGAAAACTCCATACCCGGAGGAGCTCACCTTTGGCGGGCCCTCAGCTGCGAGTTCACCGGCAACGGAGGGCTTAGCAGCGATGGGGAATTACTTGAAAAAGAGGAACAGGAGTGGCGCGGAGAAAAAGAGGAGGGCGAAAAAAAGGGCTCAGCAGAGGCGAGAGGTTCCCTCAGGGACTGACACTCAGGCCGGGACCTCTTTGAACCCAACTCCCTCCGTGACCCCTGCAGCTCCTCGACCAAAGTCGCTGGAATCGGGCCCAAGCAATGCTAGAGGCTCGAAAAAAAGACAACGCTCCGGTGAGGAAGAGGTATCCAGGATGTCCGCCAATCCTAAGGTTAAACGACCGAGGGAAGGGGACAAACTGAAGACCCCTCAAAAGAAATCCTTTGCGAGCGTGGCTCGGAGCAATCTGGGCTTCATAGTGGCAGCGGAAGGCATGGCTCGGGGCTACTCTGGTGAACAACTAGAGCTGCTCAAGGGCTGTATCTCCAAAGCCGTCGCAGAGGAGATAGACAGAGGCACGCCGTTGAAATTTTACTCGGTGGGGACCCTTAGAAATCAACTGAGGATCGTCCCTGCAGATGCAAATACAACGGCCTGGTTGAAAGCCTTGGTGGAGGGAGACAGGCTAAGGGGAGCATAGGAGGGCGCTAGATTTTCCCTAGTGGAAGCATCTAGGCTTCCAGTGCTCCACAGGGCCACTTTCTTCGTCCCGGGCCCAGACCAAATCGCGGAGACTGTTCTCCGAAGGCTCTCCATTGTTCAGCCGGAGATAAAAACAGCTGACTGGGCCCTGTACGCACAGGTGCCCATGAAGGACTCCCGAAAGGGACTCCTCATGGTTGTTGGAATCCCGGACAAGGACAGGGAGTACATATCGGGAAAGGGAAGATGGCTCTACTTGGACCTCAATAGGATTAGCGTGAGCTTTTCCAAAGGGCCCAAGGAACCAGGACCACAGGCTCCCAAGTAGCGGTTCCTTGTCAGCGTGAGTGTTATACTTGTTCTGTATTGTGTTGTGTTGTCTTGGGGTTGACCTGGGGATGTAGCATGGAAACATGATGGGTCTTCAGGTCACACTAATCAACATGCAGCATAGTAAGGCGGCTAGCTCTCTAATAGCTAGACGCTGTAACGAAAGCTGCAACAAACCCCCCGGAGGCAGCAATGTCTCCGGTTTTGCACCTGCTCTACCCATATTTCTAATACAAGAACCATGGGTGGCAGGAGGACGAATCCGCGGTATAGGGACCAACTCTCAAATGGATCTCTTGGCAGCGGATTGTGAAAAACCCAGAACCTGTGTTTGGCTCCCAAGGACTCTTAACGGGCTCTTGGTACAGGAATTCTGCGACCGAGACTTAACCGTCGTACGAGTAAGTACAACGGTGATGGGGAGTAGACGAGAAGCTCTTCTGGGATCGGCCTATCTCCCCTACGAAGATCGAATTCCGTCAGCAAACCTCACAAGACTGATGGAATATGTTAAAAAACACAACCTAAATCTGATCTTAGGTTGTGATGCAAACGCTCACCACGATTGCTGGGGGAGCTCGGACACCAACTCGAGAGGCGAAAGCCTACTAGAGTTCTTAGCCAGTTCCGGGCTCACCATAGCGAACCGTGGGGCGGAACCAACTTTCGTCACATCCAGGAGGCAGGCAGTCATAGACATAACAATTGTCTTTGACGCAGTCACCCACTGGGTTAAAGACTGGAAAGTTTCGAAATAACTGACGCTATCTGATCACAGGTACATCACTTTCAACATCGATGCTAATCCAATAGGTGGGCCAAAATGGTTGAGAAACCCCAGGAACACAAATTGGGCGGCCTTTAGACAAGACGTGCAATGCAAATTACAGCAACCAGAGAAAATCCGAGAACCTGAGCAGCTCGAAGAAGCTGTCAGGAACTTAGTCGAGGTATTGAGGGCCTCTTTTGAGGCCCACTGCCCACTAAAAAGGACTACACTGGGAAACACCCCATGGTGGACACCAAGACTAGCCAGGCTTAAGAAAAACGCTAATAAGGCGTTCAACCGGGCCTGTAAAGCTCGAAGTGAAATCACCTGGGAGGCGTACAAGCAATCCAAAAGAGACTATCACAAGGCTCTTGCGGAGGCGAAAAGGAACTCTTGGAAGAAATTCTGTGAAGAAATAAACTCATGCCGGGAGACCGCCAGAGTTAAGAAGATCCTCACAAGGGGACCGAGCAATAACCCCGGGCTCCTTAAGGACGAAATCGGGAAATTAACCACCACAAGTGAAGAGACGTTAAACCTCTTGCTTAAAACGCACTTCCCCGGTAGCATAACTCCCTCCGGAGGAAACACCGTTCATCCGAACGTACCGTCTCAAACAGATTGGAATCAAGCCGCCGAGGTGGTGACTGTAGAGAGGCTCCAATGGGCAATTGGAACTTTCGACAGCTACAAAGCACCTGGCGAGGATGGAATTTATCCCATCCTGCTGAAGGAAGGAATGGCTTCCATCACCAACCATCTGTGCAATATATACAGGGCCAGTTTGGCCCTAAAATATATACCAGAATTATGGAGGAGGGTAAGGGTGGTATTCATACCAAAGATTGGGAGAACCACTTACCAGATAGCGAAAAGCTATCGACCCATAAGCCTCACATCTTTCGTGCTGAAAACACTGGAACGACTGGTGGACGTCCACGTGAAAAACACAGCACTAATAGAGAGGCTCTTGCATCCGGGACAGCATGCCTATAGAAAGGGAAAGTCTACGGAGACGGCTCTGCATGAGCTCGTTCACGGGATCGAGCGGGGCCTTAACGACGGACTCTTCTCTTTGGGAGCTTTCCTAGACATAGAAGGTGCCTTTGACAACTCCCCATTTGGTGGAATGACATCTGCAGCAGAGAGACATGGGATAAGCGGCACGATAACGGGCTGGCTGACCGCTCTCCTCGCTGAACGAAAAATAACAGCGTCACTGGGGGACACCAGTATAACAGTAGCCCCAACAAAAGGGTGCCCACAAGGAGGCGTACTTTCCCCTCTCCTGTGGTGTTTACAAATGAACTCATTAGTGACAGAACTTAACCAACAAGGCTTTCTTGCCATCGGCAATGCCGATGACCTGGTCATATTATGCAAAGGCAAGTTTGCCGGAACAGTGTGTGACAGGATGAAAGAAGGACTTAAAATCACGCACCAATGGTGTAGAAGAAACGGGCTGGCGGTAAACCCAGCCAGGACAGAACTCACCATGTTCACCAGGAAGAGAGTGTGGGATGCATACACGCTACCTACTTTAGATGGCGTGGAGCTCCAACTTTCAAAAAAAAGTTAAGTACCTGGGCGTAACCCTAGACACGAAATTCACCTGGAAAGAGCATGTTGATGAAAAAACAAGAAAAGCCAAAAACATTTTCTGGGCATGTAGAGGCTCCATGGGTAGAACCTGGGGACTCTCACCTCGAAATGTGATATGGCTATACAAAGCCTGCATAAGACCGGTCATACACTATGGAAGCATAGTGTGGTGGAAACGGTCAGACCTAGATACTACAAAAAGTCAGCTAGGCTCGGTGCAGCGACTAGCACTAGTGAGTGCTACTGGAGCGGTGCGAACCACTCCCACGGAAGCACTCAACGTGATCATGGACATGCTGCCACTGGACTTATCAGTGAAGCAACATGCCGCAAAGACGATGGCACGCCTAAGGAGAACCGGGATGGTGAAAGACGGCGGCTGGACTGAGGGACACCTCAAACTTTTAAAGAGTTTAAAAGTGGACTCACTCCTTGATCTGCCCAACGATTACATAATCCCAAGGCTCTTCTTTGGAAAAATTTCACAACGAGTTTGACTGATAGGAATGATTGGAGTAAGTTCGGTCACCTTTCTCACAGGCCCGCTGATATCATAGTGTACACAGACGGATCAGTGATGAGCGTCGGGGCTGGGGCGGGAATATATATACGCCCTGGACCACATGAGGCTCAAATATCGATACCTCTGGGTACAAAAACAACCATCTTTCAAGCTGAATTCCACGCCATAGCCAAAGCCGCGGACCTCTTACAAGACAGAAGAATACAAAACAAACAGATAAAAATCTGTTCAGACAGTCAGGCCGCTATCAAGGCCCTGGGCTCCCACAATGTGAAAACTTCAATTGTGGAGTGTGCCCAGAACAGCCTCAAAAAGCTGAGCCAGAGAAACAGGGTCTCAGTTACCTGGGTCCCAGCACATGTGGACATTATAGGTAATGAAGAGGCAGACAAACTGGCTAAGAAGGGAGCAGAGATCACACCGGTTGGTCCTGAGCCTTTTCTGCCAACGAACATAAATCTAATCTCAAAAAGATCAATGAGACACTCAAGGAAGAACATCGAAGACGATGGCTCAACCTACCAACATGCAGACAGACAAAGCTCTTTCTGCCAAACCTACGACCTGAAGTCGCAAAATACTGTCTGAAACTAAATAGAGTCAGACTGAAAAAACTGACAGAAGTGATTACTGGCCACGGACGCCTGAGAAGTCACCAAGCTCTTCTGCAAATAGTGGACGATGCATGGTGCATTAGATGTGAGGAGGACGAGGAAACAGCGGCACATTATGTGGGCTACTGTCCCGCGTTCTCCAGACACAGATATAGAGCCCTTGGCATGCCTCAAATAGGAGACAAGGAGTTCCATACCTTAGCCTTGGACGACCTGATGAGGTTCATCATCTCATCCGGAAGATTCAAGACATAAGCATTAACTCCAGGAAGGAAAAATATGAGGATAGTACAATCGACCAGCAGGTCGCAGTGCTAGGGCTACAATGCTCACCTCCATGTCATGACGACGACGACGATACACTAACACCCCAAATTGGTCAACATCTAGCTTCTATAAAGCTAGGATTTAAGCAGCATTACATCAAGGCTGCAAATAGAGCTTGGTTGTTGGAGGAAACCTGCAGGACAACCAGACAAACTTGGCGTGCACTGAGTTACAGACGCACCAAACAGCTCCTGAACACGAGTCGTGAAACCTTGAGTTCTATCGTGTCCATACTGACGGGGCACTGTCTGATTGGCAGACACGCAGAGAGGTTGGGCGTTCCTTTCAACGATTTCTGCCGGAGTTGCAGATCGGAAGAAGAGGAAGAGACAGTCCAACACTTTCTGTGTGAGTCTTCGGCACTGTCCAGGAAACGCATGGAAACCTTAGGCTCACCATTCCTGGACAGCCTCACGGAAGTAGCTGATTTGAATATCGGCTGCATAGCCGGCTTCATACGAGAATCGAAATGGTTCTCGTCATCTCACAGGTTCTAATGCCAACCTCATCTTTTTCTGGTATCACAATGGGCCTATCTTGGCCTAAGTGAGCCATCTTTTTGACAAAGATGGCTGCCACTACAACCAACCAACCAACCAACCAACCATGGGAATGGCCGGATGGTATAGGCGATTCATTCTTTGATTCGCTATCATTACCGCTCCTTTAACGGACCTACTGAAAGGCAAGCATTCCTTCAAGTGGACTGATGCTGCGGAAAACGCTTTCCAACAGATTAAACAAGCATTAATATCTGCACCCGTTCTGATTAATCCCGCTTTTTCTAAACATTTTTATATTCAATGTGACGCCAGTACTACCGGTATTGGTAGTGTCCTTTTTCAAAAGCATAACGATGGTATCGAACATCGAATTGCCTTCATGTCGGGCAAACTCAATGCCGCTCAGCGTAATTACACTATAACTGAGCTCGAATGTCTCGCCGCGGTACAGAGCGTAAAAAAATTTCGTGCGTATATTGAAGGTCTACCTTTTACTATAATTACGGTTTACGCCAGTCTCAAATGGCTGATGAACCAACAGGATTTGTCCGGTAGATTGGCTCATTGGAGTCTGAAACTACAAGGTTTTGATTTTCAAATCAAACACTGTAAAGGCTCGGTTAATGTTATCGCGCGTACATGAAAACGTTTCATCTATTAGTATGTCCCCTCTATCCATCTCTAATTCCGACCCGATTCTGCCTGAACATTCGTATCTATCTTCTGTTCTTATCGATTCTGCTTTTCAGGAAGCTTCTTATGTCGATCGCATCGCGATTATTGAGCGAGAACCCGATAAGTTTTCCAATTTATGGGTACGAGACGGTAAAATATACATAAATACTGGTGTCCTGCCGAATAATGATGTAAATATTCCGCAAATTAAATTATGGGTCCCGGATAGTCTGCACGAACGTCTAATTGCACAAACACATAACCCTCCGTAAGCTTCACATTGTGGGTTCATAAAACATCCGAAATTCTTCGCCGTTACTATTACTGGCCACATCTTAAGTTGGATGTTATAAAGTATATTCTTCACTGCGCTATTTGCAAACAAACTAAACCCAGTAATCAAACGTTGAGACCTCCGCTAGGCGAAATTCGTGTTTCTGAACGTCCATTACAACGAATATTCATTGACTTTTTAGGTCCATATCCTCGGTCTAAATTAGGTAATACCCAACTTCTCGTGGTATTAGACCATTACACTAAATTTATATGGCTCAAGGCCATGCCGAAGGCTACTTCAGAAGCAGTCGTTCGTTTCCTCACTGAAAGTATATTCCATACTTATGGAGTGCCTGAATATCTTCATTCTGACAATGGAGTTCAATTTACTTCAAAAATATTCTCCCAACTCATGACTGATTACAGTGTTACACACGTGTTTTCTCCACGGTACTCCCCTCAATCAAACGCGTCTGAGCGCACTAACCAGTCCATTTTGTCTGCCATTCGATCATACGTTGGAAATGATCATCGCAATTGGGATGGACATTTGGGGGAATCTTGTGCCGCTTTTCGGAATGTTGTGCACGAATCTACCGGTAGTTCACCACATTTCTTAATGTTTGGTTTCCAAGCCATTCGAAATGGTTCCAAGTATTCCTTACTTAGGAAGTTATCCTCTCTTTCGGACGGACAAATAAGTATTACGGAACGTAATGATAAATTACGTGCAATCCAGCATACAGTAGCCCATAGGATTTAGGAAGCTTACCAAAGAGGTAAGCGACGATACGACTTGCGTTGCCGACCTCGCGTTTTTGCTAACGGTTTACGTTCGTAATCACATTCTTAGTAAAGCCACCGACAACTTCGCCGTCAAACTTCCCCCGAAGTTTGTGCCTGGAGTTATAGTTCGACCGGTAGGACAAGTCGCATACGAAATTTGTGACCCATCTGGGAAGTCTATGGGAATATGTCATGTACAAGACATAAAAACGTAACTAATCTTTTCATACTTATCTATCTTAGACTTTATATCATATCGTGTATATACTATTTTTTTTCGTCGTTGGCAGGTGGAAATCTTCAAAAGATACCGAGTTGCTCCTGCTTCTCGGCATGTCGGATTTCTACCGACTAAAACCACCTCCGTTTCCTCCAAAAAATCTTTACTCCATAACTCATTGCTTGCACTGTCCGTGTGCAATTTATTTCCTGAAAGCTTGTTCATTTAAATAGTACTTCCCAGACGATGTATATCGGTATAAGGGATAGTACTTATAGTATCTTATCGTAGGTAGTAATACACCTAAAATAGAGTATCTTCTAAATATCTTCAATAGTGTTAGGTTAGTTTGGGTAATAGGTTGCAGATATAACATTTGTGGTTGTAAATTAGGTAGGGCGTAGGTCCCTTATAAGAGCAGCAGTCCAATGAGTCTTCCTGGTGGCCTCACGCGTAGCGATGGTTGCATCAGTGTGGATGTTGTTCCTTTTCATGATGGCCTCGCGCGTAGCGTTGGTTGCATCAGTGTGGACGTTAATCATTTATAGTGTATATAAAAGTAAAGTTAATTCGGTATATTTGCAACGCTAATTTTAGTAATTTTTTTTTTGGTCCGTATAAATGGGTTTGGAGTCATAAAATGCTAGAGAATTGACGACCTCTGGGGTCCCTAAACTAGTCCGCGTTGAGCGTTGACGTCTGTATATAATGTAGATATTTTGGTGTTATATATATTATCCTATTAGGTTATATTTTGAATATTAGGGTTTGTAGTCATAAACAACTAAGGCAGTGACGATCCTTGGGGTCCCTTAATAATTGCTCACAGGAAGTGAGACAATATATTTTTTTGTCGTATTCTAACCATAGCTCTTTATCTTTCGAATATTACCTATTTTACCTATCGGAATCTAGTGTTCCTCATCTTTTCAGCTCCGGTATACAACCGTTCCAGTTGCTAAGCAACTTTGTTAGGGGTGGGGGGTTCATATTAAACTCAAAATTTATGTATTTGTCTTCGTCTTTTAAGTTCTAGTTTGTTTTCTTTGGCCGATCCGAGACTGGGGGTGAAGTCTGTCAGGTTAGACCTGAGGTTCTCTATGGGGTTTCAATACAGAGGGCAACGGTCGATCCTTTGTAGTTAGTACAGCTCAACCCCAGTGTAAAACTCGGACGGACCACCATTTCGTTTTTTTTGTGTATTGTATATTCCCAGCTATCTTGTCGTAACGCCAGCCAGTTACTTCAGTCTGTTTCATTAGTCATCTTTCCAACGCGCCAGTGTTTCATTTTGTTTGAATATTCCGTAACCCGCCGTCGATAGGTTCCGTTCCTGTTTTAGGCTAGCTCGACTAATTAATTAGTTTTGAAGGCTTTTTTCGGGAAAAACTGTCGATCGAGTAGAGTTACCTTAACGTAATACCGTATCGAGGAACTTGCGTGAACATGTATGATGATTTCGACGTAAATACGTTTTGACTACATCTGCTGAGCTTCACGTAAGACTTCCCTTTTGTTAAACCCTCATGGTTCGTTTGGGCGAGCATGATGATTTCGACATTTAGACGTTTTGATTACATCTGCCTAGCCTCATACCCGCCATGAGATCTTTCCTTCCTTAGAGTTCATTCATAGCCCGGCGTATAGTGGAGAGACTCTTCTCAGGGCGGGGTCGTCCCCACGTTTGTTACGTACCATAAAGTAAATTCAAATTATCTTCGCGTCTTTTCTGCCCGAAATAACTAAAGCATATAACTACCTACCTGGCAATGATTATTTGACAATGTAAAGCTCGCCAAGTTCCGGAAAAAAGCTATTCAAACGCGTCATCTCGCTCCAACCCTTGGATCGTGCTCAAGCTTTCGCGAATACGAAGATCGATCACGCCACGCTACGCGAAAAGTAGCTTTTCGGATGTTGGAGATGCCGGAAATGGAGTGTGAGAGTTGAGTTGCGAGGAGTCTGGCGAACGAGACAGAGGTCTCTGATTTTTGGTGAGGTGAAAATTTTGTATCATTCCGACAGGGTACATAACGTTTGATTTTACGGCGTGAACAAATCTACAAGCTTGTGTTGAATCACGCGATAGCGGCCGATTTCCAGTTGAAACCGATGAACACGAGCGGAAAATCCTATTGTTGGGGAGCTATGAACTATGCAGAGAATCCATCCCAGCTGGAGCATTTGGCCGTCCGCTTCAAGAAGGTCGATTTAGCGAAGCGATTTGTAAACGAAGTTCTGAAGTGTGTGGACAAGGCGAAGCAACGGGGCACGGAACTAGAACCGGAAGAGGATTGAAATGCGAAACATGAACAACAGAAATTTTTGTTAGGACTTTCTTTTCGTAACGTGATTATCTCATAACTATTATTAAATTTTTACGTTTTATTTGCCCCGAGGATAAGTGAATGCAAAAACAATCGAGCGTCGAAAACTTCATAAAGAGTTTATATTTTTATAGTTTGTCACGATTAAATAAGACAACAAAGAAAAACAAAATGACCAAGCGTTGATGATGTGGCGATGATAATATCTCGAACGGTTGTCATTGTAATGTATGGAATTTGTGAATCTCCAAGTTACAGACTATTATGTGCTTTCCAATCGACATTTTTGTTAATATTTTTATCGCGCATGATGTAGGTGAACCGAATTATAATAATAATTTATTGTTTCCGTGATAAAAAAATGGAATAAAATAACCTTAAAGTGATGTGATTGTTTTCTTGCGCATGGGTGGCGTGTGTGCGAATGTGGTTCGTGGTGATTCTTTGTTTTTGTCCAAAACCCACGACTCGGTAAGCTAGTCGCGGAAAAATGTTAAATCGGGACCGCCACTATGCGGTCGACTTGGTAGCAGTCCCGGCGGCGCGTGTACTCACGAGACATCCGGGGTCGAGGAGCGTCCAAAATGGTGGGGCGCTTGATCTCGGATCCTCGGGTTTGTGCGCGTGGTCGGGATTGTGACAAACTCGTCCTTTCAACCATTGCCCTCTTGGTTGACTTGGGTCACATATTATAACTAACTATCCAGATCTTAATGGCGGAACTTCCTGTCTCCATTTTGAACGACGCAGCAGTCGCGGCAAGTATTCTATTACCCATCTCTTCCACAGTCTGTCCTTTAAATTTTGGGCAATCTTTCACTGTTTCCGAAGACATTGCTTTCCAGAATCATCGCAGGGAGTTTGAGTCGAATTCAGGCAACCTAGTAAAAAATGATTTGGCGTTAGTGGTTCATTTTCTTCTGGGGTCGTTGGTATATCTGTCAGTGGCCGGCTATTTATAATGTTTTCTGCCTCTATTCGTGCGCTTCTAAACGTCTCCAGTCTTGGTACTTGCTCTTTGAGCACTTGACTAAATAAACGCTTAATGCATTGGATAAATCGTTCCCAACAACCCTCAGCATGTGGATTTCCGGGAACATTGAAAATCCAATCAATATTTTCTCTTGATAAACTTTGCTGGATTCGGTCAAAATCAAAAACCCGACTTTCCTTCGTGAGCTCCGTTTGGGTCCCTAAAAAGTTTGTGTCATTGTCGCTTCGCATTCTTACCGGGGTGCCTCGTCGATTCATGAAGTTTCTCAGGTACAACATAAATGAGTCTGTAGAAAGATAATCTGTGATTTCAACATGGACAGCACGAATGGTGAGACATGTGAAAAGAGCTACCCATTTCATTTCTCTACGACGACCTATGGTGACGTGAAACGGTCCACAATAGTCCACACCACAGTAACTAAAAGAGCGAACGTACGGCGTAAGGAGATCCAGTGGCAATTGTCCCATTAAAGGATTTCGAGGTTTTTCCTTTAAGGTAAGGCAAGTCATACAGCTGCTTCGCACAGTTTTAAGTACAGAACGGACACTGAGTACCCAAAACTTTTAACGGATTTCTTTCATGACTAAATGATCATTCAGGTGGTGGCGCATTCTGTGGTAATGGTCCACTATGAGGCGCGTGACATGATGGTGCCGGGGCATAATGATTGGATTGCGAGCACTAATCGGCAAGCAATAAGCAGCATCAACTCGTCCCCTCAATGTCATCAATTCGTCTTTATCCATGAATGGTGTCAATTGGAATAGATTGCTCGACTTTGGAACACATTTCGTGGATATTAACGCGTTAATCTCTTCGGTGAAGCATTCGTTTTGTATTACCCGAGCAGGGTTTGATGGCAGTGGAAACAACGCCAAGCGTCGGCCAAGCATTGGCGTACAACGAACGGCCAACGGTCAGCTGCCAGTGCTGGCCCAGTACTGGCTGAGTGCTGGCTGACTACTGGGCCAGTAGTGCATTCGAGTGCTGGCCCAGTGCTGGGGGTTGGCACTGCGCCAGCACTGGCGATCGACACTGGCCCAATGCTTGAAGCCATTACTGAAATATAACAATTTATGATATAAGCAGAATGTTAAACGATTCGGAGGAAGATCACTAGTGAGCTTCAGTGCAAGTTCGTTATATTAATAAGTATTGCTTAGTTATAATGCGCGAATTTATAGTATTGCATTAATATTGAAATGTAAAGTGAATGGCAAAGAAAACATGTCAGAAATCACTGCATTATTTGCAATTCTTGTTGAACTCATAGCTAATATTGATTGAACGCATAAACGTTCATTTTGTGGGTGTGGGCTGAACAGTATTCCCTTTCGTAGTCGTCGATATTTCGAAGAAATGTGTTGTAGGCGAAGGTAAATGGCACGAAAGTCACTTCATTTTTTGTTCTTAGGACGAACACACTAGTATACAATTTTTCATTATTCATTTTTACACCCGAATTGCTTTTTAAAAGAACTAGAAGTGTCCCTTGAAAACAAATGAGTATGTTTTCAAGGGTATTTTAATGTTTTTTTAGACGTAGTAATAAATTTTCGATTTCGTAACAAATTTTTCTTCCAAACTAAATTGAATAGTTTTTAACAAAACCATAAAACGTTCAAGATGATTTTGAATCCTTTTGAAACGTAAATACAACGTCTTTTTGAATTACTAGATCTGTGAACAATCATAACTCTTTGTTGATGTTGAAATACGAACGAGCTACGAGAGACTGGCAAAAAAGCAATTCTGAATGCAGAAGCTTTTTTCATTTGCACTTCAGCAATTGTTCATCATACAATTCAATTAATTGCAACGCAGTCGACTTTGAAGAAGAGACTTTTTGTTTTATTTTTGGAATTTTGAATTCTATTCTTATTGATTTAATAGAAGTTCAACTGATAGACGTCCCATCGCAACAGTGCGGCGGCAGTTTTATTGATTTTGTCCTTGGCGGCATCATTAAACATAAATAAAAAAATATTAGATGGATGATCCAGAATTTTATAAAACTGCATTTTGGTCATGTTTGCTGGACATAATATCTCCGTGCGAGTCGTGTTTATCGAGATATTGATAAAAATGACTTATTTTCAAAATTACATTCATATCCGCCACTATATGGATGACTGGCACATTCCGAATAAGCAACAAAAACGACTATTTGCAATGCAAATGTAACGTTACAACGCTCAGCGAACACTCAACGAGTAGTGCCTTTTTCCAGCGCTCCCTCAATGCTGGCAAGTTGTCACGTTACAACGCTCAGTGCTATTTTGTAGCGCTCCCCCAATGCTGGCATGATGCTACGTTACGATGCTCAACGAGTAGTGCTATTTCGTAGCACTCCCCCATTGCTGGCAAGTTGCTACGTTACAATACTCAGCCGACGCTCACCTGTCACTCAGCTCAACGAGTAGTGCCTTTTTCCAGCGCTCCCTCAATGCTGGCAAGTTGTCACGTTACAACGCTCAGTGCTATTTTGTAGCGCTCCCCCAATGCTGGCATGATGCTACGTTACGATGCTCAACGAGTAGTGCTATTTCGTAGCACTCCCCCATTGCTGGCAAGTTGCTACGTTACAATACTCAGCCGACGCTCACCTGTCACTCAGCGACGGACAGCCGCCGACGGCGGCCCGCTCACTCTCTCATCGATGCTCGGCTGACGCCTTGCTTTCCAATGTGTTCGAATGTCTCTATGGCTTCGATGCTACAGCGCTTGCTCTGTGCGATGGACGTCGCGGGTTCAATCCTCGGTGGCAAAGGCGATACATCACTCACTCATCATTTGGATGCCGGCGTCTTCTTCACATGCCGGACGACGAATATCATGTGAGAATGATATTTTCATACAAATTTCCATGGCTCTTGCCGTCGCCGATTCATTTTGGCATTTGAGTGCTGGCGGAGTAACAAATTCGTTGTATGCCAGTACTGCGCCAGTACTGGGCCTGTACTGGGCCAATGCTGCTTGTGGATCTTGGCCCAGTACTGGCAAATAACGTCCGCCCGTAGTTATCATCCAGCACTGATATGTTACAGGGCCAGCACTGGCGAACGAGACTCAGCCAGCGTAATGTGGTGCAATGGCTTAGCACTGGGCCAGTTGTGCGACCGTGTTCGGGTAGGCGGCATACGATCAGCAAAGCGTGGGATATATCGCTGGCTACCAATTCTCCAGTATATCTGTCACTGACATTTGATTGCTGTGTATTTTCAATGAATCGAAATATCCAGGCTGTAACTCGCACTGCCCTGATGTAAGAAGAATATTTTCGATACTGCCTCTTTCTTCGCTTTCACCAACAGGCACGACACGACAACATCCTGTGCAGTGTATTCGTCTATTATTCATCCATCTTCTTGTGGCTATCTCTCCTCTTCGTTCTTCAGAAAGTCTGGCCCTTGTACCCACCTAGAGTTGTTTCCACTATTTGGTGATAGTTTGGCTCTGGTAGCTTCTTCGGCAACATTCATTTCGGTCGACAACAATATTCATTGGCTGGACGTTGAAGTCGATAATATCTCGGGTACTCTGCAGACAACTTGCTTGTACTTTCTAGTAGTTGATTGAATTCACTTAATGACTGTCTTAAAGTCACACCAATATCTTACATGGTGTATTTTTATATCAAGGCTGGTCTTTATTGTTTCTGGGAGGCGACAGCCTAACAGTGCAGCTTGAAGCTCAAGCCGTGGGATTGTCATTCCCTTTGGCGGTGCACATCTACTTTTCGCAGAAACCAGAACAATACTGACCTGTTCTAAATGCTTGACTCGCAAATATGCAACTGCTGCATAAGCATCGGAACTAGTATCAGTGAAAATATGTAACTGAACATCTTTTGTGTTGGCGAATAACATCGTGGTACTGAAAAATCCTTCACCTCCTGAAATTTTCTCCACCAACCAATCGATATTCAACTTCCATGTGTTTTGCAACAGTAATTTCGAACAAATTGTATAGTTGTAGAGTCCAAAGGAGTCGAACACTGCCATTATAATTCCAAGCAACTCTCTTTTCGTTGGTGGGCGAAGCATTTTCAAAACATTTCGTGGTATTTTATTAAATTTAAAATGATACTGCAAAGTGTCGTTCTCAGTACAATCCTAAGATCTTGTCTGTCGTATTTTGTCGCTCCATGTTGAATGCGTTATTATCGTCAATTTTGGTTCCGTTCAATTTGGTCTGAATTTCTTGACAGTTTGATACAAAGTTCCGTAGGATAAAATCAGCTTTATCATTTATCTCTATAGCTTCCGTAATAACGCCTTCAACGGCATATTTGCCGTTAAAACTAACAATAAATCATCGACGTACGTCTTATCAGTAACGATTGCAGCTCCATTTGGCATAGTTTGCATGTAACACTATGCATTTCGTTTTTGAATGTATTCCGCACAACAAGGTGAACTTCATCTCGTATACTTTTATGGGCTCATTTTGATTCCCTTCCCTCCAAAGAAACCTTTGAGAGCTTTGATCTGCCGTTCGAATTCGTATTTGGGAGAACATCTCACGAATGTCCCCAGCGACGGTGATAGCTCCCTGACGGAATTGAAATAGGATCGTCAAGAGCGGCATGGCATGTTCTGGTCCTTTTAACAAGGCAGTGTTTAGGGAAGTGTTGCACGAGACAGCAGCAGCGTGGAATATGATCCATAGTTTCGCGGGCTTGTTAGGGTTGTGAACCCCAAAATGTGGAAGATACCATGTCCTGCTTTCTTCTACCTAGCTTCTTCGACGGTGAGCATTCTTGCGTACCCTTTCTCCACTTAATTGTTGATTTCTGTTTTATATCTTGCGCCATAAGCTGGATCGTTTAACATTCGTCTTTTGATATTCAGTACAGGTTGCTCCGCCATTTCGTAGCTTTAAGGCAGATGAATTTCGTCACTACGCTATAATAGTCCGGTTTCATAACGATCTCCTATCTGCTTAGTAGTTTCTTCAAGAATTTTCGCAGCACGCTGGTTCTAATCAGATTCGAGTATAATATTGGTGCTACGAATTCCGAAGTTCTCAACAGAGAAATATTCGTTGACTAAACTGTTGATTTGTCGCATTCAGTGTGACTCGCGAATGTGTAACACGGTAGGAACATCTTGTGGATTTTGGCTATATGGTCCGAATGCGATCCTTCTCAGATTAGTCTTGATGGCAATAGGCTGATAGCGTCCAACTTCAATAATTTCTTTATAGACCCCGAGAAATTCGTAGTCCAAACCCAATAAAATCTTCGGCTAGGCGTACTTGTAGTCCATGATTGGCAAAGTCACCATATGACTATATTTTTCCTTACGCAATGTTTGTGCAGGTAGATCCAAGTTGGCGATGGTGCAGATATTTTTAAGGGTAAATGTGGGTGCTGATTTACAATTATCCATGATTTCTACGGTGATTACGGTGAATTCTCAGTTTTTGCGCCTTGCCGTACCATTGCAGAGTGAGTGGGATGGCATGGCCTTCAAGTCCAAGCACTTTCGACACTTCTTCATCAATCAATAAAACAGAAGAGCCTGCATCCAGCATGACAAACACAGAAATATTCCCCACTGGCCCAGATAAAACTACCGGCACGATCTCCAACCACTGTGTCATCATTAAGGCGACAATTCAGAATGTATGATAACTTGGCTTTTGGCTCTTCACGCTGGTTGTGTAATAAGTGGTGGTGCATTTTACTACATCCGTTAATTTGACACGATCGTCGTTTACGGCAGTTCGAAAGACTGTGTCCTTTTTAAGACACCCGAAACACAGATGCACTTCTTAACTCGATCATCAATTGCGAGCGCAGCAAATTCTTTGCAGTCTGCAATGCTCTGCTGATAGTTTCAATGTGCGCATGCTATCGTCGATTTTGGCGTCAAGACCGCGTCACTGTGGATCATTCTGCGAGCCACTGATGCATGATTCCGGGGTGTTGTAGCTGTATTTGTTAGCATCATGCTCAAAACTTTGGCCAGTTTGGCTATCCTACAGTGTATACAATATACAGTGGGAAAACTCTAGGTGGGGAAATTAAATACACTGAGCTTTAAAACTTGATTTAACAGACCATTAAGAGAAATTTAACAGAGGCCACAGCCAAACAACTATAGGAAATACAGGTGTAAAGCAGAGCAGAGCATATGCTCGTGCTTGAAGCTTGGAGCTTTTGGTAGTTCCTCGGAGCTACCATGCGTTGAAAATTGATAGTCCACTTTTTACTCTAAGTTTATCGACTAGTGTATACATAGACTATGGGCTATCCATTCAGCAAAATCGCCCACTGTTTCAAAGGATGGCAGGCGAGCGGCGTGCCTAACCCATTCGTACTGCTTGGACTGGGGTAGCTTGTTAACTAGCTGCTCGAGTAGCGTCAAATTTAACAAGTGATGTTCGCACCCGGCAGACTTAAAACATGCGAGCATATTTCGCACTAAGCTGGATAAACATAATACTGATTCAAGGCGGCCCTCACTCATTGAAGGTATCTCCTGAATTTTATTCAATTGCGCACGGATAAGTAAGTCTGGGCGACCAAAGTTGAAATAGAGCTCTTGCATGGCTTTCGGAACGTCCTCCGGATAAATTAAAAGTGCCGACACGGCGGACTTAGCTGCACCTTGCAATGCCTTATTCAGACGCATGAGATTTTGTCTGTTAATAAATAGTATAAATAAAATAGCTCCTTTTGAACAGCGGCCATTCTTCTGCTTTCCCATCGAATCTAGGAAGGTTAAATAACGTGGCACTGTAGTATGCAAGTTATCACATTTCCTCTTGCCCCGCACTCCTTTTTACCTTGCACGAAAGCCAAGTACATTAGCCAATTGACCTACATTCCATATATTGCCAATTGTGTAATTTGTCCAACTGGTGAACAACATCGCGACCTGTTCCCATGCACATTGAACTAGGTGTTGCAATGTTTAATTGTTGCGATTACATATTTTATTTAGTCTTAAGTTGCATTTTTTACCTATAGTATAAATAAATGTAAGCGCCTAGCTTTAAGGGTTCTCATTGTTATAATCGAAGTCGAATAAACGCATTCATTAAATCTAAGCGTTTTATTTTTTTATAAAGTTTCCTGAGGATAAATCTAACTGGCGCCCGAGCAAATTTATATTACTGTCCCCACGAGAACACAATATATCGGTTGATTGAAAGTGAAAGTCAAAACTAATTTCTTACTTAGCAATAGTTTCCGTTCCCACGAAATCACGGCTTACTTTATTAAAGTGCTCCACGGTATTCGCGATAAGAACAAGGAAAAATAGTGAAATGTCGAGAAGCGGAAAACATAATAGCTGAGAATATTGCCGTAGCTGTATCCCGGAGGTGATCCGATCAAGCCCCATTAGTAGGCGCTAACCAACACTACACCCATCAACGGCCTGCGCTAAACAGGAATAAGGCGGACGGTCCCGAATAGGAAGCACACATGGAATATTTCATCTTTATGTAAGCTTATATCTAGTATTTCACTATTAAATTCTTAAATATATTTAATAGGTTAAGATCATTATATTTATTTGAAATAATTGCTGAATTAATAAGTGAAAATATACGTGTTGAAAATTTAAATCGAAAATTTGTGAAAATAAGTTTGAGCCAGGTTCAATGTGCTGAGGATTTTTCTAAAAAATTTAGTGCTGCTTAAACCTTTTCATATTTTCGATCCATTTCCGCACCCTAAGCAAGAAAACCTCCATTGATAAAAAAGAAAACAATTCAGGAAACTTTGAGACAATTAACTAGGGCGGTTAATGCGCAGATTGAAATTTCGAAAAAACAGAAGCAAGATTGTTGGCTCTAGAAAATACAACTAGATCTCACTCCTCTAATCCTCAAGTTCAATCAACTCCCACACAGACAGAATGGTTTGGACGATATCAGGAAACTCCCTAATTGTGTTAGAGATCTGCAAGTATTTGATGGTAACCCAATATAATATGTGTCATGGGTTCATAGTGTCGAGACTATTTTGGCTGATTACCAAATCGTCCGGTAGAAACCAATATGTAGGGCCATTCTTCGTCACATAAGACAGAAGGTGCGGGGGCCAGCAGATACTGCCCTCATCTCGTACAATATTTTTGACGACGATTGGTCCAACATTAAACAGTGCCTATCACTCCATTATGCGGATAAGCGTGACGTTCGCACACTGGAGCATCAACTCCATTCAATGTATCAAGGTTATAAAAGTGTCGATGAATTCTATGCAGGCGTGAACACGCAGCTTTTTTTGCTGGTAAATAAGATAAAAACTGAGCAGCACTCTCAGGACACAATCACGGCACTGACAGAGAATTATAGAAATAGGGTATTAGATGTGTTTATGAGGGGTTTAAAAGGTGACATTTCGAGAATGTTGGTAGTTCAAAAGCCGCAAACTCTTCCTGAGGCATATGCCTCATGCCTAGAGTTCCAAAATCTTAACTTTAGGAATGTTAACATTCATCAAAGAAATTTGAGTAATTCTATATCATCCCCAATTAACCAAATGTTCAGTTCGCATCGTGAATTTAGTGGACCTAAAAACCCACCAACTGACCAGCAGTTAGGTGTGGCAGAGCGAAACCAAATGTATAATAATCGATTCAAAAGCTTACCACAGACGAATCCACGAAATCCTCCTCCCAGGCCTTTAAATCCTAAGCCTTTAACTCCTATGGATGTAGATAAATCAATTCAGACTCGGCAAGTAGATTATGTGAACAGGCCACATAATTTCTATCTAAGCAAGCGTCCAAGTGAATCTATAAATCTGCCTAAGAAAATGCAACGTTTTTACAATTTGGAATCACAAGAGCAAGCTACTGATCCTTATTCTAATCATGAACATTTTAGCTATGGTAGCCTAGAAATTCAAAATAAGAATTATTTTAATCAAATCGAGGAATGCGAACCCGTATTTCAAGAGAACCAACTAAGTTTTATGATGGACGCTACTCTAGCGTTCCATACTTAGAATATCGTACTCGAAAAGGTAGAATTCTTAAATTTTTGGTGGATACAGGCGCAAATAAAACTTTATTTCGGTCGACATTTCCCATAGCGCTAAGCCATTGACGAAATCCTTTGAAATTCAATCTGCCGCGGGAGAAATTCTTATAACTAACAAGGTTACTGGCAAATTCTTTGAAAGCGTCGGAAATTACACGTCCTTAGATTTTTACGTTCTACCGACGGCATAATTGGTGACGATACCTTAAAGGAAGTTAATGCGGTTATCGATAGGACAAATAATACCCTTAAAATTTTGCCAAACGTCGAAACTACGCTGAAAGCGAAAGAGTCTAAGCAAGTAAACAGCATTGTATCAGAAACTGATCACCTCAGTATTGAATTGAAAAAGAAATAACAAAAGTTACTTGATAAGCACAGTGAGATTTTCGGTCCTATTAGTGATGGTGAAATGGTAGAAACAAATGTAAGAGCAGAAATCAAAACCTCAACTTCCGACCCAATCTACACTAAGTCGTATCCCTATCCTGTTAATTTGAGGAATGAAGCTAAAAAGCAGATATCCAAAATGCTTACTGATGGCATTATACGTCCTTCAAATAGTGCGTATAATTCACCCACTTGGATTGTACCGGAAAACCAAATTGTTTAGGTGAAAAGCAGTACAGGCTTGTAGTCGACTTCAAGAGACTGAATGCAGTCACTATTTCAGATGAATATCCAATTCCGGATATCACTAGCACTTTAGCAAGTTTCGAAAGTTCCAAATATTTCACAACACTTGATTTAACATCAGGGATCCACCAAATCAGGATGAAGGAGAGCGATATTGCTAAAACTGCTTTCTCAACTGCGAACGGAAAATACGAATTTACGAGACTTCCGTTCGGTCTAAAAAATGCTCCGGCTATCTTCCAACGGGTGATAGACGATGTGTTGAAACCATTCATTGGGAAGTTAAGTTATGTTTATATTGATGATATTATCATCTTGGGTGAAACGGAGGAACAACATTTAGAAAATCTACAAACTATAGTTAACCAGTTAAATAAATCAAATCTTAAAGTCAATCTGGAAAAATCGAAATTCTTAAGAACTAAGGTAGAATTTCTGGGATATGTTATATCCCAGAAGGGTATATTACCCGATCCGAATAAAATTTCGGCAATTCAAAAAATCAAGCACCCGACAAATCTTAAAGCTTTAAAAGCTTTCCTTGGTCTAGCCTCATATTACAGGAAGTTTATTAGAGACTTTGCCAAAATTGCAAAACCCTTAACCAATATTCCAAGAGGAGAGAATGCTCAGGTTAAAGCTAGCCAGTCTAAAAAAAGAGAAATTCGGTTTGGACCATCAGAATTCAAAGCCTTTGAAGATTTGAAAGAACTTCTTACTTCTTCAGAAGTTCTAACGTTCCCTGACTTTGAGAAACCATTTCTTTTGACCACCGATGCGTCAAATCATGCAATTGGAGCAGTGTTATCGCAAGGCAAAGTGGGAAATGACAAACCCATCATTTACATTTCGAGATCATTAAATAGAACTGAAGAGAATTATGCCATAAACGAAAAAGAGTTGTTGGCTATTGTTTGGGCTCTCGACAAACTTAGTACTTACCTTTATGGTGCGAAAAAAGTTAAAATTTTAACAGATCACCAGCCGCTCACATTCGCTTTAAGTAATAACAATCATAATGCAAAGCTCAAGCGATGGAAAGCAAGAATCGAGGAATTTAATTATGAGTTGATATACAGGCCCGGTAAAACTAATGTTGTAGCCGATGCCCTCTCTAGACTGCCCTTGGAAGCAAATATTCTAAGTTCCGACTCTGCAACGGCACACAGTGCAGAAGAAGACAGTAGTCATCTTATCCCCCACACAGAGGCTCCCATAAATGTATTTAAAAACCAAATTATTTTATCGATAGGTAAGGAGATAAGTGCCTATGAGCAACCACACCCGACGTATAACAGGCATTATATTCGGGTAGGAGATATTAATAAAGCTACTTTAATCAAAATATTGAAGGAAAACTTAAATCCTAATGTTGTGAATGGAATTAAAATTCCCGAGGAATTTTTGCAACTGCTTCAGGAAGTATTTAAGGAAAAATTTTCGAAATTTAAAATTCTTATTACCCAAAGAGTCGTGAAAGACATTTCAAACGAGGATAACCAAATTCAAATTATTCAATAAGAGCATCGCAGGGCTCATAGGAACTATAGGGAAAATAAAGAACAGATATTGGAGGAATATTATTTTCCAAGAATGAGTAGATTGATTAAAAAATACGTGACGACATGCGACAATTGTAATGGGAATAAATATGACCGCCATCCATTAAAACCGGAATTACAGGAAACACCCGTCCCAGAATATCCAACACAAATCCTACACATGGACATTTTCGAGATTTCTGGTGAAAAATATCTGACATGTATAGATAAATTTAGTAAATTTGCGAAATTTTCCCGCTTAAAGAATAAATAAATAAATAAATAAAAAGTTCTTCCTGTTGCTCTTCTTCAGTGGGATACAGATAGTTTCGGGTCACCGTAGATCCACTACATTTTTCATTTCATTTTAGGATGCGAAGTCGGAGCACTCCCGGCGCAGGAGCGGGTGGCGCCGTCATTCTATAGATTCTAGTTTACATATACATATGCCGAAGAGGGGAGTATTTTTCCCAACTCTTAAAACACTGGAGAGAGACAACTGAGATTTTTTAAGGTGGTGGAAAAATGTCAGAAAATTCAATGACTGATCATGTACCTACTCGTATTTCATATTCGCTGCGAACAAGAGTTCCAATTTTTTCACATCGAAAGAAAACATTTAAAGAGAGAGCCATAACACAGATAAAATTGTGAAATAATAGGAGGTTGTGGATATAAGGTGGAAGTGGAATTATTTGTAAACACTGGTTTCTATTTATTACTATTTATTTAGTTATAAGAAAGAATGAAACGTATACGAAGTTAATGCAGTTTAATATCGGTTAATTACATACTCTTGCTTCTTGCTTGTATTACAGACTAGCAACGACAGACTCATACCTCGCTTCCCATACATTCGTGAAAGGCACAGTGGTTGACAGGCGGTTCGGGAGCATGTGTGGATTTGTTAACTACATCCTCATTGCCAGGAAAGTGCGTGTCCATGAGGACGCCTAGCCTTTTGAAGCTGTATTTCGTCCAGACAGTATAGATATCATGAGCAGTATGAATTTATACTCAATTCAATAAAAGTGAACACATAGAACTAATTGAACATTATAATGAATTTAAAAATCATTGACTACTCGAAAAGTAAAAACAAGATATCAGCTTCAATGTGTATTACCTAATATTGAATTCGCTAAACTGTGAAATAAATTATTAGCTTTAGTGCTTGAACTGTGAATCAAATTTGCAATTTTTTTTTTCAACATTGGAAGGTAGAAATCTTCAAAAGATACCGATCAGCTCCTACCTCTCGGCATGCCGGATTTCTACCGACTAAAACCAGCTTTCCTTCAATCACTCTCTCCATCTAATTTAGTACTTCTCCGTATTTAAAATTTCAGTACATAGTACTTCCCAGACGATAAGAATCGGTATAAGGGATAGTACCAAATTTGTAAGTTTTAGTGTCCTTTTAGTTAGATTAATAGTTCAGACTTTATGTTTATGAATTATTTCCTGTTGATTACATGTTTAGCTTTGTTTTTAGTGGAGCTGATTATACTTGTAACTTACTTCGAAAGGTGTTTCCAAAGGAGCTATATTTTAGTGTCGTTTTAAAGGAAGTTGGATTCGCTATGTTTTTAATTTTGTCCGGTAGTGTATTGTTAGAGTAAGCTGCTTTGTTGAAGTGGTCTTCTTTTTAGCCGATCAGTTCTGGCAAATGCGATTGCTATATTATTCATGTTTCTCATTCAGTAAGTGTTTTTCCCTCAATTCTGTCTAATTTCAAAGAGGTGTACTCATTACGGTGTTCAATATTATGTATGAATTTGGCTTTTTTCATAGAAATCATGCCTTGCAAATTCATTTCTTGGGCTGTTTTGTAAATTTCGCTCGTTGAAGGTGGAATAGGGAGATTGATTGTAAATGGTCTTATACGCCTTCGTTACTAGTCTAGAGATGGTCATGAGGTTACCTTTGGAGGTTTGGCTCCAAGTCAAGATGCCGTAGTAAATTTTGGAAAGGAGGTGCACATACATAATTTGGATTTTTTTTTCTTTGGAAAGACGTAGAATCGACGTTGAAGACCAATGAATACAGCCAGTTTTTTCCTTAGATCATTTATGTGTGGAGTCCATGTTAGTTTCTCGTCTATTAGAAGTCCTAGATATTTTATTTGTTCTAGTCTCTGGAGGCTTGTGTCATTGATTTTTACGTGTGGTTGTATGTCACTCTTGTTCTTTTGTTTGAAAATAATATATTTTGTTTTCACGCGTTTATCGCCAATCTACTTTGTAGAAGCCAATACCAATACTTGTCCTGGTCAGTATTTACTTTTTGTTCAATTTCGAGATTAGTTTTACCTGAGTATACAAACACAGTATCATCTGTGTGCATAACCACTTTCGCAACAAGGTCTGATTTTTTGTAATAATGTGATATGTGATATAAAGTAGAAACAGCGTTGGTCTAGGATCGAGCCCTGCGGAACACCTATGCTAAATTCAGCAGTTTTACTTTTGACACCTCCAATTAGTGTATTTTGAAAGCTATCCGTCAAGTAACTGCATATAAATTTATTTACTTTTCCAACAATTCCATATTCACCGAGCCTGTTGATTAAAGTTTCATGTGTAACTGTGTCGAAGGCTTTCTTTAAGTCCACGAAAACTGCTACAACGTAGTGACCCTTATCCAATTATTCATTTACAAATCCAATTACATCAGGAATAGCATCTGTTGTGCCTTTGCTCGCCTGGAATCCGTACTGGTTTCTATCCAAGATTTCGTTTTGCAATAAGAATTCTTTGATTCGAGAATCTACAATTTTTTCGAGGATTTTACTTAAGGAGTTCAATAGTGAGATTTGTCTGTAGTTGTTTGGGTCAGTTTCATCACCCCCTTTAGAAATCGGTATAATTGCAGAGATTTTTAAGTTTTCCGTGAATCTTCTCTGCTGAATCCATTTATTTATTAATTTGAAGAGAGTATCAACAATATTTTCTTTGATTAATTTGAGGTCATCAATGGAGACACCTTCAGGACCTGGTGCAGTATGGTTTCGTAGAGAATTAATAGTTTCAATTATTTCTCTTTTTATTGGTTGTTCTTAAATGTAAAGAAGAGATTGGGGATGTGTTTCGGGACAATGATGTCCGTATCGGAGGTAATTTCGTGACTATTTCATGGCCTTTTTTGAGAAATGGTGATTAAGGCAGTTGGTGATTTTCTCCGGTTCACTGATCATCTTGTTCAATACAGATAGTTTTTCGATATTGTGTGTCTTACTTTTCTCGCCTTTCCTTAGAACACCGTCAACTAGATTCCATAACTGGCTATGGTTTTTTGAGCTTTGCTGAAGCTTTATGGTATAATAGTTTTGCTTTGCTTCTTTTATTCTTTTATTACATTCGTTTTTTACTATTTTGTATTGTTTTTGTTTTGTAGGACTGTAAGAATCCTTAAATTACAGTTTATGTGCTATGTGTTTTTTCTTTGAGGCAGTAATAGGTTTTTCATTAATCCACGTTACATTCCTTGTCCTGATGGATCTAGTAAACGGTACAGAATCTTTAGCTTCCTGTATTATCCCGCCCAATTCCTGGAAACTTTCTGGGGTTTTCTTTTTAATAGCTGGTTAGTTGTCTCAATGAATTTATCTTTTCTGAGGTAAATTATATATTTCAAACTTAGTTTTACTTTGGTCATTAGATGTGTTTTAATTGTGAAACGTATTAGTCTATGGTCTAACCGTGGTCAGTCTTCAAAAGTGTAGTTGGTGCTGCGTTTAATCGTCTGGCTGTTTTTAGTTATATGGTCTAAGATTGTACTTGAGATTAACGGTTACAATCCCTAAAAGTATTATATGACGATACTTGCCAGTCCCACGATTTCCTCTACATGCAATTCCTAAAACCCGGACTCAAGATGTTTCGGATTACTTATGCAAAATTATGCATAAGTAATCGGTATGCAATTGCATACCCGTGTATCATTTCCTCCATAATTGCAGAATCGCATCTGCACCTGATACACACTCTAAATAAAGTTGTTTGTAAACTGATACGCACTAGGATACGCATAAATATCTTCACGTCGACACTCGACTTTTCTTAAGGGTTGCATTGAAGAGAATTTATTATATTTTGTTTACACTTGAGATAACCAAGTCGCGTTTGTCTTCATCGATGTGGTTGTCGTGAACTTTGTTTATGAAGACTTTCGCCATAAATATGTTATTTATGGGTAGTTTAAATTAGGATACGATCTCCTCTAAAGTAAGTTAGATAAAAGTGCTAGGTTTCGTTAGAAGAATCCTCATATGTAATATTTAGTTGTAATTTAGGATTACGCGACTCTAGATCGCCAACAATATAAATAAAAGCGTGTTCCAAAAGATAAGTTTTGAGTTTTTTCTGATCCTTTCGAAGTTCGGAAGTTCTTCCCTTTTTTGTTGTTGAATACGTGCGAAAGCAAATAGAAAATTATTAACCTCGTCTATGTTTTTTGTTTAAGACTTCCATATTATTATCAAAAGTTCAATAAGTTTTATTTTATTTAAGAGAGAAAAAAATATATTTTGGTCCAACATAAAGCGTAGAATAAGGTAAGCGTTAGTTGGTTGTAGTGGCAGTCTTCTTTTCTCACTAAGGCATGACAGTTTCATTTTAATGGCTAGACTCAACTTATATATGTGTGAATAAAATATTGCATACCCAGCAACTTTTAGCTCCTTATAAGATGCGGCCATCTAAGTTATAAGTAATTTCAAACAGTCCATAAGCAGGTTAAATTCAGAAAAAAACGAGGTTTTTTTGTACGATTTTCTTGAAAAGTATTAAGATATTGAAAAAACTAGCGAGCTAGATTGGGAGTAACCCATTAAGTTAAGATAGTAGTAACTTTGAGCTCCCTAGTGCTCATTTCGTTCTACGCAAGAGCGGATCCAGGATTTGACTCAGGGGGGGTCACTGCCTCGACAATGACAATAAAAGAAGACAATATTGCAAAAAAATCGTAAAAATCACTAATTTACCTAGGCTGGGGGGGGGGGGCTCCAGAGGGTCATGACCCCCCGCTGTATCCGCCCTTGGTTCTACGCATCTAGGAATAAATTCTTAGCTTTGGGGATCTGTAACGGTTAGATTATCTATAGAACAATAAAGCACTTTTAAAACTAAAATAAAAAACAAGTTTAATATAATAACTGATCATCTACCGATTAAATATCTAAATAAAAACAATAGCAGAAAAATTCAGTCAACGAAATCAAATATGGTTGTCTAAGCTCCAGAAATATCAATTTGAAATCGAGTATCAGTGGTAAGGAAGACAAAATTGTATATTCTCTGTGTAGAATACCTAGAAGCGATAATGAAGAAGATGATAAAGTAAATCAATCAATTAATGAAATTCCAGATAATGCAACTGTTCACTCTCAAGAGAAACAGCAATGATCATATCCCAATTGACGAAAGAATTGTGAACGAATATATAAATCCGGTGATATTGACCTAGGATGTTGACCATGAAATAAATATTTTGCACAAAAGGAGAACTACATAATATATGAATAAAAGTGCGGAATTCTGGATAGATTTATTGCGTATATATCAGACCTGCTATAACAGGAGTATAGGCAGATCTTTCGATAATCACATTAAGTTCATAGAGGCAACTTTGAGAGCCAAAGATGCAACAATTGTATAAGAAGCCCATAAACAAATAACTCATTGTCATACCCAAGAAAGTCTTCACAGTAGAATAATAAAGACATAACTTAGTTTCAAACACAAAAATTCTTTTATTTTATCCTCAATTAGAAAAATAAATAACTAAAATAATAAATGATTGTAAAACATGTGAAGAAGCAAAATATGAACTCAGACCTATCAAACCTTTGCTTGTTGTCAGCAAAAAGTCATAAAAACCTAACAAAATTCTTCGCATAAACATTTATTATTTCATGAAAACCTCTCTCTTCACAAAGATTGATAGGTTATCTAAAAAGCGTACGCTTACCACCTACCAAATAGAAATTGAAGTAAAAAGATTGAAACTTTAGAGGAACACTTTTGAAATTCGAAAAACCTAAAGAAATTATAGCAGACAATTAATTCTTTTCAATAAATTTGATAGAATACATGAAGAAGCGAGATGTCGATTTACATCTAACTAAAAAGGAGGAGGCACGAACTCGTCCTCTCAGATCTGGATGAAATTTGACACAAATGTAGAAGACGTTAAGGATATTCAATCACTATAATCTTAGATCGCAGTACCAACCCCCCCCCCCCCATTTAAGCAGTCCGGCTAGCCCGCGAACATGGGGCCGTGTATTCGATTCCCTGTCGGTGTAATATTTTTTTTGATTTGATTTGTTTTGATAGTTTTTAAGTAAATCAACAATGTGCAACCGCAAACACATTTTTTTCCAGAAATAAGCTAGCTGCTCGTTCATTTAATCAAATCAAATCGTAGAAATAAATTTAGGATATAGGAAAAAATTTGAGTATCACTTTAATATTGGCTACATAGCTGGCGCAGATGTTGTTGTCATTTTAGTTACTGTAACCATGACAGTTATATTCATCATTTTGAGAAATAAAAAAATTCATATATCACTTCGAAATTCAAGTGGAAAGATTTCCAAATTTAATACAATTCTAGGGCATTTTCAATCATGGTGATCAGACATTACATATTTATGACGATACGTGAGTATCGCAACATGTTATAGCTTTTCTAAGCTTTCCCACATTGAAATTTGTTTACGTTTCTACTGCAGAGCAGGTTGTTGTGTATTTGCGATTCTCAGTAATCTTACGCTGTGAAAATGGCTCAGCATATTTTGATGTTAATCTTCCCACGATGAAATAAGCTAAGCCATCAATAGTTGAAGTCAGTTTGAGAGAATACTAAACATGAATGAAAACTTGAGATTCACATAACGACTTTCTTTCGGTTGTCTTCATTCGGATTTGCATCCATTTTCAGATTTTTTAAATTTAGCAGTCAAACATGTAATTTCTTCCGAATAGTTTTGAAGTTATTTACAGTAATAAGATTATGTTTGAACTGTTTAAATGACTATGCAAATAATCATCTTCCAAGCTCACTGACTCTAAAATATAAGCGTTCAAGCATTGTTGTGCAATAAAATTTCACTTTATTTTCACATTTTACATGATATGTCCAGTCCAGGATTTCCCCGTATAAATGTATTTGCTCGGGCGATTGCGCATGATCAGAAATGTGGAGGTAAGCACGGGAGCGAAAAGGAAATATAAATATATCTTGTTTAGAGAGTGTGTATGTGCAAGCACTTTAACGTGAAGGAAAGTAATCTAAGTATTGTGCGGGAACAATCTAAGCAAATCTTATAATTCTTTTAGTGAAGATATGTGCATTAATAGGGAATAAATTAAATATTTGGAAAACCAGATAGACACTGTGCAATCTACGCTCGTGCATTGATGCAGTGTATTAAAAAAATGGAAACATCAACATTGTAAATTATCAATTCACACAAGCCCGTCGTGTGCACCTTCTTTGTCATACACAGGTGTACACGTTTCCACAGCAAACTAAGGAAGTATCCAATCTCAAAAATTGAAACTGTATCGTTACAATCAAAATCCTTTAAAAAATTCTGACGTGAAAATATGTGAAATTGTTATATTTGCGAATTCATCAGCAAATGCAGCGCAGATAAAGAAGTTGACAGCCCGGAGTTCAAAACGTGTCCTAAGCGACGATAGAACTGACGGAAGTCATTGCTTTGTATAATTGAAATATGTACCATATACTGAAATTGAATAGAAAATCGCTGATTTTAGCGGTCCCATGTTTTGTTCTAGCCTTAGTAACTTTTGGCATCGTTATTCTGGCATATTTTTTGTGCACACAAAGCGCTTCAGTATTTTCCATTAATCCTGAACCCCTCACTACCCTCTCACATAATAATGCTGTTCGCAACGAGGGAAACCATGAGCACTTGGATAAAAATGAAAATTTAAACAACATTCGGACGTTTTCTAAGATAAAACCAGTCACTGAAAACGATATCAAGTCAAGATCATTTGTTTTAGACAAATCAAAGCATGAGGGGTACGTAGAATATTTCCAACATTATGACAATAAAAGAGACCGCCTCAATGATAAATATGTCACGAAAGGCAATCCACAAAGCCATACCATCCAAAATGGTGTAGTTGCTTCCACTGGAAACAGTGTGCTCAATTCTGGCGCTAAACAGAACGATGAAAAGTACGAAAGTAAGCTTGTGAACAATGCGAACATTAATTCCAACACTGAAACGATTTATATTGACGATTATGACCGTCTTTGGGACAGCATCGGTATTACCGCTTCTCCTAGTACATTCAATTCGATAAGCAATCAATTAGACATGAACAGCGTCGAATATTTCGAGTCGTCTAAAGATGACTTCGCAAGGCAAGCTAAGTCGTTGCTATATAAAGTTTCTTCGCTATCTTCCCCGTCTTTTGTGGATAAAAGTGCTAAAATAAGTAGTTCATCTCCAGCTACTCATGCTGAAAACAACGGCAGGCTACGAAAGACATCACAAAGTCGCACCTCTGCGGGAACCAGCCTCTCGGGATTTTATCGAGCTTCTGCGAAAAAAAACAAAAGCTTCCAAAGTAAAAGAAAACGGATACTTTCGCAAGCACTAGCTTACCAGCGTCATAGATACATGCTTGCTGACGATGATGATACCTATAGATCTGACGAAATTTTCGATAATGATTCGATCGGTAGTGGAAGTGGAGACTTCGTTGATCAAAAATCAAAACATAATACGATTATTGATGACTCAGATGTGTATGTGGCAGCGACTGGAACTGACTTTGAACAGTATCGAATACAATCCAACAGGCATGAAAACTTCTATAGCATTAAGGACGTCGCAAATTTCACTATACTGAACTCTCGAATAGAGGATTCAGTTGTAGCCAATAATTCTGCGGCGCCTAATTTTCCCAGCTACCATGCAAGTAACGGAAGTCATCTCCAGAAATGGATGCCTCCGTCAATAGTCTCCAACCTCGAAAGCCGTTTGGCTATTCCTGCAAGGTCCCATCTTAGCGCTTTGCGTTTTGTATCTGTCAAACCAACTACCGCTCTGGCAGAGAATTCACACATCGACAACGAGAGTATGCTTATTACGGTCAATCAAAAACAAAGGGGTCAGCAACTTGACTATCATTTGAATTCTGGTGCATGGCTTGAGACACGAGCACGTCGAATTATGGGTAATGTAAAAAAGAGCGAGGAGCGATCACGACAGTTACTACTTTGTGCGGAAGCAGGAGGCGGTGAATTGTGCCGGATGCTCTTCAAGGGTCACATAGGCGAATAATTGTCTCGGCACGTCACATCTATTGATGAGTTGGTATCAGATTCTACTATTCTTGTCATAAAATTACCCAACTTCGATTTTTCAGCCAGACGTCGAAAACGCACAAACATTCACAAAACGATTCGCATACGACGTAACTTTTTGTAGCATTAAGGATATTTATATTTTGGAAAGATCATTATTTTTCATTATTGCGGATTTTGTCTCGATATATATAAGTCATACAATAAGTAATGAGGCAACATATAATTTCCATGTTTGGGAGCAGATTCACTGAACACGAAAGCATTCTTTCTTCGACACATTCAGAAGTTACGAAATTCAAATTATCAGTACTCTAGCTTTGATGAGAAATTATAAATTTTAACTAGGATGAAGGGATTACTGAGCATGAGTTACAGAATAATTTATTTAAATAATCTTGTGTAGAATTGCGTTGTATACATGCTTACAAATAAGATATGGTTTAAACTTTTGCATTGCGGTAGCTTATGTACCTGATGCAATTGAAGAGTCAGACGTCTTGGAATTTCATACGAAACGCCTAAGCTCAGATATGGGTCGAAACCCTTAGTTTCAAATCGTTGTAAATGCTATTTGACTCGGTGATAGACGAATAATTCGAACTATTTCCATTCTATTTTGTAGTGCACATTCATTTGTCAATTTGAGTTTCCAAGAAAGTATTGTCTTCGTATTGACTGTTGATTATCTATAAATATTTATCTGCTATATGTTTTTTGTAGAAAGAGGAATGGTATCCAATGAGCTATGCCACCTTTTTTAAAATTATCATTTCATTTCATAAAACACCAACTGATATAAAATGGTAATCATTCATTAACGCATTCCGTAACAAATAGAGGTGGACTCGATGGATAGGCATTTAGCAGTATGTAGATATTCTGAAAACAATAGTTGTAAACTAGTAATTGATTTGGTTCGAGTGCTTTGAGTATCATTTTCCTTATTTGATATTCTTAATACATTTAACGTCTACGGAAAATTGATGTACGAAAACGTGTCAAAGATCAGTATGTTCGATTTTTCGATCACCAAAAATGAAAATTGATGATCATCCAAACAAATAACTTAATTTTTTAGCAATGGTTACCATGTAAAAGATTACAAATTTTTTAGTTTTCTTATTTATTACAAAGAACCATGAATATTCAAAATTATACACGTGGAAGCGTATATAATTTCAAAAATTTGTAGCGTAGCGTTAGGTGTGAATAGCATCACCCTTTTCGATAAGTGCGCAGAAAGCATGAATGAAAGAAATCTTGAAGCGGCACAAATGTATGTCAACATATTTATAATGACAGATTCTTAATGTGCTCAAAATAATTGAAAATAACATTGATCAGTTGTATTATTTGGAAATAAGCGAACGGATGGACTTAATCTTCTGCTTTGAAGTTTTGTTTTTGTCAAATCTAAATCTAAATCTCCAGCTAAGTCGTAGTAAAAATGATAATTGTACAAAAACTTACTAATTTTTTTATTGTGTAAAAAATTTCTTTTATTCATTTTAAAGATGCTAATTTTGATGTTAAAAATTAGTTTTGATTAACTTAGATTATCCATCGATGAGTTTCGTTTTTGCACCAGTTTCTGTCGAGAAGCTCTTTAAAATATGTTTTGCTAAAATATTTAAATTTCAATTTTGTTTTCAACCGAGAAAGTTGATCTTTACATTATTATTCCACAGTCACAAATTACTTTTACTGAACATAATTACAGCTTCAACCATAGGCTAGGATACAAAATTTCTGTGTTTCACTTTAAATGCAAGGCAGCTGTTTAACTTTAAGAAATTAAATCCTTACTGCTATCTAGCCAATCATTCAATACTGTGTTAATCCTAAATCAAATAAAATAGGTTTAATTGATTTTTTTCTCAAAGTTCAGGATTAATGACAATTTTATTTGACACTATTTATATGCTGACATTTGTAACTAAAAGGATAGAAATGTAAAATAATTTTGAAGAAGCTTGAGATGAATGCTGATTTGTTTCGTATTTTGATTCTGTTATCAAAAGTAGGGAACACATAATTGACTTTCATATGTACAGAAACTTTAATATGAATAAATATGACATATGATGCCTCCGCTAAAATAGTAACTCAAGTAAGTAGGCATTAGATTTTAATTGTTAGGTGCTTTTTGAGGACACATGGAATTTGTTTATTCTCTCAAATGAAAAACAACTTTGGCCGAAACGTATTTTAAAGTCATCATCAAATTATTTTAAATGAAAGACATGAGCCATAAATCATAATGTGAATCTATGAATTAGTATTCTCTTCAATTTCACCGTTCAGGCGTTAATTTTTCGAATGTTCACTGCGAAAAATATCTTTTAAATCCCATACAAAAATAAAATGATTTCTCTATGGTTTTTGATAAAATGAGGTTAATTTTAAAGTAATATGGCGAGTCCTTCAATTTTTTCAAACATTCTTTTCTTTAAAAAAATCATGTCGTTTTTATTTGAATATAATCGTCACTTCTATTTACTTTCGAAGAACAACCAGCTTGATAAATAAATGACAAACTGTTAATTTGAAAAGGAATATTCTAGGAGATGATTTTTCATTTGTACTCATGGATTCATTTAATGAAAGCTAAAAATATGCAAATATATTTGAAGTAACTTGCTTTTGGGTAAAAGTTGAATAGTTCGTACGTAAACACAAATATCTTCAATCAGTAACATTTTCGTATCTCTTACTAGCAAACAAATTGTCACTCAGCTTTTTCGAGCTGAAGAAATTTGTGTCATGGGATGTACGAGAACCTATTAAAACGTTAAACATTTTTGTGTAATAGTTCTGTTATTATTTTATTTGAAAAAATACAGCTTATAGATCTATGTATAATGAATTCAAGATTGTTAAAAATATGAAAGTGTTATTACAGTTGATAATTGTCAATCCAAATTTTTTCAATCTTATAACTCTCCTGTCTTTAGATAATATATGGAAATGAATAGGTGGTCATCAAATTCATACGGTAAACATTGAAAGGTTTTCCAATACTTGAAAATGTTTTAAAAATTCAATTATTTCAATAGATTTACAAACTAAAAGACAATTTTCACTTGAATATACAATGTCTGCAATTTCAAAACCACGAAAATGTTACCAACCTGAGTGACTGCTAGTAAGTGATAAATTTTTAAATTTAACCTGCGAAAACTAAAAGACTTTATTTTATGACTTGAATAGTCGTTATATTGCACCATGTCTTGTAAGAACGGAAAATATGACATATTTTTCAACTTATTCCTTCTTCAGATTTTTAATTACTAAATCATCGCAAGACAATAGACGTGATGCGGTCCACCAGATCCACATATAATATCTACTTAAATATTACAAATATTGAAGACACTAATAGTAATGACTCGTGACATAGCTTTTTTACGCACATACCTATTTTCATACCGATGCTTTAAGAAAAGTGCGTAGTCGAACATTTTGATGAAATTGGGATTTTAGTGTTATAGACTTCCCAGTTTACCATACAAGGAAGTAATTACTAGTAATTGGTCAGAAAGTCGAAAGAGAAATTTTCATGTCTTCGGGAAAGGACCTAAATCGTTTCTTTTTTGATCGCCTTCAAGTGCCGCTCAGCCCGTCGAAGACGGGTCGTATGCGCCACTCGTCCACCGCAAGGGGCCGTCGGAAGAGAATCCGGCTCACTGATACGACGCTGAAATTTCTCCCGAAGTGATACACTACTTTTCAAATTAACTCACGGCTTTTATTACGTTCGCCAAACAAAGGAAAACTATAAAAAAGTAGCCCTGGCAATAAAATAAAAGATTTGAATTTGACGTCTCTCACCACCAATCTTTCACTTTTACAAAATGAACCTATCTAACGAGTAAAATGTAACAATATTTAAATGAATTTGTTAATGTTTTCTTTTCCTTAAGCACTAATCTAACCTGATTCGGCCAACTTTTACGTGGGGTGTTGCTTCTTCTTCAGCTGCCTGCCTTCTTGGCGATGTATCGCTTCTTCGGTTGTGGTCAGTCGTACTCTCCCAGTAGGCAAGGCGATGTTCCAAAGAGTAACCATGGATTACTCCACATTTTCCTCCAATTGATCTCCTTTTAACACTATCATGTCATTGCAAAGGAGCAGTCTTCTTGACGTCCCAAATTATCAATACCGAAGCACTCGTTTTAATCTCCCAAGCTATCAATACCGGATCACTCTTCTAAACCTTCCCAATCATCAATATCGGAGCACTCTTCTTAACCTCCACAATCATCAATACCGAAGCACTCTTCTAAACCTCCCCAAATATCAATATTGGAGTACTCGCAGGAGAGAAGCAAGAATAGGAGAAATATGGCTCGTCGAGAAATGTTTAATGATTCCCAACCGATGATAAGCCACCTCATATTTTGATTCGATGTGCCTTCTATTAACATTGCCATATCATTACCCTTTTTTAATTTTCAAAAATGAAAATAAGCAACCCAAATAGAACATATGTAATTTTCTAACCGGATTTTTCTATATAATTATATATATAATGAATAATTGAGCGAAAATTTCTGTAGAATTGTGTTGATGTGATCCACTCAACAGTCGTTACTCAAAAAAACTCAAGTTCTAAAGAAAGAAAATAGTTAATATACATAAAATGAATTCTTGAAAGGTGTAAATATATTATATATAACAATATGAAATAAGATTTCATAGAAAATTAATTAACTAATCAAAAATAAACTAAACAAACTTCATAGTAAGAAAATAAATGCATTCATGTATCACAAATTAATAAGATTCTAAAGGAACTAAAATGAATTACTGCTTACATAAGCATGGAACATTACTTAGCTTTCTTCAAATTATATGTTCTTCTGTAATATTTGGCTTTATGAATTCGGAAAGCGGATTTCATGGCCCGTTCATAATCGTGATATCCAAAATCTTCTGAAATTATTTAAAAATGTAAAGTTGCCATGATTATCAATTTTTGTTTGTTACAAAAAAAAATGTTGAACAATTTCAAATGACGAATAGCAACTCTTCCCTTGGACCCATCCCAGTTAACTCGCTTGTATGGAAGATTTTCCTACAATGTGCTGTATATACGATATCTATTTGAATACATATGAGCATATTAAATTAAAAGAAATAATAGTTAAGGTAATTTACAATATCTTCTTGGTTTTGATTGGGCAATTTCATTTGCGTACGCTAGAGACTCAAGACTGGTGATTGAAAATATTTTTGGCACATTTGGCGAAGGTGGGATTAATTTTTTCACCAGTTGTTCCATTAGAACAGTCTGCTTGCATAATATGGCCTTTACCTCTTGAAGTTCTTTACGCATATAAAAAATTTCAGATAGTAAATCTGGTCTAGTGTCTAGAAATGAAAAAATAATGCTTTTAATAAAAAGATGCATGCAGTCCTGTGAAATCAAGCATACCTGAATTCTCTTGTTCTTTAAAAGTTGCATTATTTTCGTTTAGCGGCTCAGTAGAGTAAGGAGCGGCGGAAAAAAAATCGGTCCATTATTAGCTATAACAGTAAAAGGTTGCGAAGAAAATTGAATGTATTTATTGTTGACAGTGGTGGAGTATAGGAATGAAAACGAAATACTGGTCGTGGAGTATACAGAATAATTTACAGAAAATATCATTTATTTCGATTTTCTCTATAATTGTACTTTTCTGTTTTCCTTTGCAAATTCCCAACGCCGTTTTTGAATCCACTGCCGCTTGAAAGAAACTTTCAGTCTCGGTGAAAGAATGAACAATAGCATAGTCAATCAACCACTGTCAAATCATTTGTATAGCAACAGTTATTTGGAAATGTCGAATGTAAAATGAATCTGTCGAACTTCAGTTTGGATTGCATGCCTGAAGTCGTGATTTTTACATTTCTGCCTGTACTTTGTCTTGTGGAGCTGTTGAAATATGCATCTGTATCCAACATACTGCGCTCAAGAATGCGATTTTGCAATCGTTCGAGAATTTTTGTTGCTTTCATACAATCTTTTTTTAAAAATTGCATAAAATTTTCAAATTTATAGGAAGAAAAGCTATCCACGCTTCCATTAATTTCTATGCAATCCACTTATCTTCCCCATAAATTTCCGCAAATACTTTAACAAATTCTTGAAACATTTCACGGGCACAGGCTAAATTTTGTGTATAATTTTTAGGATAAGAAATCATTCTACATGATGTGTGCAGCATTAAAAAATGATAATAAATATCACTGTCTACAATGTCTTTCAAGGCGACTATCCCTGTATAAAGAATGAATTGCCGAAATTCGGTTGCCTTCCACCTGTGGACTTCGTGGAAGCTTCGTGATTTTCTTGAAAATTCCTTAGGAGTAGGCTTTTGCAGCTTTATCATTGTTTTATTTAAACTTATTTGTCGACCACCAGACATTTTATTTTTATTGTGTTTTCCGTTGAGGATAGAAAGTACCATTTTTTAGTTACACCCAAATCTATCAAGTGCATAACATCAAGCGGAAACTGTGACACCATTTTAATATTTGTGCGCTCCAACGGATGAATGGAATTTTAAAACCTAGTTAAATGATAAAGTTTATCGCGCTTTTTCGGTGCTATTTGTCAATGTAGGTTTTATTTTCCTTGCTAGTTGTTGGCACTTGGAGCAACCATGCGAAGAAGTGTGGCTCACTGTTCCGGTGAGAAATGCCCTCGCAGGAGTTCGTAAGTAATGAGCCTTATTTTAACTTTAAAAGTTTTCCCACATAACACAATACCTTCTTCCTCAAGCCAAATATATTCCTCAGTAAACTTCTATAAATACTTCTCTACATTCAAAGGATTCCCTGTCCCTAAATAAGCTCCAATTAAAAATGATGGTAGTTTTTTGTTATCGGATATGCATCCCAAAATTGGCCATAGCGTCTTCATTGAGCTTTTGTATAATGGAAGCCCATCCACGCAAATATCTATCATAATGGCTTCTTCTGGCAGTTCACTGGGAGGTAGCTTCAACAATTCTAAGGCTGTTTTTATTCCCAAATGAAAATATTCCCCGGGTGACATATCAATTACGTCAATTGGCCTAACTTTAGTATGCAGCAAAGTTTTTGTCGTTTTGGGAACATCAATTCCTTCTTCATTAAGAATTCGCAGAATATCATCGCAAGCATTTCTAGTTATTTTATGATTGACTGCCCATTCTACTAATTTATCTGCCAAGGACTTTACAGTTTCCGAATCTCTAGCAGGTTGGCATTCATTGTCTGCATCCTCATTAATTTGCAAGAGAGAAATTTCATTTGGATTATTTGTGAATAGAATACTTGTTTCATTATTTCGCAACGTGGAGCTTCCTTCTATACTCCTGGACGATATTTGCGACTGCCTCTGGACTTCAGATTTAAGCAGTCGTTTGAAATGTCGCTTTGAAACTCTTGCATGTTTCGCCGCCAAACTGGTATTCCTACGAGGTAGTTTTTTTATCACCATAATAGCATGTCTTTAACCGCAAGCATTTTGAAATGTAAATAAAACCAACACCTACTACCTAAATTTGCTAAAAGTGAGTACAAATATATGAAATGGTCTAAACATTGGCTAGTATAACTATCTGATGGTAACGATGTTGCGTTATTTTGGATTATTTAAGGTTATTGTTATTGTTGTATGAAAGTAGCATATCGGGCATTTTATAAAAATAAAGGTTGTTGCCTGCTCTATTCAGTGATGATATTCCTTATAATGAATAATGTAAAACAATAATATAATAAAAATATAAAATAGCCTCCATTATTATTTAAGCACCGTTTTTATAAGCACGACAATATTCAATAATGCTAATGCAATGCATATCTTGCATTTCCAACCAATTAAACACTTTTCATTAACCACTTGATACTACTTTAACTTTAAAAACAAAACTTAATTGCAATATTTGTTTCTATGCTTAATTTTGTTTAGCTCTTTAGAATTTCACAACTGCTTTCTGGACGTACACGATATGAAACGTTGCTTTCAAAACAGCACAATTATCGAGAAACTCACCGTTCATTTGTTCTATGCCTCCACAATTACTTCAGGTTGAGCGATATCGGAGGGATTGCCTTTGCTCCATCCTCACTCCAGCGTGGAGTATACTCAATTTGACCTACTGGGCTACTTCTTACTAATATTGGCGATACGTCGCTTCTTCAGTTGTGTTGCGTCGTACTCTTCTTCTTCCTTATCTTGGCGGTGCGTTGCAGAGTTGCTGCACACTTATTTTTTTTCCTACCACGTGGTCCAACTGATTCCGTGGATCACAAAGAAGAAAAAGACAGCAGCCAGAGCGCGGCTCGTAAACCGCTTGGCCAATTCCAGCAAACTACAGCAAAACCGGACTCTTTGTCCCCGGTCGTTGGCCTCGGAGTAAGTTAGTGGTTGCCCGAACCCGTGTTGCCGATGTCGATCGCTGCCTGTGAGCTTTCGTCTCGGTCAAAGCGCAGCTTTGTCTGTGTGGTGCTGAAAACCACGGAAGGCTATGAAAGACATCCCACAATCCTACCTCTGAAGAAATCAGACTCCCGGGATTTTATCGAGCTTCTGCGAAATAAAACAAAAGCTTCCAAAAATAAAACGGAAGCTTTCGCAAGCGATGATGATGCCAATAGATCTGACGAAATTCTCGATATATTCTAATTCTAAACAGTTGATTGCCACAGTTCAAATTTGATTGAAAATAATGATTATTTATGTTTCATTTTAAGTAGGTTTTTATATAGAAATATAACTGTACTAAAATTCTTTAAGGTCTACTCAAAACATACAAATGTTATAACGTTTAGACTGATACCACATATCCATTAGAATAAGTGAGACTAGTTAGTTTTGTTTAGCGAAAGTTGAAGTAACTGAAGTGATCTATTTGAAAACAAATTATGAACTGACTGAAATTCCTACAATAACACAGTAGATTTGCCACGACACGAGTAAAGGAAGAGAGACAGAGATGTTGTGAAGAGAGCAATCATAATATGCGTGCAAACACACACCGGTTAAATGCTAAACAAAAGCTTAATAAAGCGTATACTCAACACTTCCTCTCGCTTTCTTCATCGTTGCAAACCATATAATCAATATTGATCAATTAATAATTTAAATGTGTCCCTTGGTAATGATTTGGTCAGCGAGCCAGCTTGTTCTTTCGTTGACACGTACTCAACTTCTATTTCTTTCAGTTCTTGCATGTCGCTGGCAAAAAAGTATTGAGTGTCAACATTTTCATTTTTATTTGACGATTCGGAACTGTGGACTTACGTTATAGCCATTTGGCTATCAAGTTTATTTGGAGTGAGGTAACATTGATTATGACTTGGGTCACACACCACAAATCAGACCATCATTCACATATAACACAGTATTCGCAGTATTCATAACAAACCACTGGTGAAAATGTTTCTCATAGTCGATTCCAAATTTTTGAAGGTACTCTCTAGCCTGCTCTGTATTTTGTTTGAATACCCAACGGTTTGTGATGATGTTCATGTTCGCAGTACTAGAATTCTTCCCTATTTGCAGCCTTCATGTAATGCTGCTAAAATCTCAGCTTTATGGAAACTAGAGGTTGGCCGACTTGGGGTGTAAGTGTATAGTCCTGATCCTTAGTGCTAGCTCTCGCTAGGGTAACTGCATCGCAATTTATCGGTATATCACTATGCACCGGTACCCAGTGCATGATCACTTCAGAGTGAAACGACATCTCGTTCAATTGTGTACGATATTGCATTACAATTTTCGATGAGGTGTTTACGTTGGGTAACGAATGGATAGTCAAATTTTCTAGTTTCTCAACCAGTCTATTGTCTTGTATATTGCAATGACCTCTGCCTGAAAAACACTGCGGTGGTCTGGAAGGATAGTTTCAGGCCTAGTTGTTCTGAGAAAAGGCCACATCCAATTCCTGCATCTCACTTCTTTATATTGCCCAGTCATCCTTGCTTGGGATAACTGACTGGCCGTAATGAAAGTAGAAAACCATGATGGAAGCACGGAATCGGGGAGGCAAGGTTTATTTTCACGGGCGTTAGTCCATCCCTCCGAAGCATGATGGAGTGGCCAATATTTCCCTCGTGCCAGAGATGTAGTGCTTTTAATCAAATCGCAGGCCGGCCCTCTCGAAGAAGCTCACTCGAGAGTTAATTCAATGACATAAACAATGACCTAGTCGGGACATTGCGTGAGGCCCCAGTGATATCAATGGCTTAAATCGTTATGACCCTACATTGGAGGTTTTCGCAATAGCTGGCCACAAAACAACTGCGCCATACAGAAGGATTGGTTCCACTTTTGCCGCATAGAGCCATGATACAATTTTACGTTTCACTCCCGCCTTTTCCCAATAGTTCTTTTGCAGCAGTAGATTGCGCATGCCGCTTTACGTGCTCTTTCTCCCATATTTGCCTTCCACGCGACCTAAATCTGATGAGATGGGTAGAAACTTATCTCATCGAATCTAGGTGGCACAAACCGTGGAGCTTTGCATCTTTTTGTAAAGAGCACAAATTCCCTTTTCTGCAAATTAATCTTTAGACAGCACTCTTTGCTTCACTTGGTAAAGATACCTAGGGCAAAATTAAGTCTTTCAGATAGAATGTTAACGAATTTGCCCGATATTGCTATTGCAACATCGTCGGCATAGGTTACGACTTTGCCGCCAATCGCTTCTATTTTTAACAGAAGCTTGTCCACCACTTAGTTCTATAGAAGTGTTAATAGCTTCCTATTTTCAGGAGTGCTTGTACAAGTCCTCTTTCTTTTGGTACTGTTTCCTAGTGTGGAATTGATGTTCCTGCAGCTTAGCAGTTGTCCGATGAACCCTATCACGTTGTCATCGACATTTGTTTCCCGAGTGCTTCACCAGTCTTATGGCTGGCATTGTTGAAAGCCCCTACCATGTCTAGAAAAACTGCTTGCGTATATCCTTTGCCGCTTAGCAATTTTTCAATTTAGCTGGCAAGCGAGTGTAGAGCTGTTTAAACCGATCTCTCTTGTGTGTGGGCGTGCAGCGCATTGAAGAGTGGTTTCAGAGCAACGGTGAGATGGATCTCTATCAGTCGTTCCAGCGTTTTCAGCAAAAAAAATGAGGCTGATAGGTTTTACATCCTTGGGTGAGGAGTGTTATGTCTTTCTAGTTTTAGGTATGAAGATTATTTTAGTTTCTTCACCGCTGTGGAATGTAAGCCATCCTTAGACATGCTTTGAAAATGACGTTAAACCATGGCAGTGCTATATTAATTCTCTGCTGGATCTCAACAGGTGAGATGTTGTCCATGCCAGGGGATTTAAAGGGTTGAAACGAGCTGGTTGCCTAGCGTGAGAGCCGTCGTTTACAAGCACAGTGGTTGGCAGGCAGTTCGGTAGCGTCTATGGATCTGTTTTATCAATCACATCCACTACCCGGGAAGTGCGTATCCACGAGAACGGACAACGTCTCGGAGCTGGATTTCATCCGGACCCCATTTGCGTCTTTAACAGACCCTAAAAATGAGGGACAGCTCGTCCAGACGTCGCAGACGACTGACATCCTTGGAGTTTTCTGTTTCCGCACAGAACGATAAATGCACTTCGTGGTGAAACTTTGAAGTATTTGAACTCCTTCAGTTTGAGTTTATATGACTCATGAGCTTGATTAAAGGACCTCCTACATTCCTTCCGCTGCTCCGCAATGCCATTGTTTTCCCATGGGGGCTTATATATTCCCCCAGACTTCGTTGGTCTACATGCAGGCCTTGCTGCTTCATTGAAAGCCGATAAAAGGGTTCCAACGGCTTCCTCAAGCCCGCATATGTATTCAACCTTTGGTGGTTCACCTTCAAGTGCAGACTTGAATACTGGTTGGTATTTGACCCAATCCATCCTCCCTTTGTTAATGAATGTTGGATTTATCGGAGGGTCAAAAGTCACATCGAACCTTATGTATAGATGGTCGGAAAACGAGCAAGCACATATTTTTCGTGGTAAATATTCACCTCTCACCGACACTTATCGTCCTTTGAGATAGTATTTCCTGAGTTATATAATTTATGAGATTGATAGACAGTAATGTCTTCATAACACAGGCCATCGATGAAAGAACTTTTTGAATAAGTTTTCCTAATTCCCCATGTTATTTGGTAAGCTGATTCCGAAAATAATAATAAACAAGCCGTGAGGTGCGACCCATGAGGTCCACACGGTCAACTTCCCAGTAATATCTAAAAAGATGTTAAAAATATTAAACACAATAATAATTATGGAAATAATACTACTTCAAATAATAAAAATGTACTTCTCGTAAAAGTTATTGGAATGACTTAATATTAATCATAACATCTACGCGAGCGTCAATTGATTACGTAAGGATTTTGGTGCATTGGTTTGATTGATTATTCACGCGGATCAATCGGAGGGGGGTTACAAAGCAGTTTTTTCATTAAAGTTAAAACATGGTGCTGTGAAGACTATTGAAAATTTGCTCAAATTTTGCAAATATTAATAAACTTTGATTGACTTTACAACAATGTCTTTAGAATAAGAGATTTAAGGTATTATGATTCGAATGAACCCTTTTTACATGGTGACTTTGAATGATTTTTTATTTTTATTTTAATTTTTTTTGTTATCATGACAAAAGTTTTTGCTGGTTTCTCTCAAAAATTGATAAAATTTTATAAATTCTACAAACATTTATTATTACGATGTGCAAATCAGGTTAAAAATGAATTTTTATATGAAAAAAACACTACTTTTCCAATTTTTTTGATAAAATAAAAAAAAACGCTTTCACGATTTTTTTAATATATAAAAACATCATAAAAATGATAATACGCGTCGATTGACACCTTAATGATAGATAGATTATATTTAGTTCTCAAGATATAATGAATGACGTAAATGACCTTGAACGTTTAATGATTTTTTATTTTTTATGTAGCTTTTTATGTGATCAAGAAAGAAAATTTTGCTTGTTTTTTCACAAGAAACTATTTGGAGTAAATTATATAAACATTGATTACTTAGGTTTGAAAATCAGGTTAAAAATTTTGTGTTTTTGAAAAAAAACCTAATTTTTTGCACTTTTTTTTAAAAAATTAAAAAACGGCTCCAAGGATTTTTTTAAAAATTTGATAGAATCACATAAATGTCAATACGCGTCGATTGAAACCTTGCTCAAAAAATCGTACGTTTGATTCGCGAGATATAACGCATGACAGAAATGACCTTCAAACGGGCAAAACAGCAAACCCCCCCGACCGAAGTTTCCCAAAAACTAATCAGCTCTTACGATTGCAAAGACGCTTCGATTGACATCTCAACAAGGTTGATACGACTCTGTTTACGTGAGTTATGCTCGTAGAAAAAAGTGTCCGCGAACGTACATACACACACACACATACATCTCCCTTTCTAAAAACACTTTATATATACTCTATAGACCTAAAAACGTAAAGAAATGTTGAAAATTTCAATTTCGATTTTCGAGGCGATTACAAGAACTTCCCATATACGGGGAAGTTAAAAAGTCCTACCACCCACCAATTTCTCACATTTTAATATCACAAGAAAATATTTTATTATTCAAAATATGGAAAACATATTTTTAATCATTCAAATGATATAAGTATCGCAATAAATTCTAGTGTTGTAAGGTTGGAAATAAAATCAAATGTTATAAGATTGGGATTAAATGCAAAAGTTATTAGGGTGATAGTTCTGATAAATGTCACAGCTGTTTGTTTTCTTCCAGTTAATATAAATTCTCATTGCAGTGTTTAACCTATGTTCTTTTAATTCAGACTCTAAGTATGGCCAATCGTGTTTGTAAAAACTCTCCTAACAGGTTTTGTTATATATTGGTGACTTTGTAGTTAAAAAACGTCAAAGGAACATTACTGAGTTTGTGAAAAATGTATACTTTGCATATTTTGGTGTAGAAATCGGTAATCAAGACAAGTGTTGGGAACCTCCAAAATATGCTATGTTTGTGTCGAGTATCTTAGGAAATGGTATAAGGTAGAAAAGAAAGCTTTTACATTTGCTGTACCCATGATATGGAGAGAGCGAAAAAAATCATTCAAATGAAAGTTATTTTTGCAGCATTGATGTTTCTGGATATAACTCCAAAAATACGAAAATAATTTTCTATTCTAACCTTACTTCAGCTGATCGGCGGTTGGATATGGACCGTGACTTCCTGTCCCTGAGCCACTTCAATTTATCGAAGACGTTTTACAGTCCAGTCCGAATTTAATGAAAGTCAACTCAATGATGTTGAGTTCCAAGGTTTTCCAGAAAATTTAACACCGCAGTTGTTTACACAAGCTGAGTTAAATGATTTAGAAAGATATTTGGGTTTAACATAGGAAAAAGCAGAATTGCTTGGTTCTAGACGGAAAAAAAAATATTTATTGGAATGTGGAACAACTATTTACCAATATAGAACAAGAGATGAATAGTTTGCGCAATTTTTCACGCAGGAAAAGGATTTGGTTTACTGCCCTGATACTGACAGTCTTATGAATGAATTTGGCATTGAATTTAAGGAGGAAGGTTGGAGACTTTTCATAGACTCATCAAAAACTAGTCTAAAAGGTGTTGTGTTACACAATGGAAATACTTATGCTTCATTGCCTGTTGCTTATTCAGTCCATATGAAGGAAACGTATGAAAATCTTAACATAATTTTACAGAAAATTAACTATGTAGCTCACGATTGAATGCTATGTGGAAAATTGTATCCATGCTCCTTGGTCAACAAAGGGGATTTACAAAGCTTCCATGTTTTATATGTGAGTGGGACAGCAGAGCAAGGGATCAACATTGGTCCAGAAAACAATGGCCCGTAAGAAAAAGTTTGAGTTTGGCGAGAAGATCATTTGCATAAAAATTTGGTAGATTCTAAAAAGATTGTTCTACCACCACTACACATAAAGTTGGGCTTAATAAATCAATTTGCAAAAGCTTTGCCTAAAGATGTGGATTGTTTTGAATATTTGTGTAGAAAGTTTTTGATAAAGTTCGGTGATAAAACTGTCTAAAAGTTATTTCGAATTTCGCGGTAATAGGGAAAACAAAGAAGTTGTGAGGCACGAAAAATGATCTCCCATTTTCAACGTCGTTTTTGGCGTGTAACTCTTTTAATATTGACAGCATTGAAAATAATGGATCTACAATTTACTGCAAATTGGATTTTACACAAGTTTGGCATATTAAATTTTTTGTGTGGGAGCGGTGCTTTCCGAGATATGGGGCCGTTCCATATTTTTTGTTCTCAAGATGACGCCAAGGAGATTGGAGCTGCGACCCAAGAAACTTTAAGCTCACATAGAAACATACTCCTCACTGCAATTAAAAAAAATTCTACCCACTAAAATGCTCCGTGAGTTTTGCAATGCGGGGTTTTTCATCGAAAGCCGCTTATTTGGCCTAAAAATGCGTTTTTCACTTGAGTTTTCTCTCTTTGGGATGCAAAAGCTTCCGCCAGTGTACAGCGATCAAAACAAACAAAACCGCAAATTACTTGCGACAAAATTGCCTTAAAGTTATTTCCAACGTGCTTTGTGGTTAAAGTAAAAACAATGAGGCTGTGGCGCTCGAAAGATGCTTCACCCTTTTTGGATGTCGTTTTGAGCTTGAACCTCTTTTATTGTTAAAACCACGTAAAAGTGATGTATGCATGACTTGCTGCAAATTAAATTCTTCACAAGTTTGCCATTTTAAACTTTGTTGTGGGAGCCATGGTTTCGGAGATATGGGGGTGTCCCACTTTTTTTCGTTTCCAAGGTGGAGCCCAGAGAATTATGGGTGCGACCCCAGAAACTTGGATTTAAGCTCACAGGAAGACATACTACACATTGCGCTAAAAATTCTCCGCGAGTTTCGCAACGAGAGGTTCGTATTCAAAAGCCGATTATTTGGCCTAAAACGGGTTTTTCACGCGACTTTCTCCCCTTTTGGATGGAACAACTCCCGCTTATGTACAGTGATTGGAACAACCAATACCGCAAACGTTTTGTAACAAAATTGTCTTGGAAAAATATTCCAACATGTTTCGCGTGAAACGTGGAAATAAAAAAGTTGTGGCGCCCGAAAGATGTTCCCCCTTTTTTGTGTGTGGTTTTTGGCTTTTAACTTTTTTTATTGATCCAACGTAAAAGTGGTGTACGAACGACTTGCTAAACACTTTATTCCACGCAAGTTTGCCATACACAACTTTCTTGTGGAAGCCGCGGTTTCGGAGATATGGGGGTGTTCTACTTTCTTTTGTTTTTAAGATGGAGCCCAGAGGCCATAAGCTGCGACCCCAGGAAATTGAACTAAGCTAACCGTACTATTGCCCACGCGTTGCAATGAAAATTTCTCTGCCTTCTGAAAATGCACGTTCTACATCAAAATTCTGATGCTTTGACTGGACTGTATAGTTTTGGTTGATTATAGAGCTTATTTTGTTTTTTGCTTTGCGTGGAAGAAAAACACAAGCTGACTTTGTTTTAATCAATTTTAATAAGCTCAAGTAGCATTCCGACGTGCGCTTTAAATATAACTAAGCATCTGTCTTAAGTTATTAGTGCCTTTTATAGCTAACGCCCAAGTGGCCTGCATTTATTTATTCTTATCCAGTGGCGTACCCAAGGGGGGGGTTTACGGGTTCAAACCCCCCCCCTTGAAGAAGAATTGAATGCTGAGTTAACTCTGTGGTACAGAAAGATAGGGCATCTTTAAATAGTAAACCGCCCAAAAACAGCCATAGATGGGTTAAGCATGTGTAATTCAAACATTATGCCGAATATATCGAAATCGCTAGAAATATAAGCTGTTCTCCCAGTATCTACGTTTACAAACGAAAGATCATTTTCAACATACGACGACTAAAAACATACTTGCGAAATTCCACCAGCAATGAACGGCTAAATCGATTGGCACTTCTAAATATTCATAAAAATCTCACTCCATCTACAGAAGATGCGTTAAATGAGCTAATGAAAAAAAATCGTCGTTTAGATATTTCACTATAATTTTATCCGGCGAAGCGTTCTGTTTTATGCTTGGACATAAAATTTAAATCCCATTTTACACTGTTTCTCACCGTTACTGTACAAGCAGATGAGTTTTGAATACTAAGTTTGTATCATTATCGGCATTTTAAAACTTTGATCACATCGCGTAAATTTAAAAAATTCGAAGATTCGAATGTTATGGATTATATATCTCAAGCATATTTTTTTTTTCAATGTTGGGAGGTGGAAATCTTCAAAAGATACCGATCAGCTCCTGCCTCTCGGCATGCCGGATTTCTACCGACTAAAACCACTTCCGTTTCCTACAATCATTCTCTCCATCAAAATTTAGTAATTCTCCGTATTTAAAATTTTAGAACATAGTACTTCCCAGACGATAAGAATCGGTATAAGGGATAGTACCAAGTCTGTAAATTTTAGTGCCATTTTATTTAGATTAATAGTTCAGACTATATGTTTATGAATTATTTCCTGTTGATTACATGTTTGGTTTTGAGTTTAGTGGAGCTGATTGTACTTGTAACTTACTTCGAATGTTGGTCCTGAAGGAGATATTTTTTTAGTGTCGTTTTAAAGGAAGTTCGGTTCGCTATGTTTTTAATTTTGTCTGGTAGTGCATTGAAAATGCTGGCTGCTTTGTTGAAGGGGTCTTCTTTTAGCCGATCAGTTCCTGCAAATGCTATAGCTATATTATTCATGTTTCTCATTCTGTAAGTGTTTTCCCCTCAATTCTATCTAATTTCACAGTGGTGTACTCATTACGGTGTAAATTCTTATGTATGAATTTAGCTGTTTCCATGGAAATCATGCCTTGCAAATTCAATTCTTTGGCTGTTTTGTAAACTTCGCTCGTTGGAGTTAGCATAGTGAGATTGCAAATGATCTTATACGCCTTGGTTACTAATCTGAAGATGATCATGAGGTTACCTTTAGAAGTTTGGCTCCAATTCAAGATGCCGTAGGAAATTTTGGAAAGGAGATGCGCATACATAATTTGGATTTTTTTTTCTTTGGAAAGAAGTAGAAGCGACGTAGAAGACCAATGAAGACAGCAGGTTTTTTCCTTAGATCATTTATATGTGGAGTCCATAAGGCTTCGTCATTGCCTGGGAAGAGGTTGGTAAAAACAATAATCGATGGCGCAACCGCCAAAATTGGGCCTTCAGGCAATATTAGAGTTATTTCATTTACTTGACCAATGGAACATTAGGATGTGAAGTGGTCAGGAACACGCTCACCCGTGATTATTACCCTCATTTGATTCAGGTTCTCATTCACAGCTGAGTGAAATGATAGTGCGGCATCAAATCTTGTTTTTGTATTTGTCGACAAGGAGCCTTGAACTAGCGTTAACCACTAAGCCACCCACTTTAACAATTATTCGCCGAGACACTCTGGAACGTGGGAGTTGAGTGAGATTCAGTATCTCAACGCAACTAGATCTTTCATCTATTTCACAGTAAAACCCATATTGGCCTGATTTACGGCCTATGGTGCTTTAGAGATCTCACCTAGGAGTGATACGGGCATAATTTGCACAAATTGGATCCGTGTGTGCCGTTATCTTTTACTTATTGTATGAAGCCTAGCAATTTTATAAATAGATAAAAAGTTGGCAGGAACATTAGAATATGGTCACCTGATTGAAAGTTTTCGAAGTAAAATTCCAAAAAAGTGTAATTTATTTAATTCGCACCCATATCTTAGTAGCAACAGTTATATTTTTGAATGTTTCTTTCTATCTTTGATCAGAACCCTCCAAAAATGAATTGTTTTATTTTGTCATATGATTTGTAATCTGAGGATTAGGCCACCTCATTAAAAAAACGCGTACAAAAAGTCTACCTCATGCGTTACATGAAAATGACGACAAATTTCCTTGAGAGCGCAGAGTTGCTTCTCTGCATGGGCTGCAAACAAGCTTAGCCAGCCCTGATTACGATAATACTCTGCCTGTGCTTAGTGACAGTTCACTTTCCCACGGCATTTACTTCATTAGTTGCTTTCTTTTCTGGCCTGTAGGTATTGAAGGCGTTTCAATATATGTACTTGCAAACATGCATATACACTTTACGGTTCCAAGGAAGTATACAGATACAGTGTAGATTCTTTCACACATCAAGCGCATAATTTTATAATTTGAATGAAAATATCATCAATGATTCAAGTAAATGAAACCAGCATGCAATCGGGCTAAACTCTGCCAGAATTATTTTTGGAGGACTCCAACTTTGACCGGTGAAAAAGTATGATTAAGTGTGATTACATAATTATATCTTCATATCTACACCGAAGAACCAGCAAACGTACCTAGTCAAGACTTCAAAAATATAACCCCCCCCCTTATCAAAATCCTGGGTACGCTACTGTTCTTATCCCTTATTTGTTTATCTATTACAAATGCCCACATATGAGGAAATATAATATGCATTTCTTTGCTATTGTCTTGTATTTTTTCACATTTTGAGATTCTTCATGACTGCCCACATGTTCGGGTACGGTCGTGGTACAGTGTACAAGAGTTAAGGGGGGCGATGTAACAAGCATGTTGGGGTGTCGCTAAGGTTAATTAAAGGGCAATTGTGGGGCTATTGTTGAGGTTGAATGAAGTGCGCGTGTAGGATTGCTGTAAAAGTTGTCGAGTGTTGTCAAGTGTGTGGTTAATGTAATGTTATTGTGAAGTGTGTGGTTAGTGTAAATGTGTTTTATTGTGGTAAGATATCTATTAATTGCTGAATCGTAATGTATTATGAAGCTATCGCGTAGGATTATTGTTGAATGTGTAACGATTATTATTATTCTTAAAATCGAAGTCATTTTGTTCATATTTGCGATTAGCTTCCATTTGGTGTAGTGTGAAACGTATGAGATAATCATTTGCCGAATAGTTGTGCTACGAGCTTGAGATGTTGGCATCGTTAGGAAGACACCTTGAGCATAGCAACATTTGCAAAATACTTGGTTTGCACTTTTAGCAGTCATTGTTTATATAAATCAGATGCTCTACAACGTTCCATTCAAAAAAACTAATGAAGTTTTGCCATAATTATATAAAAATAGTATCAACACAATAAACCATTAAAAGTTACTATGAGTAAGAGGTTGCTACGATTAATATTACCTAATTCCAATTATTCTAATGGCCTTGTTGCGATATCAATCGAAGTGTTTTAACATTTGTATGATTTGAGCAGATTTTCAATAATTTTGGTACAGCCACTTCTTATTTTATTCCAAAAAACTTACCATTATATATAAATTATTATTTCAACCAAATTTTCAATGCTTTGGATGATGAAATGTTTTAAAGAATTCTCGTCAAACAAATTCATGTAACGCATATACTGTTAATATTTATAATGAATAATTGGTTGGTACGAAAAAAGTAGTACCTAATTTCACTTACTCTCATGACAGTTGTGGTATTGGTTAATACGGATATTAATTTCTATGATTTTAATTAATTTTATATCAATGCAGGGTTGATATTTTTTTTTATTTAATAAGAAAAATTGCAAAAAATTTCATTAGTTTTCTAAAAACATGTTTCTTTCTAATTTCCACTTCTAGTAATTAAAACTTTACACATCACAAATAAATGTTTAAACAATGATTACTGATAACGAATAATTTTGGCATTTATTCATTGTAAGGGTTTGTGCTGTTTCAATTACTTCTTCCCGAAACTTTGTAACATTTTATATATCTTACATATAATCAAAGTAAAAAGTAAAAAACGATTTTTATTCTTTTTAGTGTAAAATGGTTAAATATCACAGATAAAATGTCTATGCAGGAAATTAACGCAACTATCCAAAATCATCGCCCGACAAATTCTAGTTCCGTCGGCGAAAAAACAAAAACTGCATTCAAAAAGCTCTAAATCTCAATTGCGCTAAAATTTTAGCTTACTCTCTCCTGGGTTACATTCATATCGACGCTTGAAAGTACTCACTTACGTGAAAGAAGCTTAGAATGCATTCTCTTCAAATCACCCTACGTAAGAAGTCAATCAGATGCCTCTCCCACTGAAAGCACTACGTTTTTAGTGTGAGCCTTCTAAGGGATGATACGGTTAATAATAACTCATTCCACTTAGTGTAATGAGTTCTTACCATAGTTATCATATAAAGTGTTATAATTTCCAATGCTGTTATTAGTATTCTTGATATTTATGTATTCAAGGGTTGCACATAGCAGGTTGATGTTATTAAGGAATCATCCAAGAGCATAGCAACATTCAAGTTTTTTGAGAGGCAAGCTATTTCACTACATATCTTACACACTTATGTGAACTCTACGTAAAACAGAATATTTGTCGAATATTATTTACATAGTGGTAACCGTTTCTAGATATTTCATTGCTTTCAAATAAATATTACATCTACATCGTTTCCATTCAGCTATTGAGGTAACGAATAATTTTTTAGAAAGTAGAAATTATTATCGTTTTGTTTGTTGAAGAGAAAATAAAAATCAGCAGCATGGACTAATTTGCAGGATCACTTGTTAACTTCCCAGTCTATGGGAAGAAGTTCTTGTAACCGCCTCGAAAATCTAAATTGAAATTTTCAACATATCTTTGCGTTTTAAGGTCTTTAGAGTATATTGAAAGTGTTTTGGAAAGAATTTTGAAAGTTTGTGTGTGTACGTTTGTAAGTTCGTGGACAGTTTTTCCACGAGCATAGCTCTCGTAAACAAAGTCGTATCGACTTCGTTGAGGTGTTATGCAAAACTTCGGTCGGCTGTTTTTTGTTTTGATCTTTTCAAGGTCAATGTTGCAAATAACTTGCAACAAGCCGCCTTAAGTTTAGGTCTAACAGCTGCACCTCTTCTGTCATCTCTAGACAGTAGCCTCCAGGGAGCGTCACTGCCTCAGAACCATGAGGAAAACGGTTCGATCCCCAGAGCTGCCTGTAATATTTTTTCCTTGCATTTTTTTTCCTGCTCAGGTTACAGCTTTCAGTTGGAATGCGGATGAAAGGTAAATGCCAAGTAGCGGGCTGATGCGACCTGGCAACTAGAAAAGATCTGGAATCCACATCCAACTGGAAGCCAGCGGGACCTTTTGCACCCGGCCCCAAAAATATGGAATGGGGTGGATGAAAAACTGAGGGACTTGAAGGACAGTTGGTGGTAGACGGAAAAGGTGTCAAGTGAAGAAAATAAGGAAGCCAAAGTGTTAAGAGAAAAAAAAGAACGCGTGAAATAGTTTTGCTTGTGAAAGGACATATTGGTCTATACATGAAGAAAAGAAAAAAAAATAAGAAGTGAAGGATTTACAGCAGAACGGGGAGCTAACTGGATTTAGAAAAAAAGTGGCTCGAGGAGAGTTATGTGGTAGCTTGGAGTATGCCACTCCAACACCATTGGTGCGCGGCGTGAATGCAGTCGAGTGCGGGATCAGCGCGCTGAGCAGTCATTATTTTTCATATATTCTATTTCCATATATTCAGCACAATTAAACGAAATTTTAATAAGTTTTTTTTCAATAATTGAAAGAAATAGAAATTCAGATCGCGAAAATTAACTGCCATTGTACGATAAGATTCTTTTCATACAATATTAGTTTTATTGTAAAAAGGCGAACACATGGGAATTTGAGGGATTAAACCTTCAGAACAAATAATTCCTATTTAGGATTTTCATTAGGACACTCAATAAATAATTGGTTATGAACCACTGATGTGAATTTTGAGTTGAGAAGGTCAATGCCTATGTAGAGATCAGTCATTTTCGATCATAAAATTGAGTAAATTCAACAAAGTTTCGTATAAATTCGATGAACTTAAAATATGTAGTCAAGTTCAAGAGAAAAAAAGAAAGCCAAGTGAGTGAAGTCAGGCCATCGTCTATTTGTTTGGTTTTTTCAGGACAACTACCAGCGGTGGGGAGCGCTCGTCATCAGCCAGAGTAAGTTGAGTACCGATGACTATTTGGAGTAAAGTTGATATTTTTTTTGTGTGTCGACTCCACTCCACTTTTCGTTTGCTTCTTCTTATTTTTCTTCTGTTATTATAGTTTCTTTTTTAATCATAATTACTATTTTTTGATTTTTATTCTGTTTTATAATTTTCTTTTAATCATAATTATTTTTATTATTATTATTATTTAGTTACCATAATTTCCTTTTTATCATAATTATTTTTTTTCGATTATTTTCTTTATTATAGTTTTCTTTAAAACCCTAATTCTTGTTATTACTTCAAATTATATTTTTGTAATTTTACAAGTTTATTATAATGTTATTTATTATTTTTTTGAATTATTTGAAATATATGTATATATATATATATAAATATATACATATATATATATATATATGTATATGTGTATATATATATATATATATATATATATATATATATATATATATATATATATTCCTTTTAACTGTATTATGGCCTAAGGTTGTTGTTTTTTCTTCAGGCTCAGTACCAACACCCAATCCTGATTCCCATCCCTTGTCCATGTTATTTGGATCGACACGGGCCTAGCCTAACCTCCTAAAGAACCACGCCCACGCGCTGAGCTTTAGCCGGCATCGTTGCGCTATACAGGGGGTGGAAGGCTAGGTTCAAATAAATTTTCCGTGACCGCAGTGTCAATACGCTGAGGTCGCAACAAATGGCGCCCAAGCAATTGGCTTTTGGCTTTGAATAGTGATGAAGTTAGTTTATAGTATTGAATTTTTCTTGCATTTTATTTGACTGTACGGATTCACTTAAAAATTCATTAGATTTTCAACTAATTTTTCTTTTTCTCTTTGTCTTGCATTTGTTTTATCTAAGTTATTGAAATGACTGTCCTTTTTAATCAATTTTGTCAATTTCTATTTAAATTTTGTTACACTTTTTTTTCAAAAATCATTTTTATAATATTGATCACTGCGGTCGCGGTGGCGCCCATTGTGTCGAAATGAGTTGATAGCCCCGATATTAGGGCTCGATCAGACGGGTGAACCATAACATATAATCTGGTGGCGAGTGCTACTATCAGGTATGTGTCTACTGTATCTCCTTTCACGGGATAGCTTAGCAAAGACTAAGCACTTCGAATCAGAAGATATTCCTGATTTCTCGTCCACCTTTCGTAGTGCTGAGGCAACCTCCCAGCGTCTTTTATCCGGTGTGTTGGTAGATCCTTTGCAAACCTCAACACAGCCGTGTCCGCCCATGAGGGGACTTTGCGAATAAAGTACAATTCTAGTAGAGCTCCTTTTCACCCGGATTTATATGGAAAGAGCTCTGTCTTCAATTAATTTTCATAAATATCCAATTTTTTTCCCTGCTAATGTTTAATACCCCTTTCCCTTTCATTACATCCAATCAATGTAAATGTTGGTGCTGAGCCTGAAAAAAAATTATTGACGAGAACAATCATTAATCATACATATTGTACAATTATTGCAATTTTTGGATTTTGGAATTTTTGGCGTAGTATAAAAGCATAATTTTCGGATTTGATACGCGACTTCTAGTTTTTGGTTCCCTCGCATATATCGAGTAGATTGTATTATATAGTAATCTTTGTTGACATTCATCATAGGTATAATGTCAAATACAGTACGTAGGTCAGACGACTCTGCGCTCGAACGTCTAACCCAGGGGCTAGGTCGTATGACCCTGTCACCCACAGAAACCAAAACGCGAACACGTAGCGTTTACACTTCCCCGCCATCTAGAGATCGGCCAGGAAGTGCCCTAAAAGAGCGTTTTGCGACTCAACAGTCGGACGTGGACGTGAGACGCGCTATGGATGCTCGTTTACAGCGTCCAGGTGAGCCCTTCCAAGATTTTCATGAAGCTTTGGAGGCGTTAGCGTTACGACTTTGGCACACGTTACCTGACACTGATTTGCAATGCATCCTACTTCGGAACATGGATCTCCGATTAAGAAACCATTTGGCTGGGGTGGAGTTACATTCAAGTCAGGCCTTGGTTCATCGGTGTGTCGCAATAGAAGCGGTGTGGTACCCAAATGGTAAGGCCCTGGAAAGAAATCAATATAAACGCTCTAATGCAGTAGCGGGAATCTGCAGTGACTATGACGATCCCAATGAAGAGGTAAATGCCATCGTCAGACACCAGGCTGAAATCGTGCCTCAGAGCCTTTATCCGGCTCCCACATCAAGTAGATACCGACAGACCGGAGATCATCCGGCGATGGCATCACTCTCAACATCAACAAATACACTTCGCGCACGCCCGAGTATGGATTTGCGGGTATGTTGGAACTGCCAGGATATAGGGCATTCATTTATGGAATGTTCTCAACCAGTGCAGAGACAATTATGCTTTGGATGTGGAGCTCCGGGGGTGGTCAAACCAAGATGCACCAAGTGTGCGGCAAACGCTGGTCGGAGTGTGTAGAATATGGGGACTCTGTACACTCCACCACATCGCAGACCTCAGCAAATTTCTACCACGGAGACCGCCTCGAATACCGACCCGGAACTACGGCGCCGACAGTAAGTGCTGACCGTTCATTCCGTGACGTTGCTGTCCAAACATCGGACAGTAATACAGTTCCAGCCAAAAGTCCAACCATCAAGCCTCACGCTTCACGATTCAAGCGATCGTATAACTATCTGAAAACCCGAAATTTTTTAAAGAAATCCTGCCTTGAGTCGATAATTACCCCTACGGGAGATAATCGACCTTTCGCTGAGATAGCGATAAAAGGGCGAAAACTATTAGGGTAGCGGGGCCAGTGTTAGTATCTTTGGTTCTGCAGGGCTGGAACTTATTGACGAGCTAGTTACGTATGAGTCAGCAAATAACTCAAATAAAATTAAACACGCACCTGCTTCTATCCCACGGGTAGATGCAGAAATTCAAGAACTTCGGAAAAATGATTCCATAAACAAAATGTTGCAATCTTTCATAGAAAGATCTAAAAAGCCAGACGCTGACGCAGCAAGGCAAGATATTGCATAAAGAGAGAAACCTGAGAACTCCTCGCCCCAGTTGATGCTCACCGGTTGAAAACGATTGTCGGTCGCTACGGTTAAAAAATAAAATAGTTTTCTTCCGCAAGTATTCAAGCGTTTCATTTCTTTTCATTCGGTTGTATTTAATAATTATTATTTTTTTTCTGTGTCCGCTCGGCACGAAAACCATAATTGGCGCAGTCGGTGAAAAACCAAATAAAAGTGAATTGATAAGGTAATCGGGAAAGCCGCGAAGGTACCCCGTAAATAAGATTTTTCTAATTTGGGAGGACGAGCCTATAATAGTCCTTTAGTTATTAGAAGAGGCCGGCTAATGACCCAAAAGTCAAAGAAAAGTCAATAATAAAATAAATACAAACTAACAGTGAAAAGTGAAACGAAGTGAAAAAAAAACGTGGCTGAAAATAGTGAAGAATCCAGAGGAACCAGGAGAGAGAAAAGAGATAAGTTTTTTAATCAAAATAGGGATCTATTTCTAGAAGCCATGGAAGAATTAATTAACAAGCAGCAAGTACGTGAGAGGGAGGCAGAGTATATACAGTTAGCGACGGTCGTGCAGCAACTTGTTGCCAACCAAAACCAACCGGACCAAAATGAGCAATCAGCGAGTGCCAACTCAGGTGAAAATTCAGCTAACAGTGTGCTGAAGGAAATCCTGCACATGAGCGCATTTACGGGCAGAGGCGACATATCCATCAACGCATTTATACGGAGCACCGAATTCTATTTAAATGGAATAGTGGACCCTAACTTAAAAAAGGTGGCAACGAGAAACATATTTTTCGAGAAAATTCAAGGACCTGCAAAGGACGCCGTCATAAATATTCAGGAACCGGACAACTGGGAATCCATCAAAACTACATTGAAGATGAGGTACAAGCCGGATATCGAGCCATTCCAGATCTACAGGAGGATCAACGAACTTCGTGTAAATAATGTAAGTCATTTGGCAATTGAACTACAAAATATTAAAAGTAAGAAAGATGAATTAGCTGTTTTTTATAAAAATGATCTGCACGTAGATTTAAGTAATGTAAACTCAATCATAGTAAATACAGTCAAAGAGATTACGCAGGGTATTCTTCTAGACAAAATATTAGAATTACACGATTTAAATCAAATCATCCAAATCATGACCCAAAGAAGATTCGAAGATTCGTGCAGAAGGCCCGAATATAAAAAAGTTAAAAGTGAAAGTGCAGTGAGAATGTTGGGAAGTGATCGCCATAAAAACTTTAACTAAGTTAATGGACAAATAAGACGACAGACGAACAATAACAGACATCCACAGAATCGTGAGCACGTAAATCTCTCCAACATGAATTCAGGGCAATACCGATCGAATGATATTGGTTTTAGTCAAAGACCAAACTGGCGTAATAGAAATCCAGAACAATTTGCTAGGCAAAATTATAATCCACACCCACACAATTTTTATAATAGAAATTTTGGCCTTTATCTGCAAAATAGAGATCGAAATTCAGGCCAACGTCAAATAGAGCCAATGGAAGTTGACAATATCCGAAGAAACCATTCTTCAAATCAATTTAGAAATTCATTTCAAAATTACTCTCGAAATCCTAATTCGCGACAGTACCAAAATAATATTGTTTCAGGTAGAACTTTGGAAAGTTATCAGGAAATAAACCATACGGGTGAAGAAGTGGCATTTTTTCAAAATTAGCCTCGGATTCACTACCCTTAATTCAAATTACTATCGATGAAAGTCAATATATTGCTCTTATTGACACTGGGTCATCCTTCTCAATAGTTGATGACACTCTTGATTGTTTTCAGAAAATTCGAATAAACCCTTTAGCTTTCAGTACTATCACAAGTAGAGATGTTATTAAATATGAAGTGCATACAACGGCCCCGAAGGAGTTTAAGCTACCTTCAGGTGCGAGAATAAGATGGAAGGTTAAATCACTAAGCAACAGAAAATATCGATTCATAATTGGAATTGATTTGCTCAATACCCTTGATACATTAATAGATGTTGAAAATAAAACGATTACCCTTAATAGTCAAATCATAAAATTTGCAAATAGTCCCTATGCATTTAATGAAAATTGTAGTTTAGAAGGAGTCAACAAAGATTATCTGCAACGGTTGAAACTCGATCACCTCAACGGTGAAGAATATCAACAACTGTCAAAATTAATTAAAAATTTTGACGAGATTTTCTATAAGGAAGGCGATAAGCTAACCAGTACCCCAGCCATTGAGCATGAAATAAAAACAACAACAAATGCTCAACTAAATGCTAAACTATATAGGTATCCCCCTAAGCATGAAGAGGAGGTCCGACGGCAGATAACCGAGATGGAAGCCCAAGGAATCATTAGAAAAAGTTGCTCCAAATACGCTAGTCCGTTAACAGTAGTTCCGAAGAAAACTGACAACTCCGGAAATAAGAAATTTCGTATCGTGATCGACTACCGTAAACTGAATGAGATAAAATATAGAGTCCTTGTTAGATAAACTCGGGAGGGCTCAATATTTTTCAACAATAGACCTGGCTAAAGGTTACCACCAAATCCTGGTAAAAGAAGAAGACAGGCACAAAACCGCATTTGTGACTCCGCATGGTCTCTATGAGTTCATTAGAATGCCGTTCGGTCTTAAAAACGCACCGGCGACATTCCAAAGGCTCATGAATGAAGTTTTAAGAAAATTCATAAACAAGACCTGTGTCGTTTATCTGGATGATGTGTTAATTTTTAGCACGTCTTTACAGGAGCATATAAATGCCATCACAGAAATATTTAAAGTTTTAAAAGATAATCGTTTAAAAATCCAAATCGACAAGTGTAATTTTATGCAGAGAGAAACCAGCTTTTTAGGGCATATAATAACCTCAGAAGGACTGAAGCCAAATCCAGATAAAATTAAAACCATTGAGCAATTGAAGTTACCAAGAAATGAAAAGGAAATAAAAAGTTTCCTGGGACTTACAGGTTAATATCGAAAATTTATTCGTGACTATGCCAAAGTGGCACAACCTATGACCAAGTATTTACAGAAAAACAACAAGGTTAACACCAAAGATCCTAATTTCGTTGAAGCTTTTGTTCGAACGCCCAGCGCCCTCCGTTAGGTCGAGAAACCGGTCAGTAATTAGCTAGAAATTGGGCAGATTCGTTCGAGAGTTCATGGAAGGTGGACGCAAAGCTCGGTTCTCTCATCGATAGAGCTGAGGAAGCGGTCAAGGGTCTTTATGACCTCGCTTGCCCAGTTGAACATTATGACAACTGGTTTGTTTATCTCATTGTTCGCAAACTAGATGTGGACACTAAAGAGAGCTGGAATATTCACGAAGAAAATGTTGGTGGGTTTTCTTCTTATAGCTCTCTCCTCGCGTTTTTGGAAAATAGGATGGCTAGCCTCGAACCCGAAGACGAGGATATGTCTTTTGAACATACAAAAGCAAAAAACAAACACAGAAATAACCATAAACAAATTAAAACTCATTTAGGCCAAGAGTTTTACAAAAACTCGAAGGATTCAACGCGTTCTTCACCATCGTGCTTGTTCTGCTCAGGCAGTCATTTGATATTTAGATGCCCAAAATTCATCGCATTAAAACTCAATAGTAGATTGGAATTTGTAAAAACAAATAAGTTGTGCCCAAGCTGCCTCTCAGCCAAGCACATGAAAGCAAGTGAGTGTAATACCAGTTATCGGTGCCCAGTAAGTGATTGCGGGGAAAAGCATAGTGCCCTTTTACATTCGGACAAACGAAAGGCTGTAAAAACCCATACGGTTAGCGTTGAACTTCGCCCCGCGGAAACACACTTTTCGTCCGATTCAGAGAGTCAACCAGAACCAACTTCAAACAAGGACTCGGCAACCCATTGCATGTTCTCTAGTCAATCAGTTTTGTTAGCTACTGCTAAAGTTGCATTGTGCAATCGCAATGGTGACAAAATTCAAGTCAATGCACTGATTGATCCAGGATCAATGAGGTCATTCGTTTCGAAGAAAGTAGTTGCAGCTTTGGGCCTTCCCACGAAGTCTACCAACGTTGCCGTTAAAGGCTTAGGTAACACACTCTCGGCTACGGTTCACGACTTTTGCAAAATATCATTGCAATCAAACATGGACCCTAAATTTTGCATCGACCTTCACGCTTTAATGGTAGGTCATGTAACTTCACAGCTTCCATCCCAGAAAATAAGACTAGGTCAATGGCATCACCTAAAAGGCCTGAACTTAGCCGACCCGGAATTCAGGCGTCCAAAAGCAATTGATTGCATTTTGGGGGCGGATGTCTACCATCGCATCATCCGAAATGGCATCAAAAGGGGACCACCAAATACGCCCATGGCTCAATTCACGGTGTTTGGCTGGATCATCACAGGACCTACAAGCGCTGGCAATGATTGTTTAGAGATAAATTCATCCATTTGTATTGATTCATATTTCATTCAAGAAGATATTAAGTTATCTGACACTCTGTCCAAGTTCTGGGAAATAGAAAAAAATCCTAATATAATTCCTTTAACCGAAGATGAAAGAGAATGCGAGAAACATTTCTCAGAGACTGTCTTCAGGCATGATGGTCGGTATGGCGTTCGCATACCATTTAAGACCAAGCCAACCTTTCCCGGATCCACAGTACTCGCAATGAAGTCATGGCTCCGACTCGAGAAGCGCTTGTCTCAAAAACCGGAGGTCAAAGCAGCGCACGACAAGCAATTCGATTCTGTGGCATTAACGGCCTCGTCGATTGAAAGTGTACACAAACCAACATGTTGGCTTCAGAGGTTCGAAAGCTTTAACAAGGTTTGTAGAGTACTTGCTACTGTTTATCGTTGGAAACGTTATTCCAAAACGAAAATAGATAACTTCTTGACCCCAGACGATTTGAAATCAGCGCAAGAAGCAATTATTAAATTGAACCAGTCGCTCCACTTTCATAAGGAAATTGAGAGCCTCAAAAGTAATAAACTAATACCTAGAAAAAGTAAGTTAGCTAAATTCAATCCATTTTTGGATGACAGAGGCATCATAAGGGTAGGTAGTAGACTGGAAAACTGCCCTTTTCTCAGCTACAATGAGAAGTATCCAATCATATTGGATAGACACAGCAATGTTTCGAGAATGATCATTCGTGATTATCATCACATGTTTTTACATGGGGGACCTCAGTTGCTTTGGTCAGCTATTCTTCGCAAGTTTTATATTATTTGCGGCAAAAGAGCCATTACATCCTTCATAAGTAAATGCCCTAAGTGTTTGCGCTTTGCTGGACGCTGTGCTGGCCAACAGATGGCCCCATTGCCGAGGGACCGGATTAGCTTTGAGTTTCCCTTTTCGTCAACTGGGCTAGACTATGCGGGCCCATTCAAAATAACACCCTCCAGAGGTCGAGGCATAGTATCCACTAAAGGATATCTATGCGTTTTTGTTTGCCTCGCGATAAAAGCGGTGCATTTGGAGATTGTCTCCGATCTAACATCTCAAGCATTTCTCGCTGCTTTTGATCGGTTCACCAATAGGCGAAATTTACCTCGCATTGTGTACAGCGATAATGGTTCTACCTTTACTGGTGCGGAGAAGGAAATTAAGAAGCTCTTTTCAAAGAATTCACCATTCTCTCACAAGGTTACAGAGGTCATAAATAATCAAGGTATCCAATGGTCGTTCTCTCCTCCATACGGCCCTCATTTCGGCGGTATTTGGGAGGCCGCGGTAAAGTCTTTCAAATACCACTTTAAGCACGTGGTAGGTCAAACTCCCCTCACTTACGAGGAAATGTCAACTCTAGCCACGAAAATTGAAGGGTGCCTTAATTCCCGCCCCCTTTGTGCCATAAGCGCAGATAGTCGAGACATGGTACCTCTCACTCCTGCTCATTTTTTAGTAGGCCGTCCCCTCAAGACATTGCCTCCGTCTTCAGATGAAACCGACTTCAGCAAAACTTTCGCCAATAGATGGAAGTTACTATTGGCGATGAGGAATAGTTTCGTTAACTCTTGGAAAAAGGAAGTAATAAACCAACTCATGCAATACAGTAAGTGGCGGTTTCCTAACAGAAATTTCGAGGTGGGCGATCTCGTCATATTGAAAGACGAATCGGTGCCCCCTCTATTGTGGGCATTAGGCAGAGTTACTGAAGCATATTCCAAAGGCCCAAAAGGATTAGTTCGAGTCGTTGCTGTAAAAACTGAAGATGGTTCCACATATATTCGGCCGATACACAGGCTAACTTACTTGCCAGTGGACGATCATGCTTCTCAGACGTTCCATTCCTGCTTTACCGCCCGAAGCCGCGCGGATTTACTCGGTGACTGAGCACGGAAATAGGCCTTACATGAATCTTTAAAACCTCACTTTTAATATTTCCCTCTGTTATCGTATATAAATAGGGGTAATTTGTAATCTATAACTTAGTTTGTATCGAGTCACAGCCAAATAAGGGCGTCATGTAAATCTTCAAAACTTTATTTTACTTTTACCTTTCTTTTTCAATATATATATATAAATAGCAGTAAACTTTGTAATCTATAACTTAGTTTGTATCGAGTCACCGCCAAATAAGCAAAACGCAACCATAATTTAAATTAATATCTGACACATCCTTTCTTGCTTTATGACAACTGTAGATTCCTCTAGTGCGTTCCATTAACGTTAGTATATTGCACATTCGTGCAAGGGGGGCAGTATGTTCGAACGCCCAGCGCCCTCCGTTAGGTCGAGAAACCGGTCAGTAATTAGCTAGAAATTGGGCAGATTCGTTCGAGAGTTCAAGGAAGGTGGACGCACTGACGGTACCTCGGTTGTGTTATATAATAAAGTACTCATTGGATTCACCCGCATAAATACATAGTTTTCTTTTGTGAGTTCCATATAATAAAGAACTCATTGGATTCACCCGCATAAATACAGCTTTCGAAAAGCTTAAACATCTAATAAGTACACATCCCATTCTGCGGTTTCCGAATTTTAGCAAATCTTTTCAACTTACTACCGACGCTTCAAATTATGCAATTGGCGCCGTTCTCTCGCAAAAAGGTCACCCCATTTGCTTCGCGTCGGGAACCTTGAATTGTCACGAGCGGAATTATTCCGCTACTGACAAGGAATTCTTAGCCATCATATGGTCTGTAGCGTATTTCAGACCATACTTGTATGGAAATAAATTTAGGATATTTACAGACCACCAACCTATAAAATATCTACATGCAAAATATAGAGGCAAAGATCTTTCCCCCAGACATCAGAGGTGGCTACTTAAACTGGGTGAGTACCAGTTTGAAATAGAATACATAAAGGGAAAGGAAAACCGAGTAGCAGACATTTTAAGTCGCATCCAACATGCTGAAGAAAAAGCTGATGAGCCTAATGAACCATCTGGTAAAACTAACACGTTTTCTGATTTTGGAATCCTAGAAAATATAGAGGAAGGGAATGACAACACCACAATGGCAACTATCCATTCCGCTGAGGAAGAACTCCTCGATCATATTCCGATTAAGGAAGAAATCGTCAACAAATACAGGACACAGATCATCCTGACTAATAACAAAACTTGCGAATTGGAAATTGTGCATAAAAAGCGAATCATTTATATCGCAGAGTACGATTTGGAGAATCTCAACGAAATTCTAACAAGGTACATAAAACAAGGCATCACTGGTATCTATTCAGAGCTATCAGATCACCTGTATAATATTGTACAAGAAAAACTTCGCGAAATGTTCTCAAATGACGCACAAATTAAGTTTATAAAATGTTCGCCTAGAGCTCAAGACATAAAAACCGAAACGGAAGCTGTCAAGCAAATTGCTCATTACCATGTCCAAGAAAGTTTGCATTCAGGAATTCAAGAGACATTTAACAAAATTAAGAATAAAATCTATTATCCTAAACTACTAGAACTCATCCAAATTGTAATCAATCAGTGCGACGTTTGTCAAGCCGTAAAATGTGATCGCAGACCCATCAAAACAAAATTTAAATTTTCAGAAACAGCTACGGATGTGAACCACATAATTCAAATAGATCTATTTACTATAATAAAGTACACGTTCCTTACTGTGATCGACAAATTTTCTAAATTTGGAGCAGCATATTACTTTACAGATAGAAATCACGTTACCTTAATAGAAATACTGGAAGAGCATTTTGCACGAGTAGGAAAACCAAAAAAGATCATTGCCGAAAATGAGTTTAGTAGTATCTTAATGAAAGATTTCTTGCAAACAGAGAATATTGAGTTGCATTTAACCAAGCCTCATAACAGCACTGGCATTGCAGACGTAGAAAGATTCCACGAAACTATCTTGAGCAAATTTAGAGTTCTTACATATCAAAAGAAGAAGATTTCCACGAAAAGGATAATACAACAAGCTGTAAGAAATTACAACGAGCGATACCACTCCACAATAAAATGCACACCGAACGATGTACAGTTACGTAAAGTAGATTTTAATAAAATTAGGACGAATCTCCATAATGCAAAAGAGAAATGGCTAGAAAAAGCTAACAAAAATCGAGAAGAGTACAAAGAAAACAGAACAACAGGCTATATAAAAAATTACAAAGCCTTGAGACTGAAGCATCAACCTAGATTTATTAAAAGAAAACTTCAGAATATTCACCCTAACAATATCAAAAGACCCCTTAAATATGATCTGGCTATAAATGATCCTAACGTAGAGATAAGCAATGAACAAATACAGTTTTCAGACTTCACTGAAGAACAAATTTCTGTTATTAATAATGCAATTAATGAGGGCCCAGACGATGAAATTTTAACATGCGAATTCCGAATAGATATTAAAAGACGAGATATTAAAACTTTAGAAAATAACAAATGGCTTAATGATAAGGTGATAGAATTCTACATGAAACTAATCGTCGAGCGCAGCAAACAACAAAGTGCTCAAGGTAGACCCAAAGTATTTGCCATGAATACGTTCTTTGCTTCACGATTGTTAAACGCAGGATACAATGCCGTGAAAAGATGGACTCGAAATGTAAATATTTTCGAATTTGATATGATATTGATACCAGTCCATGTAAATCAAAATCACTGGGCATTGGCTATCATTGATTTAGAGAATAAGACAATTAGGTACTACGATTCGTTAGGTATGGAAAATTCACAAATTTTAAAAACTCTGGAAGAATATTTGCAGAAAGAATCTTTGGAAAAACGAGAAGTAACCTTCGACGTGTCACAATTTATTAAAGAAGAAGTTTCAAGTACACCATAACAAGAAAATGGAAACGATTGCGGTGTATTCTGTTGCAGCATTGCAGGAAATATTTCGAGAAATCGTCAAATCTGTTTTACTCAAGAAAATATCCCTTATATTCGAAAGAAAATGATCTTAGAAATAATTCAAGGAACATTATTGTCATAAAAATAACACCATGTAGTTTTTTTAACTGCTAACCCAGTACATATATAAATTACAATTCCAGCTAATCTTCATTCTGTTGACTGTATTTTTAACACTGACTTCAGTAAAAGGACAGTTAAACATCCATAAAATAGCAGAACAATCAGAATTTACACAAATTCAACTGAGTAAAGTCGAAATAGCTACAAAAACAAACATCATAATTCATCTCATAAGCCCCAAAGAAATTTTTGACGTAATTTCTGAATTCAAAACTAATGCTGAAAGTTTAGATAAACAACGCAAGGATCTTATAATGTTAGAACTTGAACATCTAACAAATAAATTTAAGACTCTCATACCACAGAAAATGAGGTATAAACGAGGTCTAATTAATTTAGTGGGTACAGCACATAAATGGCTTTTCGTTACCATGGACGATCAGGATAGGCAAGATATTGATGATCATCTGAAAGTTATAGGCATGAATATCCATAATTCAATAGATTCAATTAATCAACAGGTCGATATAAACAAAAATTTCAGCGACACTCTACGTAGACTTGGAGAGATTGCAACCAGTGACAGACAAATTATTACGAACAAAATCAATAAAATAGCTGACAATACTTACGCAAACAGTGTCTGTTATGATCAATTTTTCAAAATTCAGATTCTTAAAAGCCGAATTGAGAGCATTCAAGATAATATTGCATCTGCTAGATATGGCATGTTGCATCCCAACATCCTAACTGACGAAGAGATAAGAATCTATAATATCAATGTTAAGATACTTCCGTATATTAAAGTAGGAGTGGCAGAAACAAATAATAATACTTTAATTTTTGCGATCAAAATACCTAAGGAATTTGTAACAGTGCAACGAAAAATGATTTTACCTATAACAAACGATAAAAATAAAGAAATAGATCATCCGAAAGAAATTGTTTTTTCCATAAATAATACTGTTTATACTTATGAAGATCATAAACATTTAAATGAACTTAGTATTAGTAGACATTGTATATACCATCAAAATTGTAAACTGATTAAAAATGTTAATACAGAGATCTTAAAAATCGATGAAGAAACGATTGTAATTAAAAATGCGAAACTGCTATCTATCAATCAAACATGTGATGATAGAAAACTAATAGTAACAGGTAATTACTTGATTCATTTTAATAATTGTACCTTAATAATGTTGGATCACTATTTTTCAAATATCAAAGAAAAACAGGAAGATAGATTTTATTACCCTCATTCAAATATTGTTAATTTTACCGATAAACTCACCTTTGACGAGATCATTGTAAATAATATACAAAATACCAAAAAATTAGAAGAATTGCAGTTTCATAAGAATGTTACATTTGGAATAAATATGAGTCTAATTTTAATAATAACTATTGTAATACTTGGATTAGTAATTTTTTTCAAAAGCAAAGAAAATTTAAATTAATGTAGAAAATCGAATCCAGGAGAATTCGAAGTCAAAGGGGGGAGGAGTTACGTATGAGTCAGCAAATAGCTCAAATAAAATTAAACACGCGCCTGCTTCTATCCCACGGGTAGATGCAGAAATTCAAGAACTTCGGAAAAATGATTCCATAAACAAAATGTTGCAATCTTTCATAGAAAGATCTAAAAAGCCAGACGCTGACGCAGCAAGGCAAGATATTGCAAAATGAGGGAAACCTGAGAACTCCTCGCCCCAGTTGACGCTCACCGGTTGAAAACGATTGTCGGTCGCTACGGTTAAAAAATAAAATAGTTTTCTTCCGCAAGTATTCAAGCGTTTCATTTCTTTTCATTCGGTTGTATTTAATAATTATTATTATTTTTTGTGTCCGCTCGGCACGAAAACCATAATTAGCTTGGCTTACGCATGCACCCTCTGAAAGCCACGGTCAAAACGGCATCAGGAGATGGCGTTGCCGTTCTAGGATACGTTAATAGCCTAGTGCGTTTTAAGAATCGCACGCGTATGAGCCGCTTTTTAGTCGTACCTGCTCTTACCAACTCTTTATACCTCGGAGTAGACTTTTGGGACCCCTTTAACATTTCACCCATATCACTGCCTATCATCAATGCGGTGACGGAATCCTCGAAAAGTGCGTTTCATGATTTGCTTCCCCAGGAATCCACGTAACTTGACCTAATAAAGAAAGATTTTCCGTCCTTCAACCTCTTAGGACTGGACAAAACGAATTTGTTGTCATATCACATAGACACTGGTACTGGCCAGCCTATAAAACAGAGACATTATGCCGTAGCTCCTGTCGTTCAAGCTCTGACAAACGATGAGCTAGATCGAATGCTGTCCTTAGGCGTAATAGAAGAAAGTCATAGCGCATGGAGCTCCCCGTTGACGGTAGTTCGGAAGCCTGGAAAGGTGAGACTATGTCTTGATGCCCGACGGGCATGGTTAGGGTCAAAGACGCCTATCCATTACCATTAATCGAAGGACTCTTGGCACGTCTTCAAGCTACCCGATACATCACGAGCCTAGACTTGAAGGACGCATTCTGGCAGATACCCTTGGACACAAGCTCTCGGGAGAAAACAGCCTTCACCGTTCCCGGCAGGCCGTTATACAAGTTCACGGTCATGCCTTTTGGCCTCTGTAATGCTCCTTAAACCATGTGCAGACTGATGCACAAGGTCATCCCTCACCAACTACAGGACAAGATATTTGTATATCTCGATGATTTGCTCATAACAAGTTCCACATTTGATGAGCACATGGAATTACTCTCCACAGTGTCAACATTATTGCGCAAGGCTAACTTGACAATCAATGTGGAAAAAAGTAAATTCCTGCAAAATGAAATAAAATATCTTGGCTATGTGGTCAGCGACGGGACAGTGAAAACTGATCCTGAAAAGGTAGCGAGCATGCTAACTTACCCAGCACCCAAAACGGTGAAGGACATCCGGCGGTTCATGGGCATGGCAGGCTGGTATCGGCGGTTTATTCCAAATTTTGTGTCCTTGGCGAGTCCTTTAACAGATTTACTCAAGGCCAAACGGGCGTTCCATTGGACAGGCGCCACTTTAAAAGCATTCCAAGATATTAAGCAGGCTCTTGTTACTGCTCCAGTTCTAACTAATCCCGATTTCGGTCGGCCTTTCTATATCCAGTGCGATGCTTGCACTACGGGCATTGGCAGTGTGCTGTTCCAAAAGGATGATGATGGTTGAGAGCATCCCATCGCATTCATGTCTGTGAAATTGAACACGTTCGAGCCCAACTATATCATCACGGAATTAGAGTACTTATCAGCTGTGCAAAGTGTTAAAAGATTTCGAGCATACATCGAGGGGTTGCCTTTCACCATCATCACCGATCATGGCAGTTTAAAGTGGCTCATGAGCCAGCAGATTGGCAAAGTGGAGTTTGAAATTACAGGGATTCGAATTTACTATTGAGCACCGGAAGGGAACTCAAAACATTGTCCCTGACGCCTTGTCACGCGCCTGTGAAGCTAATGTGATTGAATTGCCTCCAGTCACAGATAACTCCAAACAGCGCCACATCGATAAGGTGATCCCTGACTCAGTTTTTCTGGACCCTGAGTATACAGATTTGGTCGCACAAATTAAAAAGAACCCTGAAAGCTTTCAAAATGTGTCCACCACCGACGGGCGTGTGTATCTTCACACCAGACCGAAAGGAATCCTTCAAAATGACATTCCCAGAACGAAATTGTGGATTCCAGAAAACTACAAAGGGAATCCCATTGCTCGTGCTCATGATGATCCACGAGAGTCTCACGCGGAAATAAAGCAGACCATCGAGGTCTTACAAAAATATTATTACTGGCCTCAATTAAGGCAGGACATTGCCAACTATATTAGAGCCTGCGAAACCTGCAAGCAAATCAAGCCACCTAACTTCACCATGAGACCACCACTGGGAGCACCCAGGGAAACCTGTAGACCCTTACAGCGATTGTTCGTGGACTTTCTTGGCCCATACCCACGTTCAAGGGCTGGCAATACCCCATTCGTTGTAGTGCTTGATCACTACACCAAGTTTATTTGGCTGAAAGCACTACCGAAGGCCACCGGGTGCAGGAAAGGCTGGCAGAGGCATATTCCAAGGGGGCACGCGCGTACAACTTGCGTTGTAAAATACGCAACTTCTCGCTAGGCCAGAGAGTCTGGGTGAGAAATCGTGTACTAAGCAGCGCTGTAAATCATTTTGCTGCCAAGTTAGCTCCAAAATTCGTGGCAGCAAAAATTGCACGAAGGGTAGGCTCAGTGGCATATGAGTTGGAAGACGACCAGGAATGTTCACTAGGCATTTACCACGCACAAGATATTCGTGATTAAGATCTAATTTCTGCCCGGCAATGAGACGTATCTCCTGGGTCGAGGTCGTCCTCACGAATGTCGCGATTAATTTGCAACAAGCCCCTTCAATTTTACGTTAAATAACTCTACCTTTTCAGTTACCGTCAGGGAGCGTCGCTGCCTCAACACCATGAGGAGGTCGGTTCGATCCCCAGAGCTGACTCGAATTTTTTTCCTTCCATTTTTTTTCCTTCTCGGGTTGCAGCTTTCAGTTGGAATGCGGATGAAAGGCCAATTAGCGGGTTGATGCGACCTGGCAACTTGGAAAAATCTGAAATCCGCATCCAACTGGAAGCCAGCGGGACCTTTAGCACTTGGCCCCAAAAATATGGCAATGGAGTGGAAGAAAAACTGAAGGACTTGGGGGCATAGTCTATGGATACAATAGTCGTTAAACTTAGAGTAAAAAGTGGACTATCAATTTTCAAAGCCGGGTAGCTCCGAAGAACTACCAAAAGCTCCAAGCTTCAAGCACGAGCATATGCTCTGCTCTGCCTAACACCTGTATTTCCTATAGTTGTTTCGCTGGGATCTCTCTTAAATTTCTCGTAATACTCTCTTAAATTTAGTTTTAAAGCTTAGTGTATTTCATTTCCCCATCAAGAGTTTTCCCACTGTATATTGTATACACTTTGCTTGGGGGTCAGTTGATTTTGGAAGGAAGATGGAGTAAGGGGGGTTTAGATTTTTAACAAAGAGATCGCGTGAACTAGAAAAGAAAAAGAAGCCGAAGTGTCCAAAAAGAAAAAAAACACAAAAACACAATCGAGTGAAACAGTGAAAAACAAAAAAGGAGTGATGATCATGCGATTTGGGAAGCTTAATGGATTTACAAAAAAAGTGGCTCGACAAGATGTGTTTGGCACCATGGAAGGCCAGGTTCAATACCGTTGGTGCGCGGCGTGTTGATGACGGGAATGCATACGCGAAGCACAGATTGCAGTCTAATACGAAACCACCGTGTTGAGCAATACATAGTGGGCTCATGTGATTAATTTTATCGACCATTCAATTGTGAAGCGAGTTCACTGCGCCATTTAACTTGGACAAGATGAAGTTTTTATAACTAGCTCCTGATCCATTTAATTCAGATCACGAAATTTTTTTTTCCCCAAGATCTTATGATTGTATACATGAATCAGCTAGTGTTAGCTCTAACATGCTACTTTGCAAATCTTAACCTAATATTAGACGCTGTTAGGGTCCTCCCCTAAGCAGCTTGTTGCTTTGAATGCTGTATTAAGATCGGCTTATGTTGATGAACTCCCCACAAAGAAATACATGGATGGTGGCCCAGGTGGAGGGTTGAGTTGGTGCTTCCTATGGTTGACCGAAGTTATTTGAATATGGTTTTCTACACCTTACCTTGCACAGTTTAGTGGGTCCTTTTTCCTGATTCTTGCAAATTTTTTGGTTACAAGGATGCTTCTGGCTGATTGGTTTGGATGTTCTTTCAGCCTAGTCAGGTATTTTCTGCAGTAGTTGGCTATTTCTTCTTTGACCTCTTTGGTTTTTGTGTCTCTAAGCAATATTTTATTGTTGACGTATCTCGGTGCGCCGGTCATTCCCCTCGATTGTGCCCGTTGTATTATTTCTATCCTACATTTTTTTGCAGCCACCCACAATTGGATTCCATAGGTCCATATTGGCTTTATGATACTTCTGTAAACTGCTAGTTTTGTGTCTAAGCTCAGCTTTGCTTTCTTATTAAGTAGCCAATACATTTTTCTAAAAGTGAGATTAATTTGATCCTTATTTTGTTTATATGTGTTTTCCACGTTAGCCTTCTGTCTAGATGAATGCCCAGGTATTTTACTTCGTTAACCAGTTTCATTAGTTTGTTGTTGATTTCTATTGGCCTGCAGGTTCTCTTTTTTAGAGTGAAGGTTATTTGTTCGGTTTTCTCTTCGTTTAATTTGATGCCCCACTTGCTCGTCCAGTCGGTGATTTTGTACACATGTTCTTGGATGACACGGGCTGCTGTATTAGGGTCTTGTGCGTGAAGATTATAGCTGTGTCGTCAGCGAAAGTTGTAGTTGTGATCTTCTTATCCGTTGGTAAGTCCGCCGTGTACAGTAAATATAACACGGGACCCAACACGCTTCCTTGCGGAACTCCTGCATTGATCTCGTACGTTTTGCTAGAGCAGTTATTGACAGTAACCCGAAATTTCCTGTTTGAAAGATAGCTATGTATGATGTTGTAGAATTTGGTGGGAAGTAATTTTTTTGATTTTTATTAGCAAGCCACCGTGGTTAACTTTATCGAACGCCTGAGCTACGTCCAAAAAAAGCCCAATACAGTATTCGTTGTTTTCCATTGCCTCTTTGATTTTCGTGAAGATTTTGTGAACCTGCTCTATTGTACTATGTCGGCTTCTAAATTCAAATTGATGGATAGGAATGATACTGTTTCTGTCTAAGATGTTTTGAAGCTTGTCCAGGAAGAGTTTTTCGAAAATTTTGGAGAGGATGGGGAGTAGACTTATGGGTCTACATGATTCCACCCTGAACACATCTTTGCCGGGCTTAGGTATAAAGAAAATTTTTGCTAACTTCCATTTTTCTGGGAAATAATCAATTCGAAGAATGGCATTGAATATAAATAAGATTCCAATTTTACCATTCATGGGAAGAGCTTTTATCATCTGGCCGGTGATGTTGTCGTGGCCTGGAGCTTTTTGCGGATTTAGATCTTGTATTTTTTGTGTCACTTTGTCAAGGGTAAAGCTGATTGGTTTTCTCCTTTGGATTTTTGGTTGTCTTTCGATGTTCGTCGTGTTGGGTTTGAAGACCATTTCGAGGTGTTTCGCGAAAGCCTCTGCTTTAACTTGGTCTTCGTTGATCCATTTGTTGTCTCTCCCGAGTATAGGCGTGTTCTGTTGTATAGGTTTTTTAATGCCTTTTGTTGCTTTCCAAATGGAGTACCCCGAGTCGGGGTAGTGGTTCAGGCCTGCTGTATACTCCTCTATTTTCTGGTTCTTTTCTGATTCTAGTTGGTTTCTAAGCTTTTTGATGGCTCTCTTTAGCTCTATTTTAGCTTGCGGTGATTTTGTTGCGAGCCAGTGCCTTTTTGCTTTCCTTTTAGTTTTAAGTAGTTCCAATATGGTTGGGCTGTGAAGCTCGGACATTCTTTCTATTACTTGGCGGTCAGGTGTGGCGTGTTGGGCGCAATCCCTGATGGTGTCGTTGAGATAGTCAAGGGCGTTTTCTATGTCCTCCTCAGATTTCAGTTTTGCGTGTGGGCAGTAGTTTTGTTTGAATAGCTGCTTGAATTTTGGACAGTTTGTTTTGTTGTTTGTTAGTTTATCCTTTTTTTCGGTGAATATGAGTGTGCTGTTGAGATCTATGATGGTTGGAGAATGATCGGATGAGAGATCGTCAGTGGTTGTGGCGTTAAAGAGGTAGGGGTTTAAACCCTTGGAAAGTCCGAAATCTATTATGTCTGGCCTTTTGCTCCTGTCCGCTGGCCAGTGGGTTGGCTTTTTGCCAGTGATGCAATTTAAATTGTTTTCATATATAGTTTTTTCCAGTTGTCTACCCCTTGGAGACTTGGTTCTTGCCCCCCAAAGTGGTGATTTTGCATTAAAATCTCCTGCGACCAGAAATCTGTTCCCCATGAGTTTGATGAATTTGTTGAATTGTTCTTTTTAATAATGTATTTCGGTGGGCAGTATACAGCAGCGATATTTATAGTACCTCCTAGCTCCATAAGCTTGATGGCTGTATATTGGATCTCCTCTGCTTGGTTACTGTGTATGGGATGGTGTTTTATTCTATTCCTGATGAGAATGGCTGTACCCCCATGGGCCTTGTTGTTGGGGTGATCATTTTAGTAGAGTGTGTAGCCAAATATTTTATAGTTGTTTTTGTTGGTTAGGTGGGTTTCTGAGATTAACATAACGTCAATGCGATTTAGGGTCAAGAATTTTTCTAGTTCTAATTTATGGGTGGTTAGCCCGTTCGCATTCCAATGGGCTAGTTTGATTCCCTTCATTTGATGAGCTCGCTTAGGATTTCTGTTTGCCTGTTCATCATGCTTTGCATTTGTTGCATGGTGTGTGTTAACTGGTTGATGTTGTTAGTTAAAGTTACTAGTATTTGCATTATACTTTCGCTTTGGCTATTTGCTGCTGTCTGTTCGTTGTGTTTCAGGACATTTGCATATGTGAATCCATCTCTGGGTGGTATTTGGTGCTGTATTGGGGCAGTATGTGCTGTGTTAATTGTTCTGGAGTTGTAACTTTAAGAGTTGGCTACATTTTTGTTGTGTGATTGTTGCTGTTTTTGGTTGTTCTGGATGGCGATGTATACCGAACAGCCTTTGTAGTTTGCTGTGTGGTTTCCGTTACAGTTACTACATTTTTTGCTGGAGGCGTCGGTTTTCATCTGCGGGCAATTGGAGGTTTGGTGGTCTTTACCACAAGCGACGCATACGTTTTTGAGCTTGCAGTATGCTCTCGTGTGGCCATATTCCTGACAGTTTTTGCACTGGACTGGAGCTTTGCGCTTGTACGGTTCTTCTATGGTCACTTTTCTGTTCAATATATATCGTACTTCGTAGATGGGGTGGGTTCTTCCCTTGGCGGACTTACTGCTTTCAGGCAATAGTTCGACTCTGAACATGGGTTGAGGCTGCTTATACCTATTTAGAATATTATGTACGTATTTTTTTTTACAGCCGAGCTCTTCAAGGTCTTGCTTGATCTCTTCAAGTGGGACGTTGTAATCTATGCCTTTGATAACAACCCTGAGGCCTTTCTTGCTCTTTAGTTGGTACGTATAATATTGCATTCCTTTTTTGTTTAGCCAGTCTGCTATTCTGCAGTAATCCACTTCTCGTTGGACTTGAATCTTCGTTTCTTTCAGTTGCGCTCTTTTTAAATCGACAACGTAGAATAGATCTTTGTTAATCAGCGATTTCACACTATGTATTAATTCTGCATTATTTTCCACGCGCACGTAAATTGGCGGTAGTTTAGGGGCTGCATCGGCTTCGTCGCTTAGCGCAGCATATCGATTGCTATTGTTTGCAATACCTGCAGTATCTGGGACACCCGTTTTTTTTACCTTGCAAAGTGTTGCTAGAATGTGCTTCTCCGGCGTTTAATTCGGCTCGTTTACGTTTGCGCGAAACTATTTGGAAGTATCGTTGGATCCCTGCCGGTGTGGATGGTTTGGCGCTTGGGTTTGCATTTTCATGGTTCTGCTGGTCAGTGCCCATGTCCTCCCTCTCGTCTTCCTCTTGCGGGGGGCCCATTATTTTACTTGCATTTTTTGTTGCACTGTTTTCTATTGTACCGTTGATTTTTTTATTGTCACTTTTCTTAACCGTATCGATTGGAATCATACGGCGATTATTAGTTCTGCACTGGTTATTGCACTGTTTATTCTTTTATTGTCACTTTTCCTAACCGTATCGATAGAAATCATACGGCGCTTACTAGTTTTGCACAACTTGATCACTTTGTAAAAACCCTTTGTCACTTGATCGCACTTCAGCGTTCTACCCGAGCTCTGCAGAACACGTCCACTCGCGTCGGATGCTTAATTGCCTCGTCCACGAAAATAAAACTGCGATTGTACCATAAGATTTTTTTTCATAAATTATTGTTTTTTTGTTTTAAAAAGGCGACGATGGGAAATTAATGAATTAAACATTGAGAACAAATAAATCCTAAATAGGTTACACTAAAAACCATCCGATTACATACACCTGATGTGAAATTTTGAGTTGAGGGGGAAAATTTATAGTCAAGTTTAAGGAAAACAAAAGAAAGCCTAGAGAGTGGAGTGAGGCCATCGTGTAATTTTTTGAGTTTTCAGGACAATTTCCAGCGGTGAAGAGCGCTCATCATCAGCCAGTGTAAGTTTAGTTCCGTTTATTATTTAGAGAAAAATTGAATTTTTCTGTAGACTCCACTTCACTCTCCCGTTTTTTCTTCTTCTTATTCTGTTATTATAGTTTCCTTTTTATCATAATTTTTTTTTGATTATTATTTTGTTATCATAACTTTCTTTTAATCATAATTTTTACCCCGATTATTATCTTTATTATAGTTTTCTTTAAAACATTAATTTTTTCTTACTATTTCGAATTATATTTTTGTACTATTATAATTTTATTATATTGTTATTTTTTTATTTGAATTATTTTAAATATTTCTATTACTTTTAACCGTATTATCGGCTAAGTTTTTTTCTTCTTCAGGCTCAGTACCAACACCCAATCCTGATGCCCATCCCTTGTCCATGTTATTCGGATCGACACGGGCCTAGCCTAACCTCCTGAAGAACCACACCCACGCGCTGAGCTTTAGCCGGCATCGTTGCGCTATACAGGGGGTGGAAGGCTAGGTCATATAAATTTTCCGTGACCACAGTGTCAATACGCTGAGGTCGCAACAGATTCTTTTTCATTTTCACAAGACAACGCTCTACCAAGTTTGGATCCTTCAAAGTTGACAATCGTTCTCTGCATAATCAACGGTTTTTCTACTTTTCGACCACAATCTTTAAAACTGACGGTAATATTGAACCCAATCTTATTAGCCCAGTCATTTTAGGCATTTTAAACCCCAATCTGCGGAAAAATACCTAGTGAGCTGAATTTTTGTATACACCTTTATTACGGCGTTGTAGTGAAGATGTGAAAAATCGACATTGATATCGTGCCGGCTAAAAAAGTTATAAAGGTCACAAGGTCACGAAAATCAGTTTTTCGCAAATATCTCGCGACCTATTGCTCGGAGATCAATAGAGGTCAGTGTGAAAATTGTTGGTCGTGAAATTATCTACAAAAAATGCCTCCTAAATTTTTCTGTCAAATTAACCGTTTTCGGAGTAGAGCGCAGAGAAAGCGACTATATTAAGACAATGCATTCGTTTCCTCACCACCTTCGAGGTAAAATGCAAGGCGCGTTTTTTTACATGGTTTCCCCTGTAGGCATAATCCATGATATGTAATAAGAGGTTTTTTTATTGAAGAGTGAATAATTTTTTATTTGAGTACTGAAAAATACAGAAAAAATAAACTTTAGAATATAATTTTTTTTATCATTGATTGTCGATATCTTCAGTTTCTATATCATTAAAAATTGATGACAAAACGTCAAGTGGACTTATTTCTATATTTAAATCACCATCTTCATCATTGGTTGACTCTGCGTTTAAGCATAACTGGTCACGGCAATGTCCACAAAAAATTGGAGAAACATTGATCATCATCATTTATTTTACTTAGCTTCGACGGATACTAACTAGGAGAGGCTCAGGTTATGGAATCACAGATTTGGACGAAATTTGGCACACAAGTAGAAGACGTCAAGGATATTCGATCCTTAAAATATTAGAGCGCAACACTCCTCCGTTTTTGAGAAAAACGTTCTTAAAGTTTTTAGCGTTGCTAATGTATTATTAAGTTTTCACAACTGACAGAAGCGGTCCGGTGTAAGGGGTCGTGTGTTCGATCCCCGGTCGGGGTATTGATTTTCTTTTTGAATTATTGTCGTCGTCGTGTGTTCGATTACCGGGGTGAGTATTGTTTTTTTGAATAATTGTGAATGTAATTTTTTATGGTGAATCAGCAATGTTCACTTACAAATACATTTATTTTTCCAAAACAGCAAACTGTTCGTTCATTTAAATATGTAAATTATACTAAAAACTCATTGTTGAACGGATAGAGTCATAAAAACTGTTGTAATCGAAGCAAAATCATAGCTAATGGTAAGATCATCCCTTGTTCCTAGAATCAATCCTGCGCCCTCTTCGTGTCTCAAAGCCAACTCGGCAAAAAGCAATAAACCAGGGTGACGCCCATTGTATCGAGTCATAATGTTATGGTGGTCAATTATTCAACACCATAGCATTCATGGCCACGTTGGGCGCCACCCTGGTTTATTGCTTTTTGCTGAGTTGACTTTGAGACACGAAGAGGGCGCAGGATTGATTCTAGGAACAAGGGATGATCTTACCATTAGCTATGATTTTGCTTCGATTACAACAGTTTTTATGACTCTATCCGTTCAACAATGAGTTTTCGGTATAATTTACATATCTAAATGAACGAACAGTTTGCTGTTTTGAAAAAATAAATGTATTTGTAAGTGAACATTGCTGATTCACCATAAAAAATTACATTCACAATTATTCAAAAAAACAATACTCACCCCGGTAATCGAACACACGACGACGACAATAATTCAAAAAGAAAATCAATACCCCGACCGGGGATCGAACACACGACTCCTTAC
>OZ012664.1:10656207-10843982 GCA_963942545.1 Oxycera nigricornis
TCAACACCATAGCATTCATGGCCACGTTGGGCGCCACCCTGGTTTATTGCTTTTTGCTGAGTTGACTTTGAGACACGAAGAGGGCGCAGGATTGATTCTAGGAACAAGGGATGATCTTACCATTAGCTATGATTTTGCTTCGATTACAACAGTTTTTATGACTCTATCCGTTCAACAATGAGTTTTCGGTATAATTTACATATCTAAATGAACGAACAGTTTGCTGTTTTGAAAAAATAAATGTATTTGTAAGTGAACATTGCTGATTCACCATAAAAAATTACATTCACAATTATTCAAAAAAACAATACTCACCCCGGTAATCGAACACACGACGACGACAATAATTCAAAAAGAAAATCAATACCCCGACCGGGGATCGAACACACGACTCCTTACACCGGACCGCTTCTGTCAGTTGTGAAAACTTAATAATACATTAGCAACGCTAAAAACTTTAAGGACGTTTTTCTCAAAAAACGGAGGAGTGTTGCGCTCTAATATTTTAAGGATCGAATATCCTTGACGTCTTCTACTTGTGTGCCAAATTTCGTCCAAATCTGTGATTCCATAACCTGAGCCTCTCCTAGTTAGTATCCGTCGAAGCTAAGTAAAATAAATGATGATGATCAATGTTTCTCCAATTTTTTGTGGACATTGCCGTGACCAGTTATGCTTAAACGCAGAGTCAACCAATGATGAAGATGGTGATTTAAATATAGAAATAAGTCCACTTGACGTTTTGTCATCAATTTTTAATGATATAGAAACTGAAGATATCGACAATCAATGATAAAAAAAATTATATTCTAAAGTTTATTTTTTCTGTATTTTTCAGTACTCAAATAAAAAATTATTCACTCTTCAATAAAAAAACCTCTTATTACATATCATGGATTATGCCTACAGGGGAAACCATGTAAAAAAACGCGCCTTGCATTTTACCTCGAAGGTGGTGAGGAAACGAATGCATTGTCATAATATAGTCGCTTTCTCTGCGCTCTACTCCGAAAACGGTTAATTTGACAGAAAAATTTAGGAGGCATTTTTTGTAGATAATTTCACGACCAACAATTTTCACACTGACCTCTATTGATCTCCGAGCAATAGGTCGCGAGATATTTGCGAAAAACTGATTTTCGTGACCTTGTGACCTTTATAACTTTTTTAGCCGGCACGATATCAATGTCGATTTTTCACATCTTCACTACAACGCCGTAATAAAGGTGTATACAAAAATTCAGCTCACTAGGTATTTTTCCGCAGATTGGGGTTTAAAATGCCTAAAATGACTGGGCTAATAAGATTGGGTTCAATATTACCGTCAGTTTTAAAGATTGTGGTCGAAAAGTAGAAAAACCGTTGATTATGCAGAGAACGATTGTCAACTTTGAAGGATCCAAACTTGGTAGAGCGTTGTCTTGTGAAAATGAAAAAGAATCTGTTGCGACCTCAGCGTATTGACACTGTGGTCACGGAAAATTTATATGACCTAGCCTTCCACCCCCTGTATAGCGCAACGATGCCGGCTAAAGCTCAGCGCGTGGGTGTGGTTCTTCAGGAGGTTAGGCTAGGCCCGTGTCGATCCGAATAACATGGACAAGGGATGGGCATCAGGATTGGGTGTAGATACTGAGCCTGAAGAAAAAAAAACTTAGCCGATAATAGGGTTAAAAGTAATAGAAATATTTAAAATAATTCAAATAAAAAAATAACAATATAATAAAATTATAATAGTACAAAAATATAATTCGAAATAATAAGAAAAAATTAATGTTTTAAAGAAAACTATAATAAAGATAATAATCGGGGTAAAAATTATGATTAAAAGAAAGTTATGATAACAAAATAATAATCAAAAAAAAAAATTATGATAAAAAGGAAACTATAATAACAGAAGAAGAAGAAGAAAAAACGGGAGAGTGAAGTGGAGTCTACAGAAAAATTCAATTTTTCTCTAAATAATAAACGGAACTAAACTTACTCTGGCTGATGATGAGCGCTCTTCACCGCTGGAAATTGTCCTGAAAACTCAAAAAATTACACGATGGCCTCACTCCACTCTCTAGGCTTTCTTTTGTTTTCCTTAAACTTGACTATAAATTTTCCCCCTCAACTCAAAATTTCACATCAGGTGTATGTAATCGAATGGTTTTTAGTGTAACCTATTTAGGATTTATTTGTTCTCAATGTTTAATTCATTAATTTCCCATAGCCGCCTTTTTACAACAAAAAAACAATAATTTATGAAAAAAAATCTTATGGTATAATCGCAGTTTTATTTTCGTGGACGAGGCAATTAAGCATCCGACGCGAGTGGACGTGTTCTGCAGAGCTCGGGTAGAACGCTGAAGTGCGATCAAGTGACAAAGGGTTTTTACAAAGTGATTAAGTTGTGCAAAACTAGTAAGCGCCGTATGATTTCTATCGATACGGTTAGGAAAAGTGACAATAAAAGAATAAACAGTGCAATAACCAGTGCAGAACTAATAATCGCCGTATGATTCCAATCGATACGGTTAAGAAAAGTGACAATAAAAGAATCAACGGTACAATAGAAAACAGTGCAACAAAAAATGCAAGTAAAATAATGGGCCCCCCGCAAGAGGAAGACGAGAGGGAGGACATGGGCACTGACCAGCAGAACCATGAAAATGCAAACCCAAGCGCCAAACCATCCACACCGGCAGGGATCCAACGATACTTCCAAATAGTTTCGCGCAAACGTAAACGAGCCGAATTAAACGCCGGAGAAGCACATTCTAGCAACACTTTGCAAGGTAAAAAAAACGGGTGTCCCAGATACTGCAGGTATTGCAAACAATAGCAATCGATATGCTGCGCTAAGCGACAAAGCCGATGCAGCCCCTAAACTACCGCCAATTTACGTGCGCGTGGAAAATAATGCAGAATTAATACATAGTGTGAAATCGCTGATTAACAAAGATCTATTCTACGTTGTCGATTTAAAAAGAGCGCAACTGAAAGAAACGAAGATTCAAGTCCAACGAGAAGTGGATTACTGCAGAATAGCAGACTGGCTAAACAAAAAAGGAATGCAATATTATACGTACCAACTAAAGAGCAAGAAAGGCCTCAGGGTTGTTATCAAAGGCATAGATTACAACGTCCCACTTGAAGAGATCAAGCAAGACCTTGAAGAGCTCGGCTGTAAAAAAAAATACGTACATAATATTCTAAATAGGTATAAGCAGCCTCAACCCATGTTCAGAGTCGAACTATTGCCTGAAAGCAGTAAGTCCGCCAAGGGAAGAACCAACCCCATCTTCGAAGTACGATATATATTGAACAGAAAAGTGACCATAGAAGAACCGTACAAGCGCAAAGCTCTAGTCCAGTGCAAAAACTGTCAGGAATATGGCCACACGAGAGCATACTGCAAGCTCAAAAACGTATGCGTCGCTTGTGGTAAAGACCACCAAACCTCCAATTGCCCGCAGATGAAAACCGACGCCTCCAGCAAAAAATGTAGTAACTGTAACGGAAACCACACAGAAAACTACAAAGGCTGTTCGGTATACATCGCCATCCAGAACAACCAAAAATAGCAACAATCACACAACAAAAATGTAGCCAACTCTTAAAGTTACAACTCCAGAACAATTAACACAGCACATACTGCCCCAATACAGCACCAAATACCACCCAGAGATGGATTCACATATGCAAATGTCCTGAAACACAACGAACAGACAGCAGCAAATAGCCAAAGCGAAAGTATAATGCAAATACTAGTAACTTTAACTAACAACATCAACCAGTTAACACACACCATGCAACAAATGCAAAGCATGATGAACAGGCAAACAGAAATCCTAAGCGAGCTCATCAAATGAAGGGAATCAAACTAGCCCATTGGAATGCGAACGGGCTAACCACCCATAAATTAGAACTAGAAAAATTCTTGACCCTAAATCGCATTGACGTTATGTTAATCTCAGAAACCCACCTAACCAACAAAAACAACTATAAAATATTTGGCTACACACTCTACTAAAATGATCACCCCAACAACAAGGCCCATGGGGGTACAGCCATTCTCATCAGGAATAGAATAAAACACCATTCCATACACAGTAACCAAGCAGAGGAGATCCAATATACAGCCATCAAGCTTATGGAGCTAGGAGGTACTATAAATATCGCTGCTGTATACTGCCCACCGAAATACATTATTAAAAAGAACAATTCAACAAATTCATCAAACTCATGGGGAACAGATTTCTGGTCGCAGGAGATTTTAATGCAAAATCACCACTTTGGGGGGCAAGAACCAAGTCTCCAAGGGGTAGACAACTGGAAAAAACTATATATGAAAACAATTTAAATTGCATCACTGGCAAAAAGCCAACCCACTGGCCAGCGGACAGGAGCAAAAGGCCAGACATAATAGATTTCGGACTTTCCAAGGGTTTAAACCCCTACCTCTTTAACGCCACAACCACTGACGATCTCTCATCCGATCATTCTCCAACCATCATAGATCTCAACAGCACACTCATATTCACCGAAAAAAAGGATAAACTAACAAACAACAAAACAAACTGTCCAAAATTCCAGCAGCTATTCAAACAAAACTACTGCCCACACGCAAAACTGAAATCTGAGGAGGACATAGAAAACGCCCTTGACTATCTCAACGACACCATCAGGGATTGCGCCCAACACGCCACACCTGACCGCCAAGTAATAGAAAGAATGTCCGAGCTTCACAGCCCAACCATATTGGAACTACTTAAAACTAAAAGGAAAGCAAAAAGGCACTGGCTCGCAACAAAATCACCGCAAGCTAAAATAGAGCTAAAGAGAGCCATCAAAAAGCTTAGAAACCAACTAGAATCAGAAAAGAACCAGAAAATAGAGGAGTATACAGCAGGCCTGAACCACTACCCCGACTCGGGGTACTCCATTTGGAAAGCAACAAAAGGCATTAAAAAACCTATACAACAGAACACGCCTATACTCGGGAGAGACAACAAATGGATCAACGAAGACCAAGTTAAAGCAGAGGCTTTCGCGAAACACCTCGAAATGGTCTTCAAACCCAACACGACGAACATCGAAAGACAACCAAAAATCCAAAGGAGAAAACCAATCAGCTTTACCCTTGACAAAGTGACACAAAAAATACAAGATCTAAATCCGCAAAAAGCTCCAGGCCACGACAACATCACCGGGCAGATGATAAAAGCTCTTCCCATGAATGGTAAAATTGGAATCTTATTTATATTCAATGCCATTCTTCGAATTGATTATTTCCCAGAAAAATGGAAGTTAGCAAAAATTTTCTTTATACCTAAGCCCGGCAAAGATGTGTTCAGGGTGGAATCATGTAGACCCATAAGTCTACTCCCCATCCTCTCCAAAATTTTCGAAAAACTCTTCCTGGACAAGCTTCAAAACATCTTAGACAGAAACAGTATCATTCCTATCCATCAATTTGAATTTAGAAGCCGACATAGTACAATAGAGCAGGTTCACAAAATCTTCACGAAAATCAAAGAGGCAATGGAAAACAACGAATACTGTATTGGGCTTTTTTTGGACGTAGCTCAGGCGTTCGATAAAGTTAACCACGGTGGCTTGCTAATAAAAATCAAAAAAATTACTTCCCACCAAATTCTACAACATCATACATAGCTATCTTTCAAACAGGAAATTTCGGGTTACTGTCAATAACTGCTCTAGCAAAACGTACGAGATCAATGCAGGAGTTCCGCAAGGAAGCGTGTTGGGTCCCGTGTTATATTTACTGTACACGGCGGACTTACCAACGGATAAGAAGATCACAACTACAACTTTCGCTGACGACACAGCTATAATCTTCACGCACAAGACCCTAATACAGCAGCCCGTGTCATCCAAGAACATGTGTACAAAATCACCGACTGGACGAGCAAGTGGGGCATCAAATTAAACGAAGAGAAAACCGAACAAATAACCTTCACTCTAAAAAAGAGAACCTGCAGGCCAATAGAAATCAACAACAAACTAATGAAACTGGTTAACGAAGTCAAATACCTGGGCATTCATCTAGACAGAAGGCTAACGTGGAAAACACATATAAACAAAATAAGGATCAAATTAATCTCACTTTTAGAAAAATGTATTGGCTACTTAATAAGAAAGCAAAGCTGAGCTTAGACACAAAACTAGCAGTTTACAGAAGTATCATAAAGCCAATATGGACCTATGGAATCCAATTGTGGGTGGCTGCAAAAAAATGTAGGATAGAAATAATACAACGGGCACAATCGAGGGGAATGACCGGCGCACCGAGATACGTCAACAATAAAATATTGCTTAGAGACACAAAAACCAAAGAGGTCAAAGAAGAAATAGCCAACTACTGCAGAAAATACCTGACTAGGCTGAAAGAACATCCAAACCAATCAGCCAGAAGCATCCTTGTAACCAAAAAATTTGCAAGGATCAGGAAAAAGGACCCACTAAACTGTGCAAGGTAAGGTGTAGAAAACCATATTCAAATAACTTCGGTCAACCATAGGAAGCACCAACTCAACCCTCCACCTGGGCCACCATCCATGTATTTCTTTGTGGGGAGTTCATCAACATAAGCCGATCTTAATACAGCATTCAAAGCAACAAGCTGCTTAGGGGAGGACCCTAACAGCGTCTAATATTAGGTTAAGATTTGCAAAGTAGCATGTTAGAGCTAACACTAGCTGATTCATGTATACAATCATAAGATCTTGGGGAAAAAAAAATTTCGTGATCTGAATTAAATGGATCAGGAGCTAGTTATAAAAACTTCATCTTGTCCAAGTTAAGTGGCGCAGTGAACTCGCTTCACAATTGAATGGTCGATAAAATTAATCACATGAACCCACTATGTATTGCTCAACACGGTGGTTTCGTATTAGACTGCAATCTGTGCTTCGCGTATGCATTCCCGTCATCAACACGCCGCGCACCAACGGTATTGAACCTGGCCTTCCATGGTGCCAAACACATCTTGTCGAGCCACTTTTTTTGTAAATCCATTAAGCTTCCCAAATCGCATGATCATCACTCCTTTTTTGTTTTTCACTGTTTCACTCGATTGTGTTTTTGTGTTTTTTTTCTTTTTGGACACTTCGGCTTCTTTTTCTTTTCTAGTTCACGCGATCTCTTTGTTAAAAATCTAAACCCCCCTTACTCCATCTTCCTTCCAAAATCAACTGACCCCCAAGCACAGTGTATACAATATACAGTGGGAAAACTCTTGATGGGGAAATGAAATACACTAAGCTTTAAAACTAAATTTAAGAGAGTATTACGAGAAATTTAAGAGAGATCCCAGCGAAACAACTATAGGAAATACAGGTGTTAGGCAGAGCAGAGCATATGCTCGTGCTTGAAGCTTGGAGCTTTTGGTAGTTCTTCGGAGCTACCCGGCTTTGAAAATTGATAGTCCACTTTTTACTCTAAGTTTAACGACTATTGTATCCATAGACTATGCCCCCAAGTCCTTCAGTTTTTCTTCCACTCCATTGCCATATTTTTGGGGCCAAGTGCTAAAGGTCCCGCTGGCTTCCAGTTGGATGCGGATTTCAGATTTTTCCAAGTTGCCAGGTCGCATCAACCCGCTACTTGGCCTTTCATCCGCATTCCAACTGAAAACTGCAACCCGAGAAGGAAAAAAAATGGAAGGAAAAAAATTCGAGGCAGCTCTGGGGATCGAACCGACCTCCTCATGGTTTTGAGGCAGCGACGCTCCCTGATGGTAACTGAAAAGGTAGAGTTATTTAACGTAAAATTGAAGGGGCTTGTTGCAAATTAATCGCGATATTCGTGAGGACGACCTCGACCCAAGAGAAACGTCTCATTGCCGGGCAGAAATTAGATCTTAATCACGAATATCTTGTGCGTGGTAAATGCCTAGTGAACATTCCTGGTCGTCTTCCAACTCATATGCCACTGAGCCTACCCTTCGTGAAATTTTTGCTGCCACGAATTTTGGAGCTAACTTGGCAGCAAAATGATTTACAGCGCTGCTTAGTACATGATTTCTCACCCAGACTCTCTGGCCTAGCGAGAAGTTGCGTATTTTACAACGCAAGTTGTACGCGCGTGCCCCCTTGGAATATGCCTCTGCCAGCCTTTCCTGCACCCGGTGGCCTTCGGTAGTGCTTTCAGCCAAATAAACTTGGTGTAGTGATCAAGCACTACAACGAATGGGGTATTGCCAGCCCTTGAACGTGGGTATGGGCCAAGAAAGTCCACGAACAATCGCTGTAAGGGTCTACAGGTTTCCCTGGGTGCTCCCAGTGGTGGTCTCATGGTGAAGTTAGGTGGCTTGATTTGCTTGCAGGTTTCGCAGGCTCTAATATAGTTGGCAATGTCCTGCCTTAATTGAGGCCAGTAATAATATTTTTGTAAGACCTCGATGGTCTGCTTTATTTCCGCGTGAGACTCTCGTGGATCATTATGAGCACGAGCAATGGGATTCCCTTTGCAGTTTTCTGGAATACACAATTTCGTTCTGGGAATGTCATTTTGAAGGATTCCTTTCGATCTGGTGTGAAGATACACACGCCCGTTGGTGGTGGACACATTTTGAAAGCTTTCAGGGTTCTTTTTAATTTGTGCGACCAAATCTGTATACTCAGGGTCCAAAAAAACTGAGTCAGGGATCACCTTATCGATGTGGCGCTGTTTGGAGTTATCTGTGACTGGAGGCAATTCAATCACATTAGCTTCACAGGCGCGTGACAAGGCGTCAGGGACAATGTTTTGAGTTCCCTTCCGGTGCTCAATAGTAAAGTCGAATCCCTGTAATTTCAAACTCCACTTTGCCAATCTGCTGGCTCATGAGCCACTTTAAACTGCCATGATCGGTGATGATGGTGAAAGGCAACCCCTCGATGTATGCTCGAAATCTTTTAACACTTTGCACAGCTGCTAAGTACTCTAATTCCGTGATGCTATAGTTGCGCTGGGCCGTGTTCACTTTCACAGACAAGAATGCGAAGGGATGCTCTCAACCATCATCATCCTTTTGGAACAGCACACTGCCAATGCCCGTAGTGCAAGCATCGCACTGGATATAGAAAGGCCGACCGAAATCGGGATTAGTTAGAACTGGAGCAGTAACAAGAGCCTGCTTAATATCTTGGAATGCTTTATAAGTGGCGTCTGTCCAATGGAACGCCCGTTTTGCCTTGAGTAAATCTGTTAAAGGACTCGCCAAGGACACAAAATTTGGAATAAACCGCCGATACCAGCCTGCCATGCCCATGAACCGCCGGATGTCCTTCACCGTTTTGGGTGCTGGGTAAGTTAGGATGCTCGCTACCTTTTCAGGATCAGTTTTCACTGTCCCGTCGATGACCACATAGCCAAGATATTTTATTTCTTTTTGCAGGAATTTACTTTTTTCCACATTGATTGTCAAGTTAGCCTTGCGCAATAATGTTGACACTGTGGAGAGTAATTCCATGTGCTCATCAAATGTGGAACTTGTTATGAGCAAATCATCGAGATATACAAATATCTTGTCCTGTAGTTGGTGAGGGATGACCTTGTGCATCAGTCTGCACATGGTTTGAGGAGCATTACAAAGGCCAAAAGGCATGACCGTGAACTTGTATAACGGCCTGCCGGGAACGGTGAAGGCTGTTTTCTCCCGAGAGCTTGTGTCCAAGGGTATCTGCCAGAATGCGTCCTTCAAGTCTAAGCTCGTGATGTATCGGGTAGCTTGAAGACGTGCCAAGAGTCCTTCGATTAATGGTAGTGGATAGGCGTCTTTGACCCTAACCATGCCCGTCGGGCATCAAGACATAGTCTCACCTTTCCAGGCTTCCGAACTACCGTCAACGGGGAGCTCCATGCGCTATGACTTTCTTCTATTACGCCTAAGGACAGCATTCGATCTAGCTCATCGTTTGTCAGAGCTTGAACGACAGGAGCTTCGGCATAATGTCTCTGTTTTATAGGCTGGCCAGTACCAGTGTCTATGTGATGTGACAACAAATCCGTTTTGTTCAGTCCTAAGAGGTTGAAGGACGGAAAATCTTTCTTTATTAGGTCAAGTTAAGTGGATTCCTGGGGAAGCAAATCATGAAACGCACTTTTCGAGGATTCCGTCACCGCATTGATGATAGGCAGTGATATGGGTGAAATCTTAAAGGCGTCCCAAAAGTCTACTCCGAGGTATAAAGAGTTGGTAAGAGCAGGTACGACTAAAAAGCGGATCAAACGCGTGCGATTCTTAAAACGCACTAGGCTATTAACGTATCCTAGAACGGCAACGCCATCTCCTGATGCCGTTTTGACCGTGGCTTTCAGAGGGTGCATGCGTAAGCCAAGCTCGTCAATAAGTTCCAGCCCTGCAGAACCAAAGATACTAACACTGGCCCCGCTACCCTAATAGTTTTCGCCCTTTTATCGCCATCTCAGCGAAAGGTCGATTATCTCCAGTAGGGGTAATTATCGACTCAAGGCAGGATTTTGTTGCGTGCCCCGCATTCACTCACCTCCCTCCCAGCCAATCATCCTCCATGTGCCCCGCCACTTCGGACGCAACATGGACGATGAACGCCGTGAAGAGGCCCCCGTGCGGAGCACCCACCAACAGCGGTCGCATAGTGGCGACCATAGATAAAATGTTTTGAAAACCGGCTAGCTCACCGGGTCGTGGGCTAATAAAATTCACATCAAGAAAAAAAAACATCAAAAGGACACGTCAATAACCGAACAAAACCCAATCACGCACATGCTGAGGAGGGGAGAACCATGAAAAAACTCACTTCATATTATGTTCACTTTATATATATTTTTTTGTATATAGAACAAATGAATCTCTTAAATGGTGTGTTTCTAACTGATTTTAGTTACTTACGATAGATATTTTATACAAGTATTTATTACAAAGAGCTTTCACATGAAACACTCAAATTTTAATTTTTATCGAACAGTGAAATTAAAATTGCAAACACTCAGGTAGTGAGGTCGAAACATCGAAATTAATGTGTTGGGCTTTCATACTGGTACGCCAAGTTGGGCCATATCTCCTTAAATGTTTTCTCAATGACATCACACAAGTTCTTTCCGTCAGCATGTCGAACGCTCGATCCGGTGTCCCGGGCTTCCTGTACACTTTATCGCTGAGCCCGACAATTGTGTCGCGGCGATCACCACCACCGGCGAGCTGTATTTTCACTTCACTTTCCTCGAATCGGACTTTCGAGGATTGCTCCCTTGCGTTGCCGCCTTTCGTCTTGGCCGTTTTGCAAGGCGTTCCTCCGTTTTCCGTACACCTTCACCACAAGTGTTGCGGCCTCACGCTACGATCGCAACATACTTACTCCCAGGCAAATCAACAACTCCACTCCTGGCGCTTTTGCCGTTGCACCACACGAGCCCTGCCAGGCGGCGGAATCTCGTTCAAGCCTGCATCGAACGGAAGCCAGTTCCTTCCGATCCCGACTCCCACCGCATAACCTAAAACACAGGCGATCTGTGAGTGTTCACGACTCGACTCCTCAGCCTTGGCACATTGAAGTCTCCTTCGCCTTTTTCGCGCAACGAAATCAAACCAGGACGCACCAATTCCGTTCGCAGTCCGGGCGCGAGCTCCACAAATTTATTGAACGTCTGCGAACTCCTCGCGGTCCAATGTTTTATTTTTGTTCGCAGCGACGGGGCTACTTGCTTCTAGCCTCCTGGCCAATAATTGCAAAATTCTCGCGACTACGGCGCACAAGATTACGACTCGGAGTCTGCTACTCGCCACGCGTATGATCAACCACCAAAATGCTCGGCTCGAACCAGTTGCGCACATTTCACGATCAAATCTCTACTTCTCAGGCGGACTCGTTGCTACGTTTTTTAAAAAAAAATGCCCGGAAAATTGGCGTTCGATCAAAGTACACCTACCGCGACGACTTCTCCGTGTTCACTCTCCTCCTCAACTCACCTCCTACAATTCACCGCGATCACACGACGAAGCATTTTTGCTTCGGTTATTACCATATATGGTAATATGCCAAAATGTTTTCGGCCAGTCAGAGGGCGATAGCATGCAAAGAGAACCGATTCGCGCTCGATCACTTGAACTCACCTCTCAAGAGAGATGGTGGATTACTTAATTGGGATTTAGTACTGCCAATGCTGATTATTTGGACGTGTACTGAGGGAAATTTGAATATATTCCAAATTTGGAAGAAATGAAAAGTGAACTACAAAAATGAGAATTGATCCGCAACAGAACGTGGGGACGACCCCGCCCTGAGAAGAGTCTCTCCACAATAAAGCCGGGCTATGTATGAACTCTAAGTAATGAAAGATCTCATGTTTGGTATGAGGCTAGGCAGATGTAATCAAAACGTCTAAGCGTCGAAACCATCATGCTCACTCAAACGAACCAGGAGAGTTTTAACAAATGGGAAGTCTTACGTGAAGCTCAGAAGATGTAGTCAAAACGTCTTAACGTCGAAATCATCATACATGTTCACGCAAGTTCCTCGATATGGTATTACGTTAAGGTAACCCTACTCAATCGACAGTTTTACCCGAAATAAGCCTCCAAAACTAACTAAGTAGTCGAACTAGCCTAAAACAGGAACGGAACCTATCGACGCGGGTTACTGATTTTTTTAAAACAAAATGAAACACGAGCGTATTGGAAAGGTGATTAATGAAACAGACTATTACAGATCAGAGATAACATAACGACAAGATATCGGGGACACTACACGACACTGAAAAACGAAATGGTGGTCCGTCCGAGTTTTACACTGGGTTTGAGCTGTACTAACTACAAAGGATCGACCGTTGCCCTCTGTATTGAAACCCCATAGAGAACCTCAGGTCTAACCTGACAGACCTCAACCCCAGTCTCGGATCGGCCAAAGAAAACAAACTAGAACTTAAAGACGAAGACAAATACATACATTTTGAGTTCAATATGGACCCCCCCCCCCCCTAAGAAAGTTGCTTAACAACTGAAACGGTTGAATACCGGAGATGAAAAGATGAGGAATATTAGATTCTGATAGGTAAAATGGGTAATATTTGAAAGATAAAGAGCTATGGTTAGAATTCAACAACAACAAAAAAATATGGTCTCACTTCCTGTGAGCAATTATTGAGGGACCCCAAGGATCGTCACTGCCTTAGTTGTTTATGACTACAAACCCTGTTATTCAAGATATAAACTAATATGATAATATACCTAACACCAAAATATCTACAGTATATACAGACGTCAACGCTCAACGCGGACTAGTTTAGGGACCCCAGAGGTCGTCAATTCTCTAGCATTTTATGACTCCAAACCCAATAAGACAACCTACAGATATATGAACAGATACCAAATAAAGTACCACCCAACCATATGCGATGCAGATACATATACTAATACAATACCCGTCCCCACTAATGCAACCAATACGTCACACGACGAGGCCATTAGGAAAACTCATTGGATCACGAAACAAACTAACTATATACGTCCACACTAATGCAACCGTTACGTCACACGGCGAGGCCATTAGGAAAACTCATTGGACTAAGATTTTTATAAGGGACCACGCCCTGTACTAAATACTACCGATATCTACAACCTCACCTAATAATATCTAGACTTATTTTTATACAAAAACGATGACCTACTAATATATGTACGATATATATACAGATAGCTATCAACAAAATATACAGATCGAAGTTAACTCTTAATGTCCTGTGCGTGACATACACCAAGAGTTTTTTCGGACATATCCCGAACTTCGTAGGCAACCTGTCCCACAGGTCGAACAATGATTCCAGGCACAAACTTCGGGGCGAGTTTGGCGGAAAACCGATCAACAGCCTTACTCAAGACATGATTACGGACATATACAGCTTGACCGGGCTGAAACATTCGGGGCTTACTACGCAAGTCGTATCTGCGTTTACCCTTATAGTAGGATTCTTGAAGTTTAGATTGGACCTTGATTTGAATATCGCGCATTTTGTCGTTGCGCTCCATGACACTTAGTTGACCATCAGCTAAAGAAGATAATTTACGTAGGAGAGTGTAGTCCGAGCCATGTCGAATAGCCTGAAATCCGAACATTAGGAAGTGCGGTGAACAACCTGTGGATTCATGCACTACGTTCCTAAATGCAGCGCATGTCTCCACCAGGGAACGGTCCCAATTACGATGGTCGTCACCAATATAAGAGCGAATAGCGGATAGAATGGATTGATTGGCACGCTCAGAAGCGTTGGACTGCGGAGAATATCGAGGATTTAGAACTTGGGTGATATTGTAGTCTGACAGAAGTTGCGTGAAAACTTTAGACACAAATTGCACTCCGTTATCGGAATGAATAAATTCAGGAACGCCAAAAGTATGGAAAATATTTTCGGAAAGAAAGTTCACAACTGATTCGGCGGTTGCCTTAGGCATAGCCTTAAGCCATAGAAATTTGGAATAGTGGTCTAGCACCACGAAAAGTTGCGTATTTCCGAACTTAGAACGGGGATAGGGACCCAGAAAGTCAATGAACAGGCGTTGCAGTGGACGCTCAGAAATACGCATTTGTCTGAGAGGAGGACGTAGAGTTTGGTTATTAGACTTTGTCTGTTTGCAGACAGAACATGGACTAATAAATTTACGGACGTCGAGTTTGAGACGAGGCCAATAGAAATACCGACGCAATATTTCGGCGGTTTTATGGACACCACCATGTGCGGATACAGGGGAGCTATGACTGTGAGAGATAAGAAGTTGATGTACACTATCGGGCACACATAGTTTAGTTTGAGGGATATTTACTTGGTCATCCGACATGACACCGGTATTAATATAGATTTTTCCGTTTTTTACCCAAATATTAGAAAATTTATCGGGGTTTTTATGTATGAGATCGATACGCTCTAGATATGAAGAGTCACTAAAGGCTGACTCAGGAATTAAAGGATGCAGAGAAGCATGTTCCGGAAGAATTGAAGTTAAAGTTTGGTCAGAAGGAATAAAGATATTGCCGGCTACAATACCTTCATGTACGCGTGACAACGCGTCTGGGACGTCGTTTACGGATCCTTTGCAGTGTTGGATTTGAAAGTCAAATCCTTGTAGTTTGAGACTCCAACGAGCCAGTCTGCCAGAAAGATCAGTTTGTCGCATCAGCCACTTGAGGCTGGCATGATCGGTAATGATAGTAAAAGAAAACCCCTCGATATAGGCACGAAATTTTTTTACACTTTGAACAGCCGCCAGGCATTCGAGTTCCGTGATAGTATAGTTACGTTGGGCCGAATTTAATTTACTGGACATAAAAGCAATAGGATGCTCTTTACCATCCTCGTCCTTTTGAAATAACACGCTACCGATACCGGTAGTACTGGCGTCACACTGTATGAAGAAGGGTTTACTGAAGTCTGGATTAATTAAAACTGGAGCCAAAATTAAGGCTTGTTTTATTTGCGAGAAAGCGTTTTCGGCGGAGTCATTCCACTTAAACGAACGCTTGCTCTGAAGTAAATCGGTTAGAGACGCAGTGATACTGGCGAATCGAAGGATGAAACGACGATACCAACCCGCCATTCCTATAAAACGCCGTACGTCCTTAGCGGACCTAGGAGTGGGGTAGTCAACAATACTAGAAATTTTATCCGAATCGGTTTTTAGGATACTATATATCCGAGATATTTGATCTCGCGTTGAAGGAATTTACTTTTGTCGACGTTAATAGTAAGGCCAACGGAAGTGAGAAATTGAGCTACTTTACTTAATAGATCTAAATGTTCCTCAAAGGTGGCACTAGTAATGAGTAGGTCGTCTAAATAGACGAAAATTTTGTCATGATACTCGTGCGGAATGACTTTATGCATGAGGCGACACATAGTTTGTGGGGCGTTGCAAAGACCAAAAGGTATAACCGTGAAATGATATAGAGGACGACCAGGGACTGTAAAAGCGGTCTTTTCGCGAGACTCCAAAGATAAAGGAATTTGCCAGAAGGCGTCCTTGAGATCTAGACTGGTTATAAATTTAGTAGATTGTAGAAGAGATAAGAGACCCTCAATTAGCGGAAGTGGATATGCATCCTTCATAGTGACTTCGTTAACCCGACAAGCGTCCGGACATAGCCGATTTTTACAGGGTTTGCGGACCAAAGTGACGGGAGAACTCCATGAGCTCTGACTTTCCTCTATAACGCCAAGAGAAAGCATACGATCTAATTCGGAATATAGCTGAGATTGAATAACAGGAGACACTGAATAGTGACGTTGTTTAACGGGTTTAGCAGAACCCGTATCGATAGTATGACTCAAAAGAGAAGTTTTCCCCAAACCACGCTCGTTAAAGGACGGAAAGGTCTGGATAACAGATTGAAGCTGCATTTGCTGCGCTGTGGGTAGATGATGATACACATCACCTTCAGAGCTAGAAACAGTATTAAGTACTTGTAGAGAAGGTAACTGAAAAGGTACGATATTAAATGCGTTCCAAAAATCGATGCCAAGATACACGGAATGTCCCAGAGAAGGGACTACCAAAAATTCGAATGGGTTTGATTAAGTTTCCGAATGAGACGGAAGTGTCTACATAACCTAACGCGGAGACATGTTGTCCAGAAGCAGTACTAATATGGAGTTTGGAAGAATGCAGATAAAGTTGTAATTTAGATATAAGGTCTAAAGCCCCGTGACCCAAAACGCTAACGCTAGCTCCACTATCGAGTAACCCAGAGAGTTTATGCCCATTAATGGCTATTTCACGAAAAGGTCGGGAATCCGCTGAAGGATCATCGGAATATATTGAATGTATTACTGCCTTACGCAGTTGACGAAGTTTATAAAAATATAATGCCGTACGTTTACACCGACGTAGGCGACTATTGGACAGTAGGCGACATTTAGATTTAATAGGGGGATGCCCTATATGAGGTGACGTCACGGAAACAGGATCGCTATGTATGGACTCAACAGGTACTACAACAGGTTTTAAATTGATATTAGGGTCCGCTTGGATGGTGACATCTCTCATAGAGATGTTAGAGAAGGAAGGCACCTGATTTACAGACGCGTATTTGCTTCGGGTCTGACTGGGATACGTGGTTTTATTCGGTCGGACCGATTCAGAGGCATGGTGTTGGCGATGACTGGAGTGGATCGATTGCCCGCGAACGACACACTCCTTCGCCCGTTTCCCGAAGGATTGCATTTAGCACAGTTACGTTTCAGGACACCATCGTGGCCACACCCAAAACAGAAAAGTCGATTTACCGGAATTGGACAATTTCCGAAGGAATGCCCACTACGCTTACAGTTCCAACAGATAACTGAGTTAGAAAAAGGTTCGGAAGAGCGAACTGTAGGAGATACGTCTGCTTGTCTGAATGGATTACCAGAAGAACGACGAGAGTTGATAGGATCGACGTTTTGCGACCCAGACGTAAGATGAATTTCGTGCACAGAACGCCGCACGAAAGGAATAGTCCGTTTTACAGGAGTGTTGATGTTCCATACACTCTCGACGGAAATACAACATTGAACTAGTTCGCGAGTGTTGTTAAAGGTGCGACCAGCTAAGTGATCGCTCAGACGGGTGGGAATGTTGCGATATAGGATGACTTGTAGGTCAGTGTCCGGTAATGGATACCGAAGCTGAAGGGTCAGTCCTTCAACCGCATCAAAGAACTCAATGAATGTTTTAGAAGGTTTTTGAATCCGCGCGTCAATACGTCGTCGGATATCCACATCGGAGGTAAGAGAGCCACACCGACTCAGAAAAGCGGCCTTAAAGCCGTCCCAATCAAAGGACTGGGGATGTAGTTGGAGATATTTCCAATACCAGACAGCTGCTGGTCCACGAACTAATAAATGGAAACTCGCGATGAGTTCTGCAAATGAAACCTGATAGGTGCGAGCAAGAGTCTCGACTTGGAATATAAAAGTCTCGGCGTTGAGGCTAGAGTTGGTTCCATCAAACGTGATGCCCCATTTAAATATGGGTACATTATGACGGACAGAGGTGTTTAAGGTTTCCCTCACAGGTGGAGAAAACCTATGAGTATAAGGAACGTCTGGATACGTAGGGGGTGGAGTTTTCACCTCACCTACAGGTTGTGTCGGACTTATATACCGAAAGTGTTCACCTTGATTTAACATATATAAATCCGCAGTGTGGATAGTTTTTTCAGTTACAATGTGTTTCGGACTGTTGAAAATGATGGGCGCCTGACATTGTTCGGGCGGAATGTTTATCACCACGGATTGATTAGGTGGGGAACTACCTCCCACTTCAGACACTTGTAGCGGATGATTAATGGAAAACGGATTGGACTCACTCCCTAACTCGAGGGATGGTCGGATTTCCCGAGACGTAACCGGAGAAGATACTACTTTGGGCCAAAATGCCTGAGGAATATCCATGTTGCAGGATAGAATGATATATATAAATTAAGATAGTAGTTATTATGTGTAGTGTTAAGTGATAGAGCGACTAAATGGTTGCGCGGATTATATAAAAAGATTAAGTTATTTTACCGAATAGGATATTACACGAAATGATAGGATAAGATACGATATTATACAATACTATATTTCAACTTAAAAATACTCTGGCTAACTCAAAAAGGCGGTCCAAATTACTCGCTTAAAGCGAAACGCCACAAAACTACGCTAACTATATCAATTATACGCCAATGGGCGATACGTTCACCTATTAAACGCGGCGAAGATACTAAACGCGTACTACCGAAACCGATTGTAGGAGTGTGAGTGTGAGTGGTTTACAATAGTTTACAATAGTTTACATGAATTTACATAAATTTTGACTTAAGTTATTGTACATAATTTTTACATGAATTGTACAAAAGTGTTTCACAAGAATGTTTACAAAAATGTTTACAAAAGTTTTTACAAAAGTGTTTTACAAAAAATATTATTGTGTCGATTCACGTACGAATCGGAATAACATGAAGTGATTATATAGTATATATATATATTAAAGGATATATTTGGTCTCCCCACCAACAGACAATACGTGATCACATACAAAATTTAACTAGACACTTAAATTGTGTGTCACAACGAAATGTGAAGTACGTAAAACGAGATGATTCACGATTCGAACAAATTATTCGACGACTACAAGTTAAAAGTGAATTTATTTTATTAATTTATATAGAAGTGGGTCGAAATTGGGATTGAGACGGTTTCAAACGTGGAAGCGATTACTGGGTGTGATTGAGATAATCATAATCCCGATTCAAACAAACTACGCGAATTACCCGACACTTTTCCGAATTTCGACAACACTATGAAACTTGAATTTAGAGGTCAGAATTGAGAATTTAGAAAGGCAAAAGGCCGAAATTTTGGGCGCCATGTGTTGCGTGCCCCGCATCCACTCACCTCCCTCCCAGCCAATCATCCTCCATGTGTCCCGCCACTTCGGACGCAACATGGACGATGACCGCCGAGAGGAGGCCCCCGTGCGGAGCACCCACCAACAGCGGTCGCATAGTGGCGACCATAGATACAATGTATTGAAAACCAGCTAGCTCACCGGGTCGTGGGCTAATAAAATTCACATCAAGAAAAAAAAACATCAAAAGGACACGTCTATAACCGAACAAAACCTAATCACGCACATGCTGAGGAGGGGAGAACCATGAAAAAACTCACTTCATATTATGTTCACTTTATATATATTTTTTTGATGTGAATTTTATTAGCCCACGACCCGGTGAGCTAGCCGGTTTTCAAAACATTTTATCTATGGTCGCCACTATGCGACCGCTGTTGGTGGGTGCTCCGCACGGGGGCCTCCTCTCGGCGGTCATCGTCCATGTTGCGTCCGAAGTGGCGGGGCACATGGAGGATGATTGGCTGGGAGGGAGGTGAGTGAATGCGGGGCACGCAACACATGGCGCCGCACCACACGAGCCCTGCCAGGCGGCGGAATCTCGTTCAAGCCTGCATCAAACGGGAGCCAGTTCCTTCCGATCCCGACTCCCACCGCATAACCTAAAACACAGGCGATCTGTGAGTGTTCGCGACTCGACTCCTCAGCCTTGGCACATTGAAGTCTCCTTCGCCTTTTTCGCGCAACGAAATCAAACCAGGACGCACCAATTCCGTTCGCAGTCCGGGCGCGAGCTCCACAAATTTATTGAACGTCTGCGGACTCCTCGCGGTCCAATGTTTTATTTTTGTTCGCAGCGACGGGGCTACTTGCTTCTAGCCTCCTGGCCAATAATTGCGAAATTCTCGCGACTACGGCGCACAAGATTACGACTCGGAGTCTGCTACTCGCCACGCGTATGATCAACCACCAAAATGCTCGGCTCGAACCAGTTGCGCACATTTCACGATCAAATCTCTACTTCTCAGGCGGACTCGTTGCTACGTTTTTTTAAAAAAAATACCCGGAAAATTGGCGTTCGATCAAAGTACACCTACCGCGACGACTTCTCCGTGTTCACTCTCCTCCTCAACTCACCTCCTACAATTCACCGCGATCACACGACGAAGCATTTTTGCTTCGGTTATTACCATATATGGTAATATGCCAAAATGTTTTCGGCCAGTCAGAGGGCGATAGCATGCAAAGAGAACCGATTCGCGCTCGATCACTTGAACTCACCTCTCAAGAGAGATGGTGGATTACTTAATTGGGATTTAGTACTGCCAATGCTGATTATTTGGACGTGTACTGAGGGAAATTTGAATATATTCCAAATTTGGAAGAAATGAAAAGTGAACTACAAAAATGAGAATTGATCCGCAACAAGTTCTTTAAAAAACTTCGGGTTTTCAGATAGTTATACGATCGCTTGAATCGTGAAGCGTGAGGCTTGATGGTTGGACTTGTGGCTGGAACTGTATTACTGTCCGATGTTTGGACAGCAACGTCACGGAATGAACGGTCAGCACTTACTGTCGGCGCCGTAGTTCCGGGTCGGTATTCGAGACGGTCTCTGTGGTAGAAATTTGCTGAGGTCTGCGATGTGGTGGAGTGTACAGAGTCCCCATATTCTACACACTCCGACCAGCGTTTGCCGCACACTTGGTGCATCTTGGTTTGACCACCCCCGGAGCTCCACATCCAAAGCAAAATTGTCTCTGCACTGGTTGAGAACATTCCATAAATGAATGCCCTATATCCTGGCAGTTCCAACATACCCGCAAATCCATACTCGGGCGTGCGCGAAGTGTATTTGTTCATGTTGAGAGTGATGCCATCGCCCGATGATCTCCGGTCTGTCGGTATCTACTTGATGTGGGAGCCGGATAAAGGCTCTGAGGCACGATTTCAGCCTGGTGTCTGACGATGGCATTTACCTCTTCATTGGGATCGTCATAGTCACTGCAGTATCCCGCTACTGCATTAGAGCGTTTATATTGATTTCTTACATACATACCTGATAGTAGCACTCGCCACCAGAGTATATGTTATGGTTGACCCGTCTGATCGAGCCCTTATATCGGGGCTATCAACTCATTTCGACACAATGGGCGCCACCGCGACCGCAGTGATCAATATTATAAAAATGATTTTTGAAAAAAAAGTGTAACAAAATTTAAATAGAAACTGACAAAATTTAATAAAAAAGACAGTAATTTCAATAACTAAGATAAAACAAATGCAAGGTAAAGAGAAAAATAAAAATTATTTGAAAATCTAATGAATTTTTAAGTGAATCCGTACAGTCAAATAAAATGCAAGAAAAATTCAATACTATAAACTAACTTCATCACTATTCAAAGCCAAAAGCCAATTGCTTGGGCGCCATTTGTTGCGACCTCAGCGTATTGACACTGCGGTCACGGAAAATTTATTTGAACCTAGCCTTCCACCCCCTGTATAGCGCAAAGATGCCGGCTAAAGCTCAGCGCGTGGGCGTGGTTCTTTAGGAGGTTAGGCTAGGCCCGTGTCGATCCAAATAACATGGACAAGGGATGGGAATCAGGATTGGGTGTTGGTACTGAGCCTGAAGAAAAAACAACAACCCTAGGCCATAATACAGTTAAAAGGAATATATATATATATATATATATATATGTATATATTTATATATATACTTATATATATATATATATATATATATATATATATATTTCAAATGTTCCAAAAAAATAATAAATAACATTATAATAAACTTGTAAAATTACAAAAATATAATTTGAAGTAATAACAAGAATTAGGGGTTTAAAGAAAACTATAATAAAGAAAATAATCGGAAAAAAATAATTATGATAAAAAGGAAATTATGGTAACTAAATAATAATAATAATAAAAATAATTATGATTAAAAGAAAATTATAAAACAGAATAAAAATCAAAAAATAGTAATTATGATTAAAAAAGAAACTATAATAACAGAAGAAAAATAAGAAGAAGAAAACGAAAAGTGAAGTGGAGTCAACACACAAAAAAAATATCAACTTTACTCCAAATAGTCATCGGTACTCAACTTACTCTGGCTGATGACGAGCGCTCCCCACCGCTGGTAGTTGTCCTGAAAAAACCAATCAAATAGACGATGGCCTGACTTCACTCACTTGACTTTCTTTTTTTCTCTTAAACTTGACTACATATTTTAAGTTCATCGAATTTATACGAAAATTTGTTGAATTTACTCATTTTTATGATCGAAAATGACTGATCTCTACATAGGCATTGACCTTCTCAACTCAAAATTCACATCAGTGGTTCACAACCAATTATTTATTGAGTGTCTTAATGAAAATCCTAAATAGGAATTATTTGTTCTGAAGGTTTAATCCCTCAAATTCCCATGTGTTCGCCTTTTTACAATAAAACTAATATTGTATAAAAAGAATCTTATCGTACAATGGCAGTTAATTTTCGCGATCTGAATTTCTATTTCTTTCAATTATTATTAATTGTGCTGAATATATGGAAATAGAATATATGAAAAATAATGACTGCTCAACGCGCTGATCCCGCACTCGACTGCATTCACGCCGCGCACCAAAGGTGTTCAACATGCCACTCCAAGTTACCACATAACTCTCCTCGAGCCACTTTTTTCTAAATCCATTTAGCTCCCCGTTCTGCTGTAAATCCGTCACTTCTTTTTTTTTTTTTTCTTTTCTTCAAGTATAGACCAATATGTCCTTTCACAAGCAAAACTATTTCACGCGTTCTTTTTTTTCTCTTAACACTTTGGCTTCCTTATTTTCTTCACTTGACACCTTCTCCGTCTACCACCAACTGTCCTTCAAGTCCCTCAGTTTTTCATCCACCCCATTCCATATTTTTGGGGCCGGGTGCAAAAGGTCCCGCTGGCTTCCAGTTGGATGTGGATTCCAGATCTTTTCTAGTTGCCAGGTCGCATCAGCCCGCTACTTGGCATTTACCTTTCATCCGCATTCCAACTGAAAGCTGTAACCTGAGCAGGAAAAAAATGCAAGGAAAAAATATTACAGGCAGCTCTGGGGATCGAACCGACTTCCTCATGGTTCTGAGGCAGTGACGCTCCCTGGAGGCTACTGTCTAGAGATGACAGAAGAGGTGCAGCTGTTAGACCTAAACTTAAGGCGGCTTGTTGCAAGTTATTTGCAACATTGACCTTGAAAAGATCAAAACAAAAAAAAAGTTTTGCATAACACCTCAACGAAGTCGATACGACTTTGTTTACGACAGCTATGCTCGTGGAAAAACTGTCCACGAACTTACAAACGTACATACACAAACTTTCAAAATTCTTTCCAAAACACTTTCAATAAACTCTAAAGACCTTAAAACGCAAAGATATGTTGAAAATTTCAATTTAGATTTTCGAGGCGGTTACAAGAACTTCTTACCATAGACTGGGAAGTTAACAAAAGATCCTGCAAATTAGTCCATGCTGCTGATTTTTATTTTCTCTTCAACAAACAAAACGATAATAATTTCTACTTTCTAAAAAATTATTCGTTACCTCAATAGCTGAATGGAAACGATGTAGATGTAATATTTATTTGAAAGCAATGAAATATCTAGAAACGGTTACCACTATCTAAATAATATTCGACAAATATTCTGTTTTACGTAGAGTTCACATAAGTGTGTAAGATATGTAGTGAAATAGCTTGCCTCTCAAAAAACTTGAATGTTGCTATGCTCTTGGATGATTCCTTAATAACATCAACCTGCTATGTGCAACCCTTGAATACATAAATATCAAGAATACTAATAACAGCATTGGAAATTATAACACTTTATATGATAACTATGGTAAGAACTCATTACACTAAGTGGAATGAGTTATTATTAACCGTATCATCCCTTAGAAGGCTCACACTAAAAACGTAGTGCTTTCAGTGGGAGAGGCATCTGATTGACTTCTTACGTAGGGTGATTTGAAGAGAATGCATTCTAAGCTTCTTTCACGTAAGTGAGTACTTTCAAGCGTCGATATGAATGTAACCCAGGAGAGAGTAAGCTAAAATTTTAGCGCAATTGAGATTTAGAGCTTTTTGAATGCAGTTTTTGTTTTTTCGCCGACGGAACTAGAATTTGTCGGGCGATGATTTTGAATAGTTGCGTTAATTTCCTGCATAGACATTTTATCTGTGATATTTAACCATTTTACACTAAAAAGAATAAAAATCGTTTTTTACTTTTTACTTTGATTATATGTAAGATATATAAAATGTTACAAAGTTTCGGGAAGAAGTAATTGAAACAGCACAAACCCTTACAATGAATAAATGCCAAAATTATTCGTTATCAGTAATCATTGTTTAAACATTTATTTGTGATGTGTAAAGTTTTAATTACTAGAAGTGGAAATTAGAAAGAAACATGTTTTTAGAAAACTAATGAAATTTTTTGCAATTTTTCTTATTAAATAAAAAAAAATATCAACCCTGCATTGATATAAAATTAATTAAAATCATAGAAATTAATATCCGTATTAACCAATACCACAACTGTCATGAGAGTAAGTGAAATTAGGTACTACTTTTTTCGTACCAACCAATTATTCATTATAAATATTAACAGTATATGCGTTACATGAATTTGTTTGACGAGAATTCTTTAAAACATTTCATCATCCAAAGCATTGAAAATTTGGTTGAAATAATAATTTATATATAATGGTAAGTTTTTTGGAATAAAATAAGAAGTGGCTGTACCAAAATTATTGAAAATCTGCTCAAATCATACAAATGTTAAAACACTTCGATTGATATCGCAACAAGGCCATTAGAATAATTGGAATTAGGTAATATTAATCGTAGCAACCTCTTACTCATAGTAACTTTTAATGGTTTATTGTGTTGATACTATTTTTATATAATTATGGCAAAACTTCATTAGTTTTTTTGAATGGAACGTTGTAGAGCATCTGATTTATATAAACAATGACTGCTAAAAGTGCAAACCAAGTATTTTGCAAATGTTGCTATGCTCAAGGTGTCTTCCTAACGATGCCAACATCTCAAGCTCGTAGCACAACTATTCGCCAAATGATTATCTCATACGTTTCACACTACACCAAATGAAAGCTAATCGCAAATATGAACAAAATGACTTCGATTTTAAGAATAATAATAATCGTTACACATTCAACAATAATCCTACGCGATAGCTTCATAATACATTACGATTCAGCAATTAATAAATATCTTACCACAATAAAACACATTTACACTAACCACACACTTCACAATAACATTACATTAACCACACACTTGACAACACTCGACAACTTTTACAACAATCCTACACGCGCACTTCATTCAACCTCATCAATAGCCCCACAATTGCCCTTTAATTAACCTTGGCGACACTCCGACATGCTTGTTACATCGCCCCCCTTAACTCTTGTACACTGTACCACGACCGTACCCGAACATGTGGGCAGTCATGAAGAATCTCAAAATGTGAAAAAATACAAGACAATAGCAAAGAAATGCATATTATATTTCCTCATATGTGGGCATTTGTAATAGATAAACAAATAAGGGATAAGAATAAATAAATGCAGGCCACTAGTTACGGCAGCAGCCTTACCTTTCCGTAACATAACGAACAACGCTTTGCCCTATCGTCAATACATCGTGACTATGTCACAATACATTTCCCTATTGATGCTGCTAAAGCATCACAATTTAGATATTACAGCACATGTTTATGGTTTCGCGACCCGCTGCGAGCATTTTTTGTTTATCCTAATGTGTGGCGATCCCTCGCCTAAATTTCAATAAGAAGACAACACACAACAATGTATTGAAATTCCACATATGGAAAAGATTCAAACATGGTATTGTTTGTCACTCTGCATTTAAGAAATTTAGACTAAGTGTTTTTTTGTTAAGATAAGAAATACTATAAGTAGTATTGTAATAGGTAGAAATTTTGCCATTTTTCCAAGACAGAAGTCCGAAGTGGACGTTCGAGGCAACGAAATAAAACGACATACGATTTTATTTTTCGTTTTATCATTTTCGTTTTCCCGTCCTATTTTAAAGTTGGCTTGTTCGCGAAATACGCGGAAAAGACCACAACTCACTTGGGCGTTAGCTATAAAAGGCACTAATAACTTAAGACAGATGCTTAGTTATATTTAAAGCGCACGTCGGAATGCTACTTGAGCTTATTAAAATTGATTAAAACAAAGTCCGCTTGTGTTTTTCTTCCACGCAAAGCAAAAAACAAAATGTGCTCTATAATCAACCAAAACTATACAGTCCAGTCAAAGCATCAGAATTTTGATGTAGAACGTGCATTTTCAAAAGGCAGAGAAATTTTCATTGCAACGCGTGGGCAATGGTACGGTTAGCTTAGATCAATTTCCTGGGGTCGCAGCTTATGGCCTCTGGGCTCCATCTTAAAAACAAAAGAAAGTAGAACACCCCCATATCTCCGAAACCGCGGCTTCCACAAGAAATTTGTGTATGGCAAACTTGCGTGGAATAAAGTGTTTAGCAAGTCGTTCGTACACCACTTTTACGTTGGATCAATAAAAATAGGTAAAAGCCAAAAACCACACACAAAAAAGGGGGAACATCTTTCGGGCGCCACAACTTTTTTATTTCCACGTTTCACGCGAAACATGTTGGAATATTTTTCCAAGACAATTTTGTTACAAAACGTTTGCGGTATTGGTTGTTCCAATCACTGTAAATAAGCGGGAGTTGTTCCATCCAAAAGGGGAGAAAGTCGCGTGAAAAACCCGTTTTAGGCCAAATAATCGGCTTTTGAAGGCGAACCTCTCGTTGCGAAACTCGCGGAGAATTTTTAGCGCAATGTGTAGTATGTCTTCCTGTGAGCTTAAATCCAAGTTTCTGGGGTCGCACCCATAATTCTCTGGGCTCCACCTTGGAAACGAAAAAAAGTGGGACACCCCCATATCTCCGAAACCATGGCTCCCACAACAAAGTTTAAAATAGCAAACTTGTGAAGAATTTAATTTGCAGCAAGTCATGCATACATCACTTTTACGTGGTTTTAACAATAAAAGAGGTTCAAGCTCAAAACGACATCCAAAAAGGGTGAAGCATCTTTCGAGCGCCACAGCCTCATTGTTTTTACTTTAACCACAAAGCACGTTGGAAATAACTTTAAGGCAATTTTGTCGCAAGTAATTTGCGGTTTTGTTTGTTTTGATCGCTGTACACTGGCGGAAGCTTTTGCATCCCAAAGGGAGAAAACTCAAGTGAAAAACGCATTTTTCGGCCAAATAAGCGGCTTTCGATGAAAAACCCCGCATTGCAAAACTCACGGAGCATTTTAGTGGGTAGAATTTTTTTTAATTGCAGTGAGGAGTATGTTTCTATGGAAGCTTAAAGTTTCTTGGGTCGCAGCTCCAATCTCCTTGGCGTCATCTTGAGAACAAAAAATATGGAACGGCCCCATATCTCGGAAAGCACCGCTCCCACACAAAAAATTTAATATGACAAACTTGTGTAAAATCCAATTTGCAGTAAATTGTAGATCCATTATTTTCAATGCTGTCAATAATAAAAGAGTTACACGCCAAAAACGACGTTGAAAAGGGTAGATCATTTTTCGTGCCTCACAACTTCTTTGTTTTCCCTATTACCGCGAAATTCGAAATAACTTTTAGACAGTTTTATCACCGAACTTTATCAAAAACTTTCTACACAAATATTCAAAACAATCCACATCTTTAGGCAAAGCTTTTGCAAATTGATTTATTAAGCCCAACTTTATGTGTAGTGGTGGTAGAACAATCTTTTTAGAATCTACTAAATTTTTATGCAAATGTTCTTCTCGCCAAACTCAAACTTTTTCTTACGGGCCATTGTTTTCTGGACCAATGTTGATCCCTTGCTCTGCTGTCCCACTCACATATAAAACATGGAAACTTTGTAAATCCCCTGTGTTGACCAAGGAGCATGGATACAATTTTCCACATAGCATTCAATCGTGAGCTACATAGTTAATTTTCTGTAAAATTATGTTAAGATTTTCATACGTTTCCTTCATATGGACTGAATAAGCAACAGGCAATGAAGCATAAGTATTTCCATTGTGTAACACAACACCTTTTAGACTAGTTTTTGATGAGTCTATGAAAAGTCTCCAACCTTCCTCCTTAAATTCAATGCCAAATTCATTCATAAGACTGTCAGTATCAGGGCAGTAAACCAAATCCTTGATGAATGATTTTTTTCGCTCTCTCCATATCATGGGTACAGCAAATGTAAAAGCTTTCTTCTCTACCTTATACCATTTCCTAAGATACTCGACACAAACATAGCATATTGTGGAGGTTCCCAACACTTGTCTTGATTACCGATTTCTACACCAAAATATGCAAAGTATACATTTTTCACAAACTCAGTAATGTTCCTTTGACGTTTTTTAACTACAAAGTCACCAATATATAACAAAACCTGTTAGGAGAGTTTTTACAAACACGATTGGCCATACTTAGAGTCTGAATTAAAAGAACATAGGTTAAACACTGCAATGAGAATTTATATTAACTGGAAGAAAACAAACAGCTGTGACATTTATCAGAACTATCACCCTAATAACTTTTGCATTTAATCCCAACCTTATAACATTTGATTTTATTTCCAACCTTACAACACTAGAATTTATTGCGATACTTATATCATTTGAATGATTAAAAATATGTTTTCCATATTTTGAATAATAAAATATTTTCTTGTAATATTAAAATGTGAGAAATTGGTGGGTGGTAGGACTTTTTAACTTCCCCGTATACGGGAAGTTCTTGTAATCGCCTCGAAAATCGAAATTGAAATTTTCAACATTTCTTTACGTTTTTAGGTCTATAGAGTATATATAAAGTGTTTTTAGAAAGGGAGATGTATGTGTGTGTGTATGTACGTTCGTGGACACTTTTTTCTACGAGCATAACTCACGTAAACAGAGTTGTATCAACCTTGTTGAGATGTCAATCGAAGCGTCTTTGCAATCGTAAGAGCTGATTAGTTTTTGGGAAACTTCGGTCGGGGGGGTTTGCTGTTTTGCCCGTTTGAAGGTCATTTCTGTCATGCGTTATATCTCGCGAATCAAACGTACGATTTTTTGAGCAAGGTTTCAATCGACGCGTATTGACATTTATGTGATTCTATCAAATTTTTAAAAAATTCCTTGGAGCCGTTTTTTAATTTTTTAAAAAAAAGTGCAAAAAATTAGGTTTTTTCAAAAACACAAAATTTTTAACCTGAATTTCAAACCTAAGTAATCAATGTTTATATAATTTACTCCAAATAGTTCTTGTGAAAAAACAAGCAAAATTTTCTTTCTTGATTACATAAAAAGCTAAATAAAAAATAAAAAATCATTGAACGTTCAAGGTCATTTACGTCATTCATTATATCTTGAGAACTAAATATAATCTATCTATCATTAAGGTGTCAATCGACGCGTATTATCATTTTTATGATGTTTTTATATATTAAAAAAATCGTGAAAACGGTTTTTTTATTTTATTAAAAAAAATGGAAAAGTAGTGTTTTTTTTCATAAAAAAAATCATTTTTAACCTGATTTGCACATCGTAATAATAAATGTTGGTAGAATTTATAAAATTTTATCAATTTTTGAGAGAAACCACCAAAAACTTTTGTCATTATAACAAAAAAATTAAAATAAAAATAAAAAATCATTCAAAGTCTCCATGTAAAAAGGGTTCATTCGAATCATAATACCTTAAATCTCTTATTCTAAAGACATTGTTGTAAAGTCAATCAAAGTTTATTAATATTTGCAAAATTTGAGCAAATTTTCAATAGTCTTCACAGCACCATGTTTTAACTTTAATGAAAAAACTGCTTTGTAACCCCCCTCCGATTGATCCGCGTGAATAATCAATCAAACCAATGCACCAAAATCCTTCCGTAATCAATTGACGCTCGCGTAGATGTTATGATTAATATTAAGTCATTCCAATAACTTTTACGAGAAGTACATTTTTATTATTTGAAGTAGTATTATTTCCATAATTATTATTGTGTTTAATATTTTTAACATCTTTTTAGATATTACTGGGAAGTTGACCGTGTGGACCTCATCGGCATTGGTGACTCTATATAGGCAACAAGTAAAAAGTTTTGACTTGATATAAGCAACGAGATATTGGATTCACTAAGCAAACTACAAAAAGTGAATCCAAATAAGTAGATATGCATTAAAATATATATAAAAAAGTCCACTGTTCCGTTTGGTGTCATTCTTTTCCTGAAAATACGAAATTTTTCTATTCTTCACTTGAAAGATAGCACGTCTGTGTACAAGTGCAGGCAGTTTTCGTTAGATTCGTTGCGGTTCATGCATGTTTGTGATTCTGCTAAAGTGGTAATAAAATTATTATTTGAAACCATTTAGCAAGGTTTGTATACATTTATCGTTAGATTAAGAATATCTCATTTATTCTTGATTAAGGTAGCTACGACTCCTAAACTCCGAAACGCGTTATCTATAAAAAACAAAATAGAAATCCTAGATTCCGTTCCTCGATTTGAATGATACAAATCGATTGCCGAAAAATACAATATTCACAAAGCCACAATATCTAAAATTAAAAAAAAGTGAAGAAAAGATTCGAGTTTTCGTTGGATCAACTGAATCAAAAATTGGAAATAAACGTAAGTTACGTCAACCTGAATATCCCCAAATGGAGTCAAAACTAATTGAGTGGTTTATGAGACAGAGCAAAAAGAATCTACATGTTACCGGTAAAATATGTATGTACGATGTTAGAGCTGCCATATTGATACTACTAACCGGTATCTTAGATATATTTTTTAATGCTCTAGGTTTGGCTAACTTTCACTAAAAGTTTAATTTTATAATTTCCTGAAGCATTTGCACAAGCCAGGAAAGTTATTATTTCTTTCAGCATTTTTAGACCTGCTGCTGATTTTTCCCCTGCTGCGACATATTTTCTATCTTCCAAAAAGACTGGTTTCGTCAGCATTATCAATTTGGTCATCTGTAAGTTGAGATTCGCGTATGAAGTCTTGAAATTTTTCTACAAATGGTTCCACGGCATTAATATTGGAGGACAACTTTGCTCCGCACACTTTTAATGGTCGTATTTCTCGACGTTTTTTAAAATTTGCAAACCATCCATTGCTGGAGTTAAATTCTCTCTCTTTCTTATGGTTCCAATTGTAGACCTGAAAAGCTTTTTTCTTTAATATTTTACCGGTAACATGGAGATTCTTTTTGCTCTGTCTCATAAACCACTCAATTAGTTTTGACTCCATTTGGGGATATTCAGGTTGACGTAACTTACGTTTATTTCCAATTTTTGATTCAGTTGATCCAACGAAAACTCGAATCTTTTCTTCACTTTTTTTAATTTTAGATATTGTGGCTTTGTGAATATTGTATTTTTCGGCAATCGATTTGTATCATTCAAATCGAGGAACGGAATCTAGGATTTCTATTTTGTTTTTTATAGATAACGCGTTTCGGAGTTTAGGAGTCGTAGCTACCTTAATCAAGAATAAATGAGATATTCTTAATCTAACGATAAATGTATACAAACCTTGTTAAATGGTTTCAAATAACAATTTTATTACCACTTTAGCAGAATCACAAACATGCATGAACCGCAACGAATCTAACGAAAACTGCCTGCACTTGTACACAGACGTGCTATCTTTCAAGTGAAGAATAGAAAAATTTCGTATTTTCAGGAAAAGAATGACACCAAACGGAACAGTGGACTTTTTTTTATATATATTTTAATGCATATCTACTTATTTGGATTCACTTTTTGTAGTTTGCTTAGTGAATCCAATATCTAGTTGCTTATATCAAGTCAAAACTTTTTACTTGTTGCCTATATAGAGTCACCAATGCCGAAAATTATTAATTATTAATTAACTAGGGCAAAAATGTACACAAACAGTTCAATAGGACTGAAACTTTTAAGATACAGTAACCTTCTCTAATAAATTCTCGGGATAGTGCTTGAAGGGTGTCCACACCAGATGATGATCTAGCAATATTGAGGAAATCTTTTTGCACCAATGCTTGCAGGTACAGAAGGTTGAAGAGGTATGGAGTTGACTGTTGACTGAAAATTCTCTAGTTAACGTTTCAATTGAGAAATCATTTTTTAAATGGAATGCTGCTTTGATATATTTGTGAATAGTATATTCACAAAATATATCAAACACAAACACGAAAAACAAAATTGTATTGGAAAAGTTGAAATTTCTTTGCATGAGTAATGGAATCAAATCTAGCCTTAATCGAGAATGTTGAGAAATATTTGATCAGTATAAAGAAAACTAAGAACAAACCATATGAACTCGAAACAATCAATGAAGTAAGTGAAATAAAGAAAACATTTTTTTCAAATTTTTGCTTTTAAACTCAAGTTGATCTAAAATTAAAATACAGTAAATAATAGTACAATAATACAATCATAAAACCAATAGTTTGATAGTTTTGATAAAACTCTAAACTATGCAGGAAAAACAGAATTAATTGATTCATATATAATGTAAAGCTAATAATCGTACGGCATTAAGCGCAGACATTCCGGAAAGTGTTAAAAACATCAGGACAAAACTGCAGGTCATGTACAAGCCTAAAAATACAACGCCAAATAAATTAATTAGGAGCAATTGGAACACCTACACAAAAACAATTACTTGTGATTTTAAATGATACCTATCCCTTAACTATATGTAAGAACGGTCTTAAAAGTCAACATAAAAAGACATTGCTCGCAGCTAAAGGCTAGCAGACGCTATGAATCTCACAATGGAATTAGAGAAAAGCAATTTCAATTTCTCAAATAATATTCTACATTATAATAGAAATGATAGAAATAGAGATAATATGAATGGAAAATATAAAGGCAGATATAATAACGATAGCGGAAACAACATTAGGAATGTGGAGGTCGGAACGTCGCGCCCTAATCCCACACCGTGGCAGCACCGACGCAAGCAATCGCTGACGCCGCGAAGTTGAGCAGTTGTCTCTGAGACACACGAGCGTGCACAACGCAAACAATAAATCCCCAAAGTGGTGACCCCGACGTGATCGCAGGCGGATCACTTTTCAGCCAGGTGACCGCGCGAAACACCACGCCGCCGCCTCGTTCGCGCCTGCCACTGCCTCGTGTGGCGGTTCCGGCTCAGCGCCCTCAAATCGGCCCCCCGGACAGACCAGTTACTCGAGCCTTCGCAAGGCTTTTAAACGTCGTGAGTGAGGTTAAACACACAACAAACGTCGTGAGTGAGGTTAAGGACACAGTGAGTGACATGGTGAACACACCGCCACGAGATGCAGCCCAGTCGGTCGACGCGCTAGTCCTGTCGCAACACCTCCAACAGCTGCAGCAGCAAGTGCAGCTCCACAGCCAGGCGATGACGAACCGTTGCAAGCTCCCCGACTTCTGGGACTTCTCGCCGGAGGCATGGTTCGTTCAGGTGGATTCGCTTTTCGACTGCCACAACGTCCAGGACGACGCGAGGCGCTACAACCTCGTCGTGACGGCGCTCAAACCAGAGGTGCTCAAGGAGCTGCTGGACGTCACGCGACAGCCTCCCACCGACGGCAAGTACCATAACCTCAAAGCGAAGATTCTCGAACGTTTTGCCAAGACGCCCGAACAACAGCTTCGCACTCTTTTCTCCGGCATTTCGACCGCCGGAAAGAAGCCTTCCCAGCTTCTACGTGAGATGAGGACTCTCGCGGGCTCAAACATGGCTGACGACGCCCTCAAGGTGAGGTGGCTGGACCTATTGCCTGAAAACTCGAGGTGCGTCTTGAGCGTGCTCGGCAACACCACGTTGGACGAGCTAGCCAAGGCGGCCGACCGCATGGCCGACCTCGCACCGTCGCCAGTCACTGTGGCGGCACTCCGCCACCCGCCAGGCTCACGCACCAGCTCGCCACATCGCTCGTCGGAGCACTCGAGTTTGGCTAAGGAGCTCTCCAGCATCACAGCCACCATGACGCAGCTGCTGGCGGCAACCAAGCTGGTTCTCGACACGGTGTCACACCGATCTAATGGCGGCCAAGGGCGAGGACGCAGCCGCAGCCTAGGACGCGGCCGCCGCACTCAATCACCGGCGCCACAGAACATGAATGGCTACTGCTACTATCACCATCGCTTCGGGGCCGAAGCGCACAAGTGCAGCAGCCCTTGCACTTTTCCAAAAAACTAGCCCCGCTGCCGACAGTACAGGCGGCACACGGCAGCGAGACACTCCACGAAAACCGCCTACACGTACGAGACAGAAGCAGCGGTTTGACCTTCTTGATAGACTCGGGCTCAGTCGTCTCCTTGTTACCACGTTCGGTAATGAAGGGCACCACGCAGCCCCTCGTCAAGCAGCCTCTGAGTCTCGTAGCTGCCAACTTGTCTCCCATCGCCACCTACGGCCGCGCCATGCACTCGCTCAACTTAGGCCTCCGGCGCGAGTGCAGGTGGCCTTTCATCATCGCAGACGTCCCAGGTCCAATCATCGGCGCTGACCTGCTAGCACATGCAGGCCTCCTGGTAGACGTCAAAAACCAGCGCCTCATCGACACCACTACCAAACTCAGCGTCCAGGCACAAGCAGCAACAGCGGCCCAGCACTCGGTCGCCATCCTGCATGATCCCGCCGGGAACCTGACGAATAGGAGCGCTTTCGATGCGCTGCTCGTGGACTTCGCCGATCTCACAAAGCCCAGTGACCGCCGGGCCACACTCAACGGCGCCCAGGTCACCCACTTCATCAACACTACGGCAGCACCGGTGCACGAGCGTGCACGGCCTCTACACGGCGCACGGTTACGGCAGGGCAAACAAGCGGTCCAGGAACTCCTGGACGCGTGCATCATCAGGCCATCTTCGAGCCAGTGGGCCAGTCCCATGCACCTGGTGGAGAAGCAGGTTGGAAGTGGCAAGCTCCGTGTCACTGGCGACTACCGCCGGCTCAACGCGATCACGGAACCCGATCGCTACTCACTGCCGGTCATCGAGCACCTCATCCATGACTGCCATGGCGGCGTCGTGTTCTCGGTGATCGACCTCAGGCGAGCCTTTTACCAGGTGCCCATGGCGGAGGCCGACATCTGCAAAACGGCCATCATCACGCCATTCGGACTTTACGAGTTCGTGGTCCTACCGCTCGGTCTGCGCAACGCAACGCAGACGCTGCAGCGTCTCATGGACTCTCTGCTCCGGCACTTGCCCTTCTGCAGATGCTACCTAGACGACATCATCGTCCACTCCAGAAGCTACGAGGAACACCTCGGTCATCTGCGTCAGTTGTTTCAGGTTCTTCACTCAGCGGGCCTCTGCATCAACCTGGACAAGTGCCAGATCGCCCAACCGGAAGCCATCTTTTTAGGTTTCCAGGTCAACAAGGACGGTTTCAAACCCCCACCGCGCAAGGTGGACGCGATCGATCGGATCCCGACGCCAAAGACGTACCAGGAACTCCGCAGTTTCCTAGGCTCGGTGAACTACTACCGGCACAGCATACCAAACGTAGCTCAGCTGCAAGAGCCGCTCGACAACCTACTCCAAGGGGCGCCCAAGCTGAAGAAAGCCAAACTGAAGGGGTGGACCAAATCCCAGGATGAAGCCCTCCTCGCGTGTAAGCAAGCGCTGCGAGATGCCACCAACAGCTCGTTCCTCGCACCAGACTCCGCACTCGTGCTCTCCACGGACGCCTCAGACATTGCGTTAGGCGCAGCTCTCGAGCAGGTCATCAACGGCCGTCACTACCCAGTCGCTTTTTTCTCAAGGAAGCTGACAAGCGCTGAGAAAAATTACAGCACCTATGACAGGGAGCTTTTAGCGGCGTATGTAGCGGTCAAACATTTCCAGAGTTTTCTGGAAGCAAGGACCTTCGTGCTTAGGACGGACCACAAGCCACTCATCTACGCGAGCTGCCAATCGTCACACAAGGCCTCGCCTCGCCAGCAGAGACATTTAGATTTCCTCCTACAGTTCAACGTGGACATCCGGCACATCAAGGGAGAGGATAACGTTGTGGCCGACACACTGTCGCGCGCTTGCACCATAGGCATGCCGTCCAGCCTGCTCGCAATGGACATCGCGACAGCCCAGCAGCACGACGACGAGTTGCCACACCTTCTCGAGAGTGGAGCCCTCGACCTTCAAATGCTCGACATCGAAGGCGCCAGCGTGGCCTGCAACATCACAGACGGCAGCGTAAAGCCGTACCTGCCTGCCTCACTCCGGCGCCAAGCCTTCGACGTGCTCCACTCACCAGCACACCCCAGCCCTCGAGCAACGGTACGAGCGCTCTCGGCAAAATTCACCTGGCCGCACATTAGGAAAGACGCCTACGACTGGGCGCGAGCGTGCGAACCCTGCCAACACGCGAAGGTGAGCAGGCACAACCGTGCCGCACTCAAATCATTCAGCTCGCCAGACAATCGGTTCGAGCACATCCATCTTGACCTCATCACGCTGCCACTTGTCAACGGTTTTCGCTACTGCCTCACCATCGTCGACAGGTTTAGCAGGTGGCCAGTAGCCGTTCCGCTGCCCAACATCACGGCCGAAACGGTGGCTGCAGCTCTCGTCGAGCACTGGATAGCACACTACGGCTGCCCGCTCACCATCACTACGGACCAGGGCACGCAGTTCGAGGCGGCGCTTTTCGGGGCCTTGGCGCGCCTCACAGGAACACAACATATCCACACAACGCCCTATCACCCGCAGGCCAATGGCCTAGTGGAAAGGTTGCACCGCACGCTCAAGGCCGCACTCATGTGCCAGGGCGACAGCCCATGGCCAAGCAAGCTGCCCATCGTACTGCTAGGGCTGCGCAACGCGTTCAAAGAGGACCTTGAAGCCTCGCCAGCAGAGATGCTCTATGGAACGAGCCTCCGTCTGCCGGGTGAGTTTTTCGTATCTCACAGCGTGCCAGTGAACGAGCCAGTTTTCGTCGCCAAGCTGAGGGGCTTGATGACCTCCATCCGCCCTGTTCCAGCCGCCAATCATGGCAAGTACCGCATTTTCAACCTCAAGGACCTGGACACGTGCACACACGTCTTCCAGCGCATCGACGCCATCCGAAAACCCTTGCAGCCTCCCTACAGCGGACCGCACCAGGTCTGTCGCCGCATCGACAGCAAACGGTACGTGATAAACGTCAACGGCCAGGAGAAAACAGTTTCCACAGATGCTCTGAAGCCAGCCTACACCATAGTGCGACAAACGCCGCCGCAGCATCCAGCGCTCCCCGCACCGACACCCCCAGCCGCTCTAGAGCCTCAACACGCCAGCCCGCGACTACCAGTAACACCATCGCCAAACACCACCTCCGCGGACACGACGGCATCACCCACCAACGACGCTGTGCCGACACAAGATCAAAGCCAGAAACCCGTCGAGCCTGCACCACAGCACCCCAAGCCGTCCAAGGCTGTGCCTATGATGCCTCTAATTTTAAAAAAAAGGGTATCGTTCCCTCCGTCAGAAACGAAGGTCTCTAGAAAGGGGGTAGCTGTGGAGGTCGGAACGTCGCGCCCTAATCCCACACCGTGGCAGCACCGACGCAAGCAATCGCTGACGCCGCGAAGTTGAGCAGTTGTCTCTGAGACACACGAGCGTGCACAACGCAAACAATAAATCCCCAAAGGAATAACAACCAATGAAAGAATTCAAACGGTGATATAACAATCGTAGATATGAGAACTACTTCAACAAGAATAATAACAATGATATCGACGGCAACTTCCGTTGAGTATACGCTTTATTCAGCTTTTACTGAGAACTTTGTTTTCCTTGAAGCTAGTGCTCTGGCACTCTGGCACCCTTAGTCTCTGTGACCAATAGATGGCTCATTCCTTTTTCGGGGCTGAAGTCTAGTCTGTCAGTTGTCTCAGTGTTTTGTATGTTAGTCTGATCGTGATTTCTTAGAAGTTCCAGGGTAGTGTTATCGTGATTATCGATTTTGTCAAATAGCTTAAGGGCTTCGTCACGTACGTATTTATCTACAGTCTCGATTGGCAGGCCTGTAGAGAGGGAAGGGGGAACGGGAAGATTCCCTCGGGCCCGGAATTTTAAAAGGGGCCCGGACTTTGAGACAGAAGTTATATTTTAGTACATATTATTTCAAATTACTTTATTATATGCTCACTAATATATACATTATAAGTTGTGGTGAATCTGCTGCTGCGAACCTTCTGCACTTTACTTGTATCCGTTGCAAGTGCTGAGAGATCGTTCAGTGTCCTATCGAGAATTAAGGACTACAATCGTTCCTGTTCAACGCAGACTAGAGTTACTGGATTGGCAACACTTTGTTTTGAGGCTAAACTTGCTAAAGAACTGGACTTCAAACAAATAATTGCAAAAAAGCCTACTTATGAATTATGGACAAGATTTATAAAAATTTATATGCTTTCATTCTATTTATTTATTTTTATAAATTTATGCTTGTGTTTTCTAAATTTCCAGGTTTTATTACATCAACATATAATAATAAAAACAAAAGAAAAATCACAATGGAATGTTCAATAAATAGAAAAACAACTTTATACGTATTTATATATATTTCTTTACTTTTTTATTTATGGACTGGTATGTCATCCACTTTTAATTTGTAAGTGTATCGGGAAAAAGGGGGCCCGATGTTAAAAACCCCCCGGGCCCGAATTTTCTCTCCACGGCCCTGTCGATTGGTAGGTAGTTGTGTATATCTGTATTTCTAACATACTATGGAACTTAGAAGGTTTCGGAACGCATCGTTTTAGCAGATTTGCATCTTGCGTCTGTTTGTTTTGCTTGTCTGTCCGTATACAGTACTGCCATATAGTAAGGTTGGTCGTATCACTTGTTTGTATATAAGCAGTCGGTTCTTTAGGCTCAGGTTTTTCGTCCTGAGGATAGGGAGAAGGGATTGGGTGATTCTCGTACAGTCTGTCCGTTTGTTTTGGATATGGGTAGTCCACCTTAGTTTGTTGTCTAGTGTAAGCCCTAGGTATTTGGCGGTCTGTGCGCATGTTATCGGTTGTCCGTTTGTAGTTATATTGTCGGGGTTTTCCTACGTTTTCGTGTGATGAATATTGCCTGGGTTTTGTCCGGGTTAATGTATATCTTCCACTTTCCAAACTATTTCAGTTAGTGGTCTGTGGTGCGCTGAAGGTTTGTAGTAATTATGTGCGCAGGTCGGCTTGAGTGGAAGATGCATGTGTCGTCGGCGAATAATGCTAGTTTTGTTCTGGGATTGACCAGAGTTGGGATATCTGCTATGTACAGGCTGTACAGAAGTGGGGACAGTGGTGACTTTTGTGGGACTCCAGCTGCTACGTGTCTGACGCTGGATGTGTGGTTGTCAATCCTGATACAGAATTTTCTGCCTCTTAAAAATGCGGCTGTTACGTACCTAGCCTAAACTAAATTCAAATTATCTTCGCGCCTTGTCTGCCCGAAATAACTAACTCCGTGAAATACCTACCTGGCCATGATTATCTGAAAGTGTAAACCTCGCTAAGTTCCAAAAAAGCTGTTCAAACGCGTCATCTCGCTCCAACCCTCGGATCGTGCTCAAGCTTTCGCGAATACAGTGATCGATCATGCCACGATACGCGAAAAGTAGCTTTTCGATGTTCGACGTGCCGGAAATGGTGAGTGAGTGTAGGGAGTTGAACTGTCAACCCCGCTGGACGGTGTACTAGCTCGCAACAGCGAGTGAAGAAGTTTCTTTTTGCTGGACGAGAAGAACAAAGTTTGGAACTTGGAAGGAGAACTCTCGAGCCACCCGAGCCTGCGTTCCGACTTCGAGATAGTGAAAAAATGGAGATTTGTTGCTGTATTAAAGGCGCTGGCGTGGTTTTCTCGTGGTGATAAGGGCTGAAAGCTGCAAAGTGCAGTTCCAGGAGAAGTGGAAGCCCGTTGGAGGCCCTGCGTCGTGTTCGAAACAGAGCGAAGTTCTTGATCGTCTGGTTGGGGGCCGGTCCAGGCGGGCGGACTTACAGTCATGCGGTGTTTAATTAGTGGAGCGATCCTACAGCGCCCCTAGGTGCTACAATGGAAGACCAGGTGGAGTCTCGAGTTTCTAGTCTGCGTGGTGAACTTATTATCAAATGTTTGAATCTACAAATGTAAGACTGTAGAAAATGTAAGAATGAAGCGAATTAGAGCGGCCTACAATTGAGTAAATTAATTAATAAAAAAAAAATATTATATAAACAAAATTTAACTAATAATAATGGAATAAAAAAATTGAAATAAGTGATGTGATTTTTTTTTCACTGATGACGCGTGTGCGAATGGGTTTCGTGGTTCTTCTCTTTTTCAAAAAAAAAAACCACATCCGCGGTCGAAGAGCGTCCAAAATGGTGGAGCACTTGATCTCGGATCCTCGGGTTTGTGCGCGTGGTCGGGATTGTGAGACGGCAACAATTTGAATGAGGGATGTCGGGAGTTGGAATTGATGCAGCTTGTAAATAAGTCCCGCATTCCAGGCTTTGTTGAAGGATTTGGATATATCGAACATCACAAGGCCTGTTGATTTTCTTTTATTCATGCCGTTTCTGATGTGTTGTGTCACCCTAGCAAGCTGGAGTTCGCGATCGGGCCTAAAGCTAAATTGCACTTCCGGGATAAGAGACCTACTTGAAGTTTCATCGCTTAAGCGAGAGAGAATGATTCGCTGTGTTATTTTAGCGATGGATGGGAGGAGACTTATTGGTCTCCAATTTTGGGGAAAGGTCAGATTTTTACCTGGTTTGGAGAGAAATATGTTCGTTGCATGTTTGCAAGCCTTCGGGTACCGTCGGAAGTGGAAGATTGCATTTATGATGTTTGCGATTGTCTGTAGTATGTTGTCCGGGTATGCCTGAGGCATTCGTTTGTGATGCCGTCTCAGCCAGGCGCTTAACGTATGGTCTGTCGCCTCACCAGGCCCTTAACCTCCGCAAAATCTGTCTCCAAAAGGAAGTTATCGCGCGGGTTGATATCGTTTACCAGGAGAGCTCTACAGGTTCAGTGAGCCAGAGACTCGGTATCCTAGTCCTCCGTGTTCTCGTCCTCAAAGATGTTCTTCCGAAACTGTAGTTCCAAGGTATCTGCAAAGGCCTATGCCTTGCCTTTCCGGTAATATTGTAGACCTTGCGGACCATGGATCGGTGGAATAAGCTTCTTGCTTTTTCTTCTGAAGTATCTGGAGGTCCTCCAGAAGTTGTTGAAACCGGGATCGAGGCTTTCCAAGAAGCTTTCACATTGCTCATTTCTGAACATGGATATTTTACCACGTATTTCGTTGGTTAGCCGGTTAGCCTCACGTCTAATGCTGGGGTCGCCCGTGACCCTAGCCTTTTTGCGGATTCTGTTCCTTCTGCTTATCTGGTCCTTGATGACTCTGAAGAGTTCGTAAGGAATCGAATCCTGTTCCGCTATTGTGGATGTATACTCCTCTTTTGCCTGCTTGATAGTTTGTGCCAACTTGTTGACAGCATCTTCAATTGCATTGGCTGTTTCGGGTATTTATTTTGTGGGTTCGTTGGCCAATGCATCGTGAAATGCTTTCCAATTCGTCTTCCTTAGTATGTGAGGATCGTCAACGAAGAGATCCTGTATAAGGAAGAGAACCGGCTTTTGTTTTGACGGTAAGTCATCTACCACGGAGATGGTTACATGCTGTTGGATGTTATCAGCAATTGCAAGGTCTATGATGGTGCCATTTGGGCCTCGGCCGTAGTGTGTTCACTTGGGGCGTGCAGGTCTACTTGATTCTCGGCGATGAATTTGCTGAGATTGATTATTTCTGGCCGCACCCCATTGGAGAAGCTTCGCATTCAAATTGCCTGTGAGAAAGATTGGGCCTTGTTGGTTGAACAGTGTTTGGAGGTCCGGGATGTACTCTGTGAAACTGGGAAGTCTGTAGGCGAAGATCGCCACGAATTCGATTGAGCCCATCCGCACTTTGATTGCCGAGGCCTCCATGGCATTCAGTGTGAAGATCTGGATAGGTTGGTGTTGGATGTTCTTTCTCACGAGGACAGCCGGACCTTCCCCGCGACCAGACATTCTATCGTTACGATAGATTGTGTAGTTGGGGATGCGGAAGTGGTCTCTTGGTTTCAGAAAAGTTTCCTGGATGAGAATGTCGTCAATTTAGTGCTCAAGCAAAAATTTCAACAGCTCAGCTCTTTTGGGACCTAAGGAATTAGCATTCCAAGTGAGAATGGAGACATGATTAATGTCTTTCATTGAACGGGAAGGGTGTTGGGACGGGTAAAATGGTCTGGGCATTGCATATGCTTTGGACCATTCTCGCCATCATGTCTTGCATCATGGATTGGAATTGGGACTGCATGTTGGAAAAAAATTGCTCCATTTGCTGTGATGAAGGCATGGGTGTTGTAATTTTGGCTGGGGCCGTTTGAAAAATGATTTGGGGACTGTTGGTGGTGTTTGTGTGATATTTTGGGTTGTTGGTGCAGCCTTGGCGGCCTGCGCGAACGCCTTTCGGACATTTTTAGGATTACGTGGGCAACCTCCATAGCTCGCCGGACGATCTCCGCCACAATTCGCGCAGACTGCTTTGTTTTCTGTTTTTTTTTCGTGCATTTAGTGAAGTGATGTCCATCACACTTGACGCAGCGTGACTGTGCGTGGCAGTTGTTTGCCGAGTGCCCAAACTGTTGACAATTGTGGCACTGAGCCTGGCCAGTGCGGGGTTTTTGTGCCTCGATCTGTATGATCAGCTGTCAGATGGCCTTGCAGTTATATATTTCGGTCTCAGAGCGAAGGAAGAGGATTTTCACTAGCTTTTGTGCATCGTTCTGATGCTCGAGAAAGCAACACTCGAGTGGATGGAATCGCTGCGCCTCGAGGATCTGTTTGAATTCGGCCATGCTAAGCATTTGGGAATCGGGAATAGACTACCATGTGTAGTTTATATACCTTGGATAGCCAGGTATACCCGTTTGGCATCGATAACGCTAATTTTAAGAGTTTTAAACTCGCGCTGTACCTGAGTCCATCTGTCCGTTTGTCGTAAAATAAAAGGCACATATCCTGGGCTTTTTGTTGGAGGTGTGCCTGTCTTCAGTTGACGACATTTAGATGGCTTCGGCCAGCTTATGGTGGGGATTGGTTTTAGAGTCCGGGTTGGGGTTGATTGGAGATTTTTGGTTTTGGGATGGGGTGGGGAAATCTGACACCGGCGCAGCCTCCTCTACTTCGCTGTCCGCCATATTAGTGTCGGATTGATTCGTCGTTGTCGCGTCTGTGCCTTCTTCTTTGTCGGTCATCGGGATCGGGGATGCAACCTGCCTCCTTATATGCTGCGGAGATTTGTACGCATTAGGTTTTAATCGTCATTTTTTTTGTTAAGTTGTTTACCGTCTCTTGTAGTTTTCGTAACATGTTTTTCAGTTCGTCATTTGCTTTATGCTGCTCTACAAGCTCGTCTTTGTCCACTTCTATCTGGACACCCCGAAAGACTTTCTTTTGGTGCATATTGGACGTTGGCACTTAATTTTTTTAGGGTTTTAATTCAATTTAATTTTTTTTTTAAATTAAATTATTGCTTGTTACTCACGTGTGTCTTTCGCCACACACTGTAAAAGTTGTCCTTCTTACGTGGGACAAGCCAGTGATGAACGTTGTTCACCGAAAATATGCGTTGGTGGTTTAGTCCTTATATGTTTGGCGCAACACTGCACCACTGTGAGGTATAATCACTGAAATTGTCTCTGTCACTTAATACTGCTGGGGTTTTCGCGATGTTCACCGTCACTCACTGTTGATAATAACTTTACTTCGCTTCGATTATAGTTTTTTATTACGATTTTAAGTTCCTTGGCACGTCCGCAAGCACCAATGTATATAGACTACAAGGTATGAACTTCCGTGTTTTCAAACTCGTCCGGGCTGCGCATGTACGTAACTGGTGCCGAAAAGTTTTCAGTGCAAATTTTCATCTCACTTAGATGAGATTGAAATTCTATTCCACTTGGAAAGTTGATGGATATGTTATTTGCGTAAGTAAATTTTTATATGAAAATGACGAAACTCATGCATGATGAATAAAAAAATCCCAACGATGACTTTGATGTACTTATATGATTAAGCATCTTCATAATAACGATGTGGGTAACAACGGGTATGCTAGGTTTCTCGTAAAATTATGGTATAGATTGAGAACACCGCACGGTCTATAGAATTGAATCCTGCAGAAACGTAACAAACAAATTCAATACCAATAATTGAAAAAAGCAAAGTTTAGTTAACAGTTTTATTATATTTGCGTTTTGTTAATTGGACTTTGTCTCATAGTTGCTTATTAAGAATCCGTCAGAATCGCGTCCATTTTTAGGAGTCTACACTTCCGCTCGTAATTTTGCAACGCATTTTCAATGTCCGGATTAAAAAATTCTGGCAAACAAATTTTTAAGCAAACCACCGGATTTTTCACTCCGTCATTTTCGGCTGTGCCACATTTTTGCAGCCATATTTTCCGCAGAGACACGTCCCTTGGGAAACGGAAATATTTTACATGTTCCCCCTCATTGGGGTTTTTATACGGTCGCAATCTTTTGTCGTTATTAATTTTACACCCCATCACGATACAATTCACCATTTTCACTTCTTTCGCGTAAACTGCACGCGGCGGTCCTATGGTTTGCACACGCATCATGGCTGCTCTCTTCAAACTATCTCTCTCTCTCTCCCTTCACTCTGGTTGCGGTAAAGCTGCTGTGTTATTGTAAGACTTTCAGTCAATTCATAACTTGTTTTCAAATAGATTGTCACAATCCCTTACTTAACGGTACCTTAACAGATTTGTACACATATTAAACCTGATTAAATGGAATATATTGTTTTTTTTTTGTTTGTTTGTTTGTATTTTAGTTTTTATAAATTTATGATATTAAAGTGTGTGATTGCCTTCCTCCACAAAAGCAGCGATGTAGGAACGGGTTATTTTCAGATTTTACGTTAATATATTTTTGGTACTGGGACCGGATGTCGAACACTCAAATTGCGAAGTACATGTGTAAGGAATTCACCCATGAATCGAACAATTTGCGCGACACTACCAGTTTTCAGCCAAAATTTTACAAATGCAAGAAGAAGTTGGTGTAGGTAATTTCGAAAATCGTTCGCGACGGAATCAAAACGTATGAAGTGACAACAAGTGCTACAAAAGCTTACTTGACTCAAACTACCACGCGGCTAACACATCACGACACGATTTTTGAATTTACGAAGGAAAAACTTGAAACACGAAAGAATTGCAGATATACTGCCGTAGAATAGAATCGAAGAAAAAAAAAAGAATATGGGAAAAGTCCCATAGTTTGGGCGCCACTTGTCACAATCCCGACCACGCGCGCAAACCCGAGGATCCGAGATCGAGTGCCCCACCATTTTGGACGCTCCTCGGCCACGGATGCTTAGTGCGTACACGCGCCGCCGGACCTGCTACCAAGACGACCGCATAGTGGCGGTCCCGATTTTACATTTTTCCGCGACTAGCTCACCGAGTCGTGGGTTTTGGACAAAAAGAAGAATCACCAGAACCGCGTTCGAACACCCGCCACCCATGTTCAAGAAAACAATCACATCACTTATAGGTTAATTTTATTCCATTTTTGTGTTTTCGTTTTAATTAATCGTGACAAACTATACAAGTATAAACTATTTATGAAGTTTTCACCAATCGATTGTTTTTGCAATCACTTATCATCGGGGTAAATTAAACATAGAAATTCGATAATAGTTATGAGATAATCACGTTACGAAAAGAAATTCCTAACCACACTTTATGCTGTTCATGTGTTCGTATTTCACTCCTCTTCAGATTCTAGCTACGTGCACCGTTGCTTCGCCTTCTCCACACACTTCAGAACTCGTTTTCACGTCGCTTCGCTAACTAGGCCTTCTTGAAGCGGACGGCCAAATGCTCCAATTGCTAGCCACATTAAATCTTCGCGAACTTTGAATTCATTGGTAAAACCGATATTGCTAAGTTTCGTTGATTCTAGCTGGCGAGCTGTTTCTTCCGTCTTTTTAAGCAGAATCCTTCTCGCTAAATTTCGAAAATGCATGTCCTATAACATACTCACTCGCTTCTGTGTGAAACCATGTTTAGAACTAACAACAATGACACCTCGATCAGGAACAAATCGCAAAATATCGGCAGAAATAGATTTTTGAAATTATTTGTGCACACGCTCCTCCTTTGCCTCTTCTCTCAGTTAATTTTCTTTTTCGTGGTCTTTTCAGCTCAACTTTAAAATTTATGTATCAAATTTCAACTTTACCAAAATTCCGAGACGTCCGTCTCGTTCGCCAGACTCCTCCGAACTCTCCCATACACCCTATTTCCGGCATCTCCAACATTCAAAAGCTACTTTTTCGCGTAGCGTGGTGTGATCGATCCTCGTATTCGCGAAAGCTTGAGCACGATCCGAGGGTGGGAGCGAGATGACGCGTTTGAATAGCTTTGTCGGAACTTGGCGAGCTTTACATTGTCAAATAGTCATTACCAGGTAGGTAGTTATAAGCTTTAGTTATTTCGGGCAGAAACGGCGCGAAGATAATTTGAATTTACTTTATGGTACGTCACAAGATCACTTCAGTTTCTTCAACTCGTTTGTGTGTTATTTGTGGAATAATGTTTACACAACTATTTTTAACATAACCCAACTTTTTTTACATAATATTTTCAACGATTTTATTTCCTTTTTGTTTCACAGAATTAAGAGTTATCAATAAAAGTTGAATTTCCGTAAGGCATTGCAGGAAGAAGTTTACCGCGTTTAACAACGTCAGGTGTATTTCTGAAGTTGCTGGGTCGTAACAAGGCCCAGGATCATTAATCCATTCCTTTGTCTTTATTTCTGATGGAATTTCGCTTTCCTGAAGAAATTGGATGTCAGTAAAATCCAATTCTTCTTCCCTTTCCATTTAAATTTTACAAATTTATGTATTTACAACAGGGTATAACGTAGAAGCACACTTTGAATGACTATTGGCTATTTTGTGTTGGGCTCTTTCCCTTTTTATATAATTTTAATGTTTATTTTATAAATTCCTTAAGGGTAACTTAATATTATAATTACTATAATTTTGTATTCAGCCCATCTCTAATCTTTATTTATTATTTCCTACTTATATCTATATCTTTCATATAAGGGCAATTGTTTACGTTATGCCGATCTGATTTGCACATTTCGCAATAGTACAACCTTTCATATTTTATCTTATCTGTGAAATTTCCGGTAATTGGCATTTTGGTTATTTTGAACTTCACTTGACCCGATCAAATTTCAAATGCAATGTTATTATTGTTGTGGTTTTGTGATATGCAAACTTTAAACAAAAACGGAAGTGATTCAGAGTTTAGGTATTTGGAGTAATATATTTTGGATATGACTCAGAATATTGTCTCTTGTTGCGAAATAGGAGATGACGTCATAGGTATTTCCTGGGATATGACTCCTCTCTCCTTAGGATGCGTGTCCTCGCGCAAAGTATTAATTTTTATTTTAATGTTAGAGTTTGTTCTGAAAAATTTGAAATATATCATTATAGTAACTGCAAGAATGATAAAGACAATTAGTGCGTTGGTTGTAAAATTATTCTTTTCCTTATAGGTAATGTTTTTGATTACATTTGGTAGGATAATATTATTATTGCTTACATTTTCCTTATTAATAAAAGTTATACCATAAATGCTTAATTTACAATTTACAAACTTAATTATATTGTGATTCTTTATACTAATTCTTTGATCGTTACAATTTTGATATAACGTGGTTTGATTTAGATTTTTTGTTATTATTACATTTTCTGTTATTCTTTGAATGCTAGATTGTTTATTTGTTTTCATAGTACAATTGTGAGGTTCGTCTAATACGTTACTGATACATGAATCGTTTATTTTGAATAGCTTGCTTTCTTCTATTTCGTAATTGGATACAAATACTTTATTGCTGGTAGTTAGGATTTCTGGATATGGTGTTACTAGTTCTAAATGGTTTTTGTTGGAAATTGGGATGATGAAAATTTTGTAATATTGTTTATTTGTAAAATTGGGGATTTGAACAACAATCAATATGCTACTGATACTTTGATGTTTGTTAGGTGTTCTACGTTGACTTGGAAATGTTTTATTTCATCAATGGTAAGAACTTTTAATGGTGATAGCAATACTATTTCTTCGATTTCCATTAGAGAGTCCAAAAGTGTTTGCAGATTTTCTTTTACCAGAAAATAAGTTTCAAAATCAAATAATTGTTTTGTAAAAACGGAATTTTCGCTTTGTAATTGATTAATTTTAGCAATGATTATATCTTGCTGTTTATTAATATGATTGGCTAAGTTTTGAATATTGTTATTTATTTGTTGGTTGATATGAATTTGTTTTTCGTTATTATCAACGAAAGATTTCATATTTGTTTCAATTTTATTAAAATTTCTTTCTATGTATTCGCGATCATTATCATCCATCACACCACCAAACCATTTCAAAAAGGATCCGTAAGGACTGAATATTGTTCTTCCGAATCTATGGGGTTCTAATGTAAATAGCTTTTCTTCAATTTTTTGAATTAGCATGTATATGCTGGGGAATTTTTTGAGTACGTCAGGCGAAGTTGTATTTTCAATATTTAACATTATGTTTTCATATTTTTGTAAGTGAATTACATGGATTACTGTGGAGAAATTCTGAATAATGGGTATTTCTCCCGTTCGTATTAGGGTGTATCCGTTTCCTTGAGGAATTTCGGTTACTTAGATGTGTTGTTCTGATATAGTTGATTCTAAGCAAATTAACAAGAAGATGATGATATCTGCGGGATAGATGTTTGGAATTTTTTACGTTTCATGCAGAGTTTTTTGTTTGTAGGTTTGTGATTTGGTTTTGTAATAAAAGGTCTGTCGTGTCTTTTCCGTTTGAAATTATTTTTGATATATTTGGGGTTAACTTCTGAGTCCTGTCTATTTTCGTTTTTATTATTCATAGTCCTTTCCTGTTTTTTTAATTATCCTGTCTCTTATCTTTGGATATTCGGAAGCTGAGATAATGCCATTATTTAATGCTATTGGTTTTTGATTAGTAGTTGAATGAATTGTATTATTATAGTATTTCATTATTTCATTAATGTCTATTGAGGATGGAGCCATTTTAGTTTCGGTTATTTTAATTCTGACGTGTTCGTTTAATGTATTGTGTAATCTTTCTATGTCTGCGTTTCCTGTTTTTATTCCGGGAGTTGTGCAATGTAATGTTACTCCTTCGTTCTGACGAAAGTTTTCTAGGTTGTTGGCAAGAGCACTTTCGTTATCTGTTATTATATGTTTTGGTTTACCGCAAGTTGCCAAATGTTGATTAAGAGCTGATTGAATGTCTATCCAATTTCTTGATTTTAATGCTATTGCTTGGCCAAATTTCGAAAATTTATCTATTCTTGTTAAATAAAAATGATTTTTATCAAGGAACTAGATATCCATGTGAATAGTTTCGTGGGGCTTTTCCGGTGTGGATGGTTTTTTAAATGGTATTTATTTACTAAGTTGACATGTATGGCAATTATTGATTACTTTTGCTATTTCTGCTTTTAATTTGGGATGATAATATTTTGTTTTTATTTCTTTATATACTTCTTCGATTCCTTTATGGTTATTTGCTTTATGTTCCTTTAATATTTCCTGTTGGATTTGACCTTTATCGGTGCAATCAAAAAGGAACGTAATTACATTTTATAATCTTTAGTTTGGAATGGGTACCATTCCATTTCAAATATTCATTTTGAAATTGGGTATATATCACGAGGTTGGGGATATATACTGCCATGAGCCCCTTCCTAGGAGTATGGTTATTTAAAATGTACTGCAAATATTTACCGTCTATCTCTCTTGAGATGCAGACTGTTCGAAGTTTTCCGAAGTATTTTTTTTTTTTAATTCTATTTTCCTTGCCTTCCTTTATTATTAATTGATTATTGAACATATTTAGTTACCCTTCTGATATGGGTATATATTCTAAATTATCCTCGTTTGTTGAGAAGCAAAGTTATCGTACGTCAATAGGCTCACCGCGCATGCGTGAGCGAAACCCAGTATTAAGACGCCGGAGCGCAATACTTGCGTCACCGGTAATTTTGAGTTAGTTGGTCCGTGACTGTTGCCCACGAGAGACGTGTGCAATAAGAACTTCCTTTATGTAAAACAAATAAAGCGTACTCATATATATTCAAAGTTAACTTTCTCTTCCAACATATCGTCCCTCTGTCCCTTCGATAATCACAACAGGTTATGGGCCCAGGCAAGCAGCCTGCGTAACAACCGATTACCGAAGTCAGAGAACGACAGAGAGAAAACGGTTATCTCGATTTTTTCCCTTGGCGGTCGACATGGAGTCGCCAGTGTAGTGTACCGGTAAACGCGTACGGGAAAATAATCGAACGAAAATGGCGCAATCAACTCTGATATAGCACACCAAGAAGTTTGATGGCTCGAATTTTCAAGCGTGGAAATTTCGAATGAACTCGATGCTTATCGCGAACGCGTTACAAGACGTCGTTACGGGTGCGCGAGTGACGCCGGCAGACGCAAACTCGGCCGATGGCAAAGAGTGGGTGAAAGACAACGCGACGGCCATGTGTGCATAGTTTCCTCGTCGATAGAGGATTCTCAGCTCGACTGATGCTCAACTGCACTACAGCGAACAAATGTGGGGCAAATTGGTGATAATTCACGAGCAAAAATCAGCGTCAAACAAGATGCTCTTGCTACAGAAGTTTCACGGACATCGCATGAGTCCAAACGAGTCGGTTGTACAACACGTTTCCCGCGTACAAAGCATGGCGTCTCGACTGAAGGATCTGGGAGAAGCGGTTTCGGGCACGGGCATAATGGCGAAGGTAATTGGCAGCCTACCGGTAAAGTATAATACTCTCCAGACAGCATGGGACAGTGTACCGGAAGAAAGTCAAACCCTTGACAATCTACTAGAACGTTTATCGAAGGAAGAAAGAAGACTTGAAGGTGACGATGACGTCACTCGAGCGTTAGCCGCTGTTAGTCTTGACGGGAACAAGAAAAAAAGGTTCGCCGCGAATCAAAACAATAACACTGAGAAAAACCGCGAAAGTATAAATACGAGTGTCGAGTGTTTCTATTGTAAAAGAAAGGGGCATCTAGCTCGCGATTGCTGGAAAAAGAAAAGGGACAAGAACAATGCCGGTGAAAACCCTCGCGAGTGTGCGTTCGTCGCTTCGACAAGTGAACAAAAACAGCGACAAGTGAAATCGGAAACAGTGCCGAGTAGCGAGGTCATAGAACGACTCATGGCAGTCGGCACAAGTGATGTCTGGATTACCGACAGCGGTGCGTCCAGGCATATCACTTACCAACGGGACTGGTACAGTGAGTTCAAACCAAGCAGTGGCGATTCGATATTGCTCGGGTACAATGGCGTGTGCGACATTACCGGTAGTGGCACTGTGCTCATCGATAGACTAGTGAACAAAAAATGGTGTGAAGATCGAATCGAAACCGTGCTCTACGTTCCAAAGATTCGAAAGAACTTAATTTCAGTCGGCGTATGCACTGGAAAACTAGTAACAATTAACCGTGGCGGTGAAGTTTTCGGTGTCGGTGTGCAACAAGACAATCAGATTTACCAAATGCTCTTTAAAGCGAGAAAACCAAGTGTTGCGAGAGAAGCAAATGTGTCAACTGTCAACTTGCGTGTCTTGCACGAACAAATGTGACACGTAAACAACAAAGTCTTGCACGAAATGACGCAAAAAGGGCTAATTCGAGGTGTCAAATTAGCGAACATTGATTATTGATTCTTCTGTGAATCGTGTGCTTTCGGAAAAGCACACAGGCTACCGTTCAAAAGGAACGAGACAAAAAGGAACACAAAACCGGAAGAATACATACATTCGGACGTATGCGGACCATTCTCAACAGAGTCCATCGGTGGTGCAAGATTCTGGATAACCTTCAAGGATGACGCATCGGGATTTCGGTATGTTTACTTCATGAAACACAAGTCTGATGTTTCGAAATTTTCAAGAAATACGAAAGGTTGATCGGCAACAAATTCGGCAAGCCGATGAAGGTGTTACGTACGAACAATGGACGAGAGTATTGCAACCGTGAAATGAGGCAATATCTCGAGGCTCTTGGTATCGAGCTGGTAAACACGGCACCTTACACTCCTCAGCAGAACGGGAAAGCCGAGCGCGACAACAGAACGATCATCGAGAATGCGCGCAAGTTATGTTTTTGCCACTTTGAAATAATACAATAAAAAACACTATTTTGTTATTTCGACAACACTTTTTATTAAATTCAATTTAATGTAAGACACTTTTTATTAATTTCACCGCGAACAATCTTCTTCACTCTAGAATAAAACTTAGACTCGCTTATACTGCAATACGCTATCTTATTTATGGGCTGCTGTTGTTTAGATTAAAATGATCTTATTTGCAACTACTAAAAGTGATTTTATGTCTGTGTCAATTCATTGTCCACAGCTCATTCACTTTGACATTATTTATGTTTGAGGTACTTAGATTTGCGAAATCAATTAAATCATAATGATTTCGGTTCAATCAATCCAATTCTGTCATGACTAAGCATAATGGGTTTGATTGTTTATATCAAATGGAATTGGAATAATAGATGAGTCATATCAACATAAATAATTACATGACTCATAATTTTTGTGGAAAGAATGTTAATAGAGATGTACGTGGCTTAGGAATAGCGGAAAATGAAAATGTCAGAATCAGTTACAGGTGTAGTATTTGATATTACAGGTGTAATATCTGAGATTACATGTGTAACTCGCACGATGATAACGGCAAAGAAACTTCCTCTGTCACTATGGGCGGAAGCAGTCGGTACAGCAGTGATCGTGCTCAACCGAGTTCTGGCTACCGGTAAAGAGAAAACGCCATACGAGATCTGGTTTGGAAAAACACCGGATGTATCCCATTTTCGAGTGTTCAGATCGGATGCGTACATGCATATCGACAAACAATTTCGCAAGAAGTTAGATCCAAAGGCTACAAAGTTGATCTTAGTTGGGTATCAGAACGACTCGATGAATTACTGTTCGTACAATCCACAGAACAAAAAAAATATATGTATCGCGAGACGTCACAATCAACGAGAAATTGCAACGTGGGGCAGAAAAATGAAAAGAATTCGAATACATTCTTCCAGCGGACGAAAACGAAGATGTGGCAGAATCCGTCGAGCAGTTACGCGTGCGCGCGTGACGCCGGCAGACGCAAACTCGGCCGATGGCAAAGAGTGGGTGAAAGACAACGCGACGGCCATGTGCATAGTTTCCTCGTCGATAGAGGATTCTCAGCTCGACTGATGCTCAACTGCACGACAGCGAACAAATGGGCAAATTGGTGATAATTCACGAGCAAAAATCAGCGTCGAACAAGATGCTCTTGCTACAGAAGTTTCACGGACATCGCATGGATCCAAACTAGTCGGTTGTACAACACGTTTCCCGCGTACAAAACATGGCGTCTCGACTGAAGGATCTGGGAGAAGCGGTTTCGGGCACGGGCATAATGGCGAAGGTAATTGGCAGCCTGCCGGTAAAGTATAATGCTCTCCAGACAGCATGGGACAGTGTACCGGAAGAAAGCAAACCCTTGACAATCTACTAGAACGTTTATCGAAGGAAGAAAGAAGACTTGAAGGTGACGATGACGTCACTCGAGCGTTAGCCGCTGTTAGTCTTGACGGGAACAAATAAAAAAGGTTCGCCGCAAATCAAAACAATAACACTGAGAAAAACCGCGAAAGTATAAATACGAGTGTCGAGTGTTTCTATTGTAAAAGGAAGGGGCATCTAGCTCGCGATTGCTGGAAAAAGAAAAGGGACAAGAACAATGCCGGTGAAAACCCTCGCGAGTGTGCGTTCGTCGCTTCGACAAGTGAACAAAAACAGCGACAAGTGAAATCGGAGACAGTGCCGAGTAGCGAGGTCATAGAACGACTCATGGCAGTCGGCACAAGTGATGTCTGGATTACCGACAGCGGTGCGTCCAGGCATATCACTTACCAACGGGACTGGTACAGTGAGTTCAAACCAAGCAGTGGCGATTCGATATTGCTCGGGTACAATGGCGTGTGCGACATTACCGGTAGTGGCACTGTGCTCATCGATAGACTAGTGAACGACAAATGGTGTGAAGATCGAATCGAAACCGTGCTCTACGTTCCAAAGATTCGAAAGAACTTAATTTCAGTCGGCGTATGCACTGAAAAAGGTTTTGATGTTTTGTTTAGAGGAAAACTAGTAACAATTAACCGTGGCGGTGAAGTTTTCGGTGTCGGTGTGCAACAAGACAATCAGATTTACCGAATGCTCTTTAAAGCGAAAAAACCAAGTGTTGCGAGAGAAGCAAATGTGTCAACTGTCAACTTGCGTGTTTTGCATGAACAAATGGGACACGTAAACAACAAAGTCTTGCACGAAATGACGCAAAAAGGGCTAATTCGAGGTGTCAAATTAGCGACCATTGATTATTGATTCTTCTGTGAATCGTGTGCTTTCGGAAAAGCACACAGGCTACCGTTCAAAAAGAACGAGACAAAAAGGAACACAAAACCGGGAGAATACATACATTCGGACGTATGCGGACCATTCTCAACAGAGTCCATCGGTGGTGCAAGATTCTGGATAACCTTCAAGGATGACGCATCGGGATTTCGGTATGTTTACTTCATGAAACACAAGTCTGATGTTTCGATATTTTCAAGAAATACGAAAGGTTGATCGGCAACAAATTCGGCAAGCCGATGAAGGTGTTACGTACGAACAATGGACGAGAGTATTGCAACCGTGAAATGAGGCAATATCTCGAGGCTCTTGGTATCGAGCTGGTAAACACGGCACCTTACACTCCTCATCAGAACGGGAAAGCCGAGCGCGACAACAGACCGATCATCGAGAATGCGCGCAAGTTATGTTTTTGCCACTTTGAAATAATACAATAAAAAACACTATTTTGTGATTCCGACAACACTTTTTATTAAATTCAATTTAATGTAAGACACTTTTTATTAATTTAATGTGAAACAGTTTTTATTAATATTACCGCGAACAATCTTCTTCACTCTAGAATAAAACTTAGACTCGCTTATACTGCAATACGCTATCTTATTTATGGGCTGCTGTTGTTTAGATTAAAATGATCTTATTTGCAACTACTAAAAGTGATTTTATGTCTGTGTCAATTCATTGTCCACAGCTCATTCACTTTGACATTATTTATGTTTGAGGTACTTAGATTTGCGAAATCAATTAAATCATAATGATTTCGGTTCAATCAATCCAATTCTGTCATGACTAAGCATAATGGGTTTGATTGTTTATATCAAATGGAATTGGAATAATAGATGAGTCATATCAACATAAATAATTACATGACTCATAATTTTTGTGGAAAGAATGTTAATAGAGATGTACGTGGCTTAGGAATAGCGGAAAATGAAAATGTCAGAATCAGTTACAGGTGTAGTATTTGATATTACAGGTGTAATATCTGAGATTACATGTGTAACTCGCACGATGATAACGGCAAAGAAACTTCCTCTGTCACTATGGGCGGAAGCAGTCGGTACAGCAGTGATCGTGCTCAACCGAGTTCTGGCTACCGGTAAAGAGAAAACGCCATACGAGATCTGGTTTGGAAAAACACCGGATGTATCCCATTTTCGAGTGTTCAGATCGGATGCGTACATGCATATCGACAAACAATTTCGCAAGAAGTTAGATCCAAAGGCTACAAAGTTGATCTTAGTTGGGTATCAGAACGACTCGATGAATTACTGTTCGTACAATCCACAGAACAAAAAAAATATATGTATCGCGAGACGTCACAATCAACGAGAAATTGCAACGTGGGGCAGAAAAATGAAAAGAATTCGAATACATTCTTCCAGCGGACGAAAACGAAGATGTGGCAGAATCCGTCGAGCAGTTACGCGTGCGCGAGTGACGCCGGCAGACGCAAACTCGGCCGATGGCAAAGAGTGGGTGAAAGACAACGCGACGGCCATGTGCATAGTTTCCTCGTCGATAGAGGATTCTCAGCTCGACTGATGCTCAACTGCACTACAGCGAACAAATGTGGGGCAAATTGGTGATAATTCACGAGCAAAAATCAGCGTCGAACAAGATGCTCTTGCTACAGAAGTTTCACGGACATCGCATGGATCCAAACTAGTCGGTTGTACAACACGTTTCCCGCGTACAAAACATGGCGTCTCGACTGAAGGATCTGGGAGAAGCGGTTTCGGGCACGGGCGTAATGGCGAAGGTAATTGTGAAGTGAAGTCTACAGAAAATTTCAATTTTCCTCTAAATAACAAATGGAACTAAACTTACTCTGGCTGATGACGAGCGCTCTTCACCGCTGGAAATGTCCTAAAAATCAAAAAAAAAAATACGGTGGCCTAACTTCACTCACTAGGCGTTCTTCTTTTCTTTTTCATACAGGTCTTACTCAGTTGTTACCAATACCTTTTAAACGCGAATAAATGTTATTCTTCCTTATAGAGAATTACACCGAACAATATGCGAAAAGCTTGCGTTATTGAATATGACTTTTTCCGTTAAAAAACTGCTCAACAATGATCTGCTGTTCTAATACCTATGATACTATTATGGTAACACATAAAAGAATTAACTGGATCAGATTAAGTATTTAATTAAAGAACCATAAATCATACCATAAATTAATAATAATTATTTGTGGCATCTTTCAGGCCAAAAATGTTCGTGTAATCGAGCATAGAACCTGTTTAATACTATAACATTTGTCAGGCACTATTTTTTTTGATAAATATCGTATAACAACGCATAACATTTTTTTTTGTCGTATTACTAATATAAATGACCTTAGAAGGATTGGCAAAATCTTATCATGTCAGGAATGTATGTTGTATTTTTCCACTGGCTTTTCGTTGTAGTATTTCTATGCATTGCTTATCCTCTGACGACTGGAGCCTCGTTTCTAATTAATTCGATTTTAAATTACAAGAGTGATGATCACCCAATAGTTATGCGAACGAAACGTCAGAACATATAAGCCGGTCAAATTGAGCTTGGCGAGTATGTTTGCAGGTTACAGTTGAGCACGTGCTGTCCGCACCGATCACTAGTTCATGTATAATTTTTTTCACTTTGAAGCAGTTTCGTAACACATGGCACTAAGGAACATTACACTATTTCAATTATTTTTAATCAAAATCCGTAAGATGTTCGCTATCACAAAGCACTCCCTTTTATCACCACTAATTTTTCGGGACTCTTTTTGTCTTCCGTCAACCTTTTCACCGGTCGCCCGACACCAAAAAAGCAGAACCTCCCTTTGCTTCCAAAAACCCGACTTGGTTGATTCACCTTCCAACATCCACTCCTATTTCACGCGATCTTTCTTTTTTCAAAAATTAAAACCCGCCTTACTACATCGTCCTTCCAAAATCAACTGCCTCGGCGACTTTCAGTTTTTTTCTTCCACTCCCTTCCCTATTTTTGGGGCCGGGTGCAAAAGGTCCCGCTGGCTTCCAGTTGGATGCAGATTCCAGATCTTTCCTAGTTGCTAGGTCGCATCAGCCCGCTACTGTCTAGAGATGACAAAAGGTGTGACATTATTCAAACTAAATTTAAAAAAAAACATGTGGCAATTTATTCGCAACATCCGTGGGGACGACCTCGACCCAGGAGATAAGTCTCATTGCCGGGCTGAGATTAAATGTTAAGGACGAATATCTTGTGCGTGGTAAATGCCTAGGGAACGTCCCTGGTCATCTTCCAACTCATATGCCACTGTGCCTACCCTTCGTGTTATTTTTGCTGCCACGAATTTTGGAGCTAATTTGGCAGCAAAATGATTTACAGCGTTGCTTAGGACATGGTTTCTCACCCAGACTCTCTGACCTAGCGAGAAGTTGCGTGTTTTACAGCGCAAATTGTACGCGCGTGCCCCCTTAGAGTGTGCCTCTGCCAGCCTTTCCTGCACCCGGTCTTGAACCAGCCGCAATCTGTCGCCATTTGAGCGGAGCATAACCTCGCCGTCCTCAAATGCGTGGAGTCTTCGGAGCAGACCATAATCCGAACCATGTTGGATAGGCTGGTATCCGAACATAAGGAAATGCGGTGAAAACCCCATGGAGTCATGCACAACGTTTCGAAACGCGGAGCAGGACTCTGCGAGATGTTCATCCCATTTCCTATGATCGTCCCCTATATAGGCTCGGATCGCCGACAGTATGCCCGTTCTGAAGCGTTTGCTTAAGGGGTGTAAAGTGGAGTTCGGCAGTGTTGTACTCCAAACTCATCCAACATCCGAGTGAACACATTCGAAACGAACTGAACTCCATTGTCCGAATGCAGAACTTCTGGTACTCCAAAAGTGAGAAAAATTTCGTTTTTTATGTATTTGGCGACAGCTTCTCCGGTGGCCTTCGGTAGTGCTTTCAGCCAAATAAACTTGGTGTAGTGATCAAGCACTACAAGTAGTTGGGTATTCCCAGACCTTGAGCGTGGGTATGAACCAAGAAAGTCTACGAACAATCGCTGTAAAGGTCTACAGGTTTCCCTGGGTGCTCCAAGTGGTGGTCTCATGGTGAAATTAGGTGGCTTAATCTGCTTGCAGGTTTCGCAGGCTCTCATATAATTGGCAACGCCCTGCCGTAATCGAGGCCAGTAATAATATCTTTGTAAGATCTCGATGGTCTTCTTTATTCTTGCGTGAGAACCTCATGGATCATCATGAGCGCGAGCTATAAGATTCCCTTTGTGGTTCTCTGGGATCCACAATTTCGTTCTGGGAATGTCATTTTGAAGGATTCCTTTCGGTCTGGTGTGAAGATAAACACGCCCGTCGGTGGTGGACACATTCTGGAAGCTTGCGGGGTTCTTTTTGATTTGCGCGATCAAATCCGTATACTCAGGGTCCAAAAAAACTGAGTCAGGGATCACCTCATCGATATCGTGCTGTTTGGAGTTATCTATGCCTGGAGGCGATTCAACCGCACTAGCTTCACATGCGCGTGACAAGGCGTCCGGGACAATGTTTTGTGTTCCCTTCCGGTGCTCAATAGTGAAGTCAAATCCCTGTAACTTCAAACTCCACCTAGCCAATCTGCCAGATAAATCTTGCTGGCTCATGAGCCACTTTAAACTGGCATGATCGGTGATGATGGTGAAAGGCAACCCCTCGATGTATGCTCGAAATCTCTTAACACTTTGCACAGCTGCTAAGCACTCTAATTCCGTGATGCTATAGTTGCGCTGGGCCGTGTTCAATTTCACAGACATGAATGCGATGGGATGCTCTCCACCATCATCATCCTTTTGGAACAGCACACTGCCAATGCCCGTAGTGCAAGCATCGCACTGGATATAGAAAGGCCGACCGAAATCGGGATTAGTTAGAACTGGAGCAGTAACAAGATGCTGCTTAATAGCTTGGAATGCTTTATTAGCGGCGTCTGTCCAATGGAACGCCCGCTTCGCCTTGAGTAAGTCTGTTAAAGGACTCGCCAAGGACGCAAAATTTGGGATAAACCGCCGATACCAGATTGCCATGCCCATGAACCGCCGGATGTCCTTCACCGTTTTGGGTACTGGGTAAGTTAGAATGCTCGCTACCTTCTCAGAATCAGTTTTCAGAGTTCCGTCACTAACCACATACCCAAGATATTTAATTTCTTTTTGCAGGAATTTACTTTTTTCCACGTTGATTGTCAAGTTTGCCTTCCGCAATAATTTTGACACTGTGGAGAGTAATTCCATGTGCTCATCAAAGGTGGAACTTGTTACGAGCAAGTCATCGAGATATACAAATATCTTGTCATGTAGTTGGTGAGGGATGACCTTGTGCATCAATCTACACATTGTCTGAGGAGCATTACAAAGGCCAAAAGGCATGACCGTGAACTGGTATAACGGCCTGCCGGGAACAGTGAACGCTGTTTTCTCCCGAGAGCTTGTGTCCAAGGGTATCTCCAAAAATGCGTCCTTCAAGTCTAAACTGGTGATATATCGAGTAGCTTGAAGACGTGCCAAGAGTCCTTCGATCAATGGTAAGGGATAAGCGTCTTTAACAGTAACTTTGTTAAGTCGTCGGGCATCAAGACATAATCTCACCTTTCCAGGTTTCCGGACTATCGTCACAGGGGAACTCCATGCGCTGTGACTTTCTTCTATTACGCCTAAGGACAGCATTCGATCTAGCTCATCGTTTATCAGAGCTTGAATGACAGGAGATACGGCGTAATGTCTCTGTTTCATAGGCTGGGCAGTACCAGTGTCTATGTGATGTGACAACAAATCCGTTTTGTTCAGTCCTAAGAGGTTGAAGGAGGGAAAATCTTTCTTTATTAGGTCAAGTTTAGTGGATTCCCGGGGAAGCAACTTATGAAACGCACATTTCGAGGATTCCGTCACCGCATTGATGGTAGGCAGTGATATGGGTGAAATTTTAAAGGCGTCCCAAAAGTCTACTCCTAGGTATAATGGGTTTGTTAGGGGCGGTACAACCAAGAAGCGGATCATACGCATGCGATTATTAAAGCGCACTAGGCTATTAACGTATCCTAAAACGGCAACGCCATCTCCTGATGCAGTTTTGACCGTGGCTTTTAGAGGATGCATGCGTAAGCCAAGCTCGCCAATAAGCTTCAGCCCTGTAGAACCAAAGATACTAACACTGGCCCCGCTATCTAACATACCTAATATTTTTCGCCCTTTTATCTCTATCTCAGCAAAAGGTCGATTGTTTCCCGCAGGGGTAATTATCGACTCAAGGCAGGATTTTTTTAAGAAACTTCGGGTTTTCAGATAATTATACGACCGCTTGAATCGTGAAGCGTGAGGTTCGGTGGTTGTACTTGTGGTTGGGACTGTATTACTGTCCGACGTTTGGACAGCAACGTCACAGAATGAACGGTCAGCACTTACTGTCGGCGCCGTAGTTCCGGGTCGGTGTTCGAGGCGGTCTCCGTTGTGGAGGATTGTTGAGGTCTGAGATGAGGAGGAGTTTACAGAGTCCCCATATTCTGCACACTCCGACCAGCGTTTCCCGCACACTTGGTGCATCTTGGTTTGACCACCCCCGGAGCTCCACATCCAAAGCATAATTGTCTCTGCACTGGCTGAGAATATTCCATAAATGAATGCCCTATATCCTGGCAGTTCCAAGATACCCGTAAATCCATAGTCGGGCGTGCGCGAAGTGTATTTGTTGATGTTGAGAGTGATGCCATCGCCGGATGATCTCCAGTCTGTCGGTATCTACTTGATGGGGGAGCCAGATAACGGCTCTGAGGGACGATTTCAGCCTGGTATCTGACAATGGCATTTACTTCTTCCTTGGGATCATCATAGTCACTGCAGATTTCCGCTACTGCATTAGAGCGTTTATATTGATTACTTTCCCTGGCCTTACCGTTTGGGTACCACACCGCTTCTATTGCTAGACACCGACGAACCAAAGCCTGGCTTGAATGAAACTCCACACCAGCCAGATGGTTTCTTAAACGGAGATCCATGTTCCGTAGAAGGATGCATTGCATATCAATATCAGGCAGCGTGTGCCTTAGTCGTAATGCTAACGCTTCCAAGGCATCGTGAAAATCTTGGAAAGGTTCACCTGAACGCTGTAAACGAGCATCCATAGCGCGTCTCACATCCACGTCTGACTGTTGAGTCGCAAAATGCTCTTTTAGGGCACTCACTAAGTGGGCCTACACCAGGATTGGCGTTTGCTCTAAATACCGCCAATACCACTCTTCGGCTTGTCCTGCCAGCAACAGATGAAAATCTACGACGAGGGTCTATCTTGACACGCCGTAGTTATCGGCTAGAGTAGTGGCGCGGAAAAGGAAACGGTCAACGTCTGCACCGCGAGAAGATCCGTCAAATCTTAAATTCCATTTAGATGGTGGGAGCGAAATGGACGATCTATTCACCGTAGGGGCCTGTGACGTTTCCAAACGACGATAATTCCTTCTATCACCAGCACTGTCCCCAGGGGGTGTGCTTTGAGCAGAAAATTCTTCAGGATGAACCTCATCTCCTGGCCGATCTCTAGGTGGAGATGTATGTACGCTACGTGGTTGAGTTTCAGTTTCTGTGAGTGACAAGGTCATACGACCTAGCCCCCGGGTAAGACGTTCGAGCCCAGAGTCGTCTGACCTACGTACCGTATTTGGCATTGTGCCTATGATAAATGTCCACAAAGATTACTATATACTACAATCTGCTCGGTATATGCGAGGGACCCAAGAAAAACTAGAAGTCTCTTATCAAACCCAAAAATAATGCTTTTATAGTACACCAAAAATTCCAATAGCCGAAAATTCCAAAATCCAAAAATTCAAATAATTGTAGCCTATTTATGATTAATGATTGTTTCCGACAATATTTTTTTATTTCCGACAATATTTTTTTATTTCCGACAATATTTTTTTTCAGGCTCAGCACCAACATTTACATTGATTGGATTTAATGAAAGGGAAAGGGGTATTAAATGTTAGGAGGAAAAAAAACTTGGATATTTATGAAAATTAATTGAAGACAGAGCTCTTTCCATATTAACCCGGGTGAAGAGGAGCTCTCCCAGAATTGTACTTTTTTCGCAAAGTCCCCTCATGGGCGGACACGGCTGTGTTGAGATCTGCTAAGGATCTAACAACACACCGGATAAAAGACACTGGGAGGTTGGCTCAACACCACGAAAGGTGGACGAGAAATCAAGAATGTCATCTGATTCGAAGTGCTTAGTCTTTGCTAAGCTATCCCGTCGAAGGAGATACAGTAGACACCCACCTGATAGTAGTACTCGCCACCAGATTATATGTTATGGTTCACCCGTCTGATCCAGCCCTAATATCGGGGCTATTAACTCATTTCGACACAATGGGCGCCACCACGACCGCAGTGACCAATATTATAAAAATGATTTTTGAAAGAAGAAGAAGGTGTAACAACATTTAAATAGAAATTGACAAAATTTAATGAAAAAGAAAGTAATTTCAATAACTAAGATCAAACAAATGCAAGATAAGAAGAAAAATAGAACTTACTTGAAAATCTAATGAATTAATTAATTAATTTTAATTTAACTGAATCCGTACAGTCAAATAAAATGCAAGAAAAATCAAATACTGTAGATTAATTCCATCACTATTCAAAACCAAAAGCCATTAGTTTGGGCGCCATTTGTTGCCACCTCAGCGTATTGACACTGCGGCCACGGAAAATTTATTTGAACCTAGCCTTCCACCCCCTGTATAGCGCAACGAAGCCGGCTAAAGCTCAGCGCGTGGGTGTGGTTCTTTAGGAGGTTAGGCTAGGCCCGTTTCGATCCAAATAACATGGACAAGGGATGGGAATCAGGATTGGGTGTTGGTACTGAGCCTGAAGAGAAAAAAACTTAGCACATAATGTGGTTAAACGGAATATATATATTTAAAGTAATTCGAATAAAGCATGACATTATAATAAACTCCTAATAATACAAAAATATAATTCAAAATAATAAGAGAAAAAAATAATGTTTTAAACAAAACTATAATAAAGATAATAATCGAAAAAAAATAATTATGATAAAAAGAAAATTATGATACAAAATAATAATCAAAAAAATAATAATTATGATATAAAAAAAATTATGATAACGAAATAATAACCAAAAAAATATATAATTATGATAAAAAAAACTGTAATAACAAAAGAAGAAGAAAAAACGGAGGAGTGAAGTGAAGTCTACAGAAAATTTCAATTTTCCTCTAAATAACAAATGGAACTAAACTTACTCTGGCTGATGACGAGCGCTCTTCACCGCTGGAAATGTCCTAAAAATCAAAAAAAAATATACGGTGGCCTAACTTCACTCACTAGGCGTTCTTCTTTTCTTTTTCATACAGGTCTTACTCAGTTGTTACCAATACCTTTTAAACGCGAATAAATGTTATTCTTCCTTATAGAGAATTACACCGAACAATATGCGAAAAGCTTGCGTTATTGAATATGACTTTTTCCGTTAAAAAACTGCTCAACAATGATCTGCTGTTCTAATACCTATGATACTATTATGGTAACACATAAAAGAATTAACTGGATCAGATTAAGTATTTAATTAAAGAACCATAAATCATACCATAAATTAATAATAATTATTTGTGGCATCTTTCAGGCCAAAAATGTTCGTGTAATCGAGCATAGAACCTGTTTAATACTATAACATTTGTCAGGCACTATTTTTTTTTGATAAATATCGTATAACAACGCATAACATTTTTTTTTGTCGTATTACTAATATAAATGACCTTAGAAGGATTGGCAAAATCTTATCATGTCAGGAATGTATGTTGTATTTTTCCACTGGCTTTTCGTTGTAGTATTTCTATGCATTGCTTATCCTCTGACGACTCGAGCCTCGTTTCTAATTAATTCGATTTTAAATTACAAGAGTGATGATCACCCAATAGTTCTGCGAACGAAACGTCAGAACATATAAGCCGGTCAAATTGAGCTTGGCGAGTATGTTTGCAGGTTACAGTTGAGCACGTGCTGTCCGCACCGATCACTAGTTCATGTATAATTTTTTTCACTTTGAAGCAGTTTCGTAACACATGGCACTAAGGAACATTACACTATTTCAATTATTTTTAATCAAAATCCGTAAGATGTTCGCTATCACAAAGCACTCCCTTTTATCACCACTAATTTTTCGGGACTCTTTTTGTCTTCCGTCAACCTTTTCACCGGTCGCCCGACACCAAAAAAGCAGAACCTCCCTTTGCTTCCAAAAACCCGACTTGGTTGATTCACCTTCCAACATCCACTCTTATTTCACGCGATCTTTCTTTTTTCAAAAATTAAAACCCGCCTTACTACATCGTCCTTCCAAAATCAACTGCCTCGGCGACTTTCAGTTTTTTTCTTCCACTCCCTTCCCTATTTTTGGGGCCGGGTGCAAAAGGTCCCGCTGGCTTCCAGTTGGATGCAGATTCCAGATCTTTCCTAGTTGCTAGGTCGCATCAGCCCGCTACTTGGCATTGACCTTTCATCCGCATTCCAACTGAAAGCTGCAGACCAAGCAGGAAAAAAATGCAAGGAAAAAAATTACAGGCAGCTCTGGGGATCGAACCGACATCTTCATGGTTCTGAGGCATCGACTCTCCCTGAAGGCTACTGTCTAGAGATGACAAAAGGTGTGACATTATTCAAACTAAAATTAGAAAAAACATGTTGCAATTTATTCGCAACAAAGTCAAACCCTTGACAATCTACTAGAACGTTTATCGAAGGAAGAAAGAAGACTTGAAGGTGACGATGACGTCACTCGAGCGTTAGCCGCTGTTAGTCTTGACGGGAACAAGAAAAAAAGGTTTGCCGCGAATCAAAACAATAACACTGAGAAAAACCGCGAAAGTATAAATACGAGTGTCGAGTGTTTCTATTGTAAAAGGAAGGGGCATCTAGCTCGCGATTGCTGGAAAAAGAAAAGGGACAAGAACGATGCCGGTGAAAACCCTCGCGAGTGTGCGTTCGTCGCTTCGACAAGTGAACAAAAACAGCGACAAGTGAAATCGAAAACAGTGCCGAGTAGCGAGGTCATAGAACGACTCATGGCAGTCGGCACAAGTGATGTCTGGATTACCGACAGCGGTGCGTCCAGGCATATCACTTACCAACGGGACTGGTACAGTGAGTTCAAACCAAGCAGTGGCGATTCGATATTGCTCGGGTACAATGGCGTGTGCGACATTACCGGTAGTGGCACTGTGCTCATCGATAGACTAGTGAACGAAAAATGGTGTGAAGATCGAATCGAAACCGTGCTCTACGTTCCAAAGATTCGAAAGAACTTATTTTCAGTCGGCATATGCACTGAAAAAGGTTTTGATGTTTTGTTTAGAGGAAAACTAGTAACAATTAACCGTGGCGGTGAAGTTTTCGGTGTCGGTGTGCAACAAGACAATCAGATTTACCGAATGCTCTTTAAAGCGAGAAAACCAAGTGTTGCGAGAGAAGCAAATGTGTCAACTGTCAACTTGCGTGTCTTGCACGAACAAATGGGACACGTAAACAACAAAGTCTTGCACGAAATGACGCAAAAAGGGCTAATTCGAGATGTCAAATTAGCGAACATTGATTATTGATTCTTCTGTGAATCGTGTGCTTTCGGAAAAGCACACAGGCTACCGTTCAAAAAGAACGAGACAAAAAGGAACACAAAACCGGGAGAATACATACATTCGGACGTATGCGGACCATTCTCAACAGAGTCCATCGGTGGTGCAAGATTCTGGATAACCTTCAAGGATGACACATCGGGATTTCGGTATGTTTACTTCATGAAACACAAGTCTGATGTTTCGATATTTTCAAGAAATACGAAAGGTTGATCGGCAACAAATTCGGCAAGCCGATGAAGGTGTTACGTACGAACAATGGACGAGAGTATTGCAACCGTGAAATGAGGCAATATCTCGAGGCTCTTGGTATCGAGCTGGTAAACACGGCACCTTACACTCCTCATCAGAACGGGAAAGCCGAGCGCGACGACAGACCGATCATCGAGAATGCGCGCAAGTTATGTTTTCGCCACTTTGAAATAATACAATAAAAAACACTATTTTGTTATTTCGACAACACTTTTTATTAAATTCAATTTAATGTAAGACACTTTTTATTAATTTGATGTGAAACAGTTTTTATTAATTTTACCGCGAACAATCTTCTTCACTCTAGAATAAAACTTAGACTCGCTTATACTGCAATACGCTATCTTATTTATGGGCTGCTGTTGTTTAGATTAAAATGATCTTATTTGCAACTACTAAAAGTGATTTTATGTCTGTGTCAATTCATTGTCCACAGCTCATTCACTTTGACATTATTTATGTTTAAGGTACTTAGATTTGCGAAATCAATTAAATCATAATGATTTCGGTTTAATCAATCCAATTCTGTCATGACTAAGCATAATGGGTTTGATTGTTTATATCAAATGGAATTGGAATAATAGATGAGTCATATCAACATAAATAATTACATGACTCATAATTTTTGTGGAAAGAATGTTAATAGAGATGTACGTGGCTTAGGAATAGCGGAAAATGAAAATGTCAGAATCAGTTACAGGTGTAGTATTTGATATTACAGGTGTAATATCTGAGATTACATGTGTAACTCGCACGATGATAACGGCAAAGAAACTTCCTCTGTCACTATGGGCGGAAGCAGTCGGTACAGCAGTGATCGTGCTCAACCGAGTTCTGGCTACCGGTAAAGAGAAAACGCCATACGAGATCTGGTTTGGAAAAACACCGGATGTATCCCATTTTCGAGTGTTCAGATCGGATGCGTACATGCATATCGACAAACAATTTCGCAAGAAGTTAGATCCAAAGGCTACAAAGTTGATCTTAGTTGGGTATCAGAACGACTCGATGAATTACTGTTCGTACAATCCACAGAACAAAAAAAATATATGTATCGCGAGACGTCACATTCAACGAGAAGTTGCAACGTGGGGCAGAAAAAGGAAAAGAATTCGAATACATTCTTCCAGCGGACGAAAACGAAGATGTGGCAGAACCCGTCGAGCAGCAACAGGAGGAAGAATGCCAGAAAGCTCAGGAAGAACCTGAAAGAAACGAACAACCAGAAGATCCTCAAGAAGAAGATCGAAATCAACCGGATAATGACAGACAACTGCGGGATCGTGCAAACATCCGACGACCGATAAGGTATGAGGTCGATTTCGCTTAATATAATACGCCAAACACATTTCAGGAGGCGATGAAAAGTGCCGAGGCAGGAAATTGGGCCGAGGCGATTCAGGAAGAGTTCGACGCGCACGATCAGAACGAGACGTGGTCAATTCTACCAAGGAAAACGGATCGAAAGCCCATAGATTCGAAATGGGTTTTCAAGGTTATACGAGACAGGTGACATATACTTGTACAAAGCGAGACTGTTCTCACCAGGATTTCAACAAAAGGAGGAACTCAACTACACGGATACCTTCTCGCCAGTCGGCAGATACGACTCGCTGAGAGTTCTATTGGCTATGGTGGCTGAACAGGACTTGGAGCTCACACAGTTTGATGTGAGAACAGTTTTTCTTCACGGCGAGCTGAAGGAAGGGATCTACATAGAAATTCCGGAAGGACTCAACGTCAAGAAAGAAGAAAAACGTGGTTTCGTTTGTAAACTGAACAAGTCCTTGTACGGCTTGAAGCAAACACCCAGGTGCTGGAACGAAAAGTTTCGTGAGTTCTTAGAGAAATATCAGTTTCGCGAAACGGAAGTCGAAAAGTGTATCTTTCAAGGGCGGGCAGACGGTGTAGATGTATTTTTGACGCTTTTTGTAGATGATGGACTCATCGGAGCAAAAACAAGTAAAGCCCTGGAGTCGGTAATCAAATCATTGGGTAACGCCTTCGAAATTACGATCGAAGATGGAAAGTTATTTGTCGGGGTACAAATAGAACGAAATCGAGTAAAGAAAACCATGTTCCTGCATCAAGAAGCGTATGTGAAGAAAATTCTTAATAAATTTAAGATGATCGATGCAAAAGCGGCAAGTGTGCCTGCTGATTCACACGCGCGACTAGTTCCAAACGATCGCGACGATAAAAACTCAAGTACGGTACCGTTTCGAGAAGCAGTGGGCTCATTAATGTTTCTTGTGGCTGTGACGCGGCCGGATATCGCATATTCGGTAATTCAGTTAGTAAATTTCTTAGCAATCACCACGAGAGCCACTGGCAAGCGGTGAAACGAATCTACCGGTACTTGGTCGGAACAACGAAAGTCGGGATAATGTACAAAAGCGGCGGGAGTAACTCGGAGTTACAGGGGTTTTCAGACTCGGATTTCGCAAGCGACATGGAGACGCGTAGATCTACCACGGGGTATGCGTTTTTTCTATCCAATGGGATTGTGACATGGTCGTCCCAACGAAAAAAGCTAGTCACACTCAGCACAACGGAGGCTTAATACGCCGCGGTAGCAGCGGCTGCGAAAGAGGCCATTTGGCTGAGAAAATTGTTAAACGATCTCGGGTGTCTGCCGGTAACTGCGACAGTTCTGCGAGTAGACAATCAAAGTGCAATCCGATTAATCAAAAATTCGGAGTTTCACAGACGAACCCAGCATATAGACATTAAGCATCACTATGTTCGCAAAACTGTGGAGAGTGGAGAAATATCGGTAGAATATGTTCCTACGGATCAGCAGCTAACTGATATATTTACCAAAGCACTTCCAAAGAGACAGTTTCAGCATCTATGTAACGGTTTAGGCATAGGGTCCTCGACGCACTTAAACGGCGGGAGTGTTGAAAAGTAAAGTTATCGTACGTTGATAGGCTCACCGCGCATGCGTGAGCGAAACCCTGTTTTAAGGCACCGGAGCGCACAACTTGCGTCACCGGTAATTTTTAGTTAGTTGGTCCGTGACTGTTGCCCACGAGAGACGTGTGCAATAAGAAGTTCCTTTATGTAAAACAAATAAAGCGTACTCAAATATAAATTCAAAGTTACCTTTCTCTTCAAACCTATCGTCCCTCTGTCCCTTCGATAATCTCAACATCGTTTGCACTGTGGCAGGTTGCTAAGGATTCATTATCATTATTTATTTCCTTACTTACTTCGTTTACATCTATTAAGTCTATTTTATTTATTGAAGGTCTTGATAAAGTATCTGCTACTTGATTTTCTTTTCCTTTTATATACTCAATATCGTAGTTAAATTCCTCTAGTTTTAATTTCCATCGTTGTAATTTCATGTTAGCTTCTTTTAAATTTGCTAGTCATGTTAAGGGTTTGTCGTCCGTTCTGATTGAAAATTTCCTGCCGAAGAGATAGGGTCGAAAGTATTTTGTCGCCCATACGATGGCGAGTAGTTCTTTCTCGATTGTTGAATATCGGATGTCATGGTCGCTAAGGGTGCGTGAAGCATAGCATATAGGGTGACTGTCCTGTGAAACTACAGCACCAATAGCGTAATTAGAAGCGTCTGAGGTGAGAATGGTTTTTTTCTCGAAATCGGGATGTTTTAATATTGGATCTGTTTTAATTTTTCAAATGCATCTACGTAGTCACGATCTTGAGGGTTGATTTTTGTGTCTTCTTTTCAGACGAAGCGTAGGTGTTTTTGCTATTTTAGAGAAATCTTTGATACACTTTCTATAAAATCATACTAGTCCTAAAAATGATTTTATTTGTTTAGTAGTTTTAGGGATAAGAAAATTTTGAATGGATTCTATCTTTTTTGGGTTTGGTTTTATATCTTTTGTGGTAACTATGTGTCCAAGAAATTCAGTTTTTTTTCTAAGGAATTCACTTTTATCAATTTGTATTTTTAGATTGACTAATTTTAAGACATTTAGGACCTTTTTTAGAGATAAAATGTGTTCCTGTAAGGATGTGCTAAATATTATTATGTCGTCCATATAGACGAAACAGATTTTTCCTATATATTCGTTGTAACGATTTTTACTCTTTCCTTCTTCTCCGATCGGGTCTCCGCTGAGACCGACGACGATCGGCGTCACACCGATGTGACAGCTGGACGTGCAGTCCGTGGATTGAGGCAAAGGACTACGTATCGCGCCGAGAATTAGTCCTGCCTCTCACTTGGTGTTTGGGGTTGGTGGCTGCTGGCGGGCTAGCTAGTTCGGTGAGGCGTGCGGTCGAGGGTCTTAAGGTCCAAACAGCAAGTGTCCGAGTTCGTTACACAAACTCAGCCACCTGAAAAGCCCTTGGGTTACGTTTCAATCCACAATCATCAAAAAAAAAATACACAAACCAATAACTCTAACCACTCTATTCTCTACTTTACTCTAAGTCCGCGAGACCGTCTTACCCGAACGCGACTTCTCGTCGGCACACAAATAGACTACCGCGATACAAGAACACTACTTTACCGGAAACACACTCAATATAACAAAATCAAAGCTAACGCGAACACTGTGCCGCGGAAGAACCCGAATCACTACTGAAAACAAAAAAAGAAGGGAGGAACCTGGCGAAACCTCGCCAACCAACGATGTTATAGGCTGGGCCCAGCCTCCTTGTTCCGAACGTTAGCGAAGCTCATTATTCCGCGCTCGGAACGCCATGTCAAATCGAACTACCCGACCTACCTGGTTGGAAGGAAGTCCCGGAAGAAAATCTATGAGTTTATGTGCAATTCATATTTATTTCTTTTTTCTCTAAATTATTTTATATTTTTCATTAAAATTCAAATTAACAAAAGCAAAGGAAACATAAAACAAAATAACAAAAAAATCAATTTAATAATATATGAACCATCTAAATAAGCGAAAAATATTATCATCAATCAAATCATTATCATTGTTCCTATTGTTTTCAAATCGGAATTAATGTTGTGTTGGCAAAATTAAAGTTAACCTAACTTAACTTTTTTTTCTGCAATCGTCTTCATCCCGTTTCAGAATTCATTTCTTCTCCTTGATTAATTTTTCCTTTGTTTTGCCCTGTAGCTTTGGATCGACGGCATGCCTTATTTTTTGGGTTTAAATGTTTGCTGGGTGAGTTTTTTTTTTCTCTCTTGAAAAGTCTATTCTGTTGTTGATGAGTTTCAATTAAATTGCATCCATTTTTGCTGGATCCTAGTGTGCGCCACTTCACAGCAATCACATGTCACTCGTATCGTTGAATACAACACCGTACATAGATCAAAATTAGATATATTTTTCTGTTGAGTTGTGAACGCGAACGAAAAACAAAGGCAGAAACTTGCAAATTGTCAAATGTTCAGATTACAATAACATAGAACACACGTGTCTTAGAATGACTCGAAGAATAATAATTCGACCGAAATTGCTACTTCTTATGGTTGTCCTCACGAAGGATGACCGGGTTTTGTTGACCGACAAAATGTCGCACCGAGTTCACCGTGAGAGATACTTTCTTGCGGTCGAACGGAACCAAGCACATGTGCGGCTTGGACTGAACAACACTTCCACTGAATGAGCGCGTTTCCTTGATCCTTCACTGCCGTCCTAACTACACCTGACGTTAAGGATTAAATGTTTTGAAAATGGGATTCGCGCTTAACATCACGTATCTTTGTTCGATTCTTTCGGAACACACATAGCCTTCATTATATAACCGATATAAATGGAATGCACTGCTAATCACCTCGTGAACACGTTTCGTAAGTCCCAGCTTCACCTATTGCACCGGTGGTCTTGTGGAGAATCCCGCTTAAACTGCCCATTTTCCCGTTCCCAGAACCAGAATCGCGCTGTCGACCCCTTCTGGGAACTTGGAACCTGCTTGTTGCTAACCGGGTTCCCTGTGGTGCGCAACCAGTTTCCCCAGTGGTTCGTTCCTGCATAGCGCTGGATGGTGACGTGCACGATCGAGGTGACGTGATCCAAGCCAGCGCGGATGTGCGAAAGGGCGCATTACATCGTATAGAATGTTATTCATCAACCTTTTCCATTTGAATCAGTCCGTCTACGTTAAGTTCTTGTGTTGTTTTATATACTTCAGATGTAGCGGTCATCCTTTGCAAGTTGTATATGGTTTTGTATGCTTTAGTTAGTAGTCGTGACATGCTCATGAGGTTATTTTTGGTAGTTTGGCTCCAAATTATAATCCCGTATGTAATTCTTGAAATTATGTATGCATTTTTAGTTTGTAATTTATTTTTGATTGAGAAATAGTTGAAACGATGGAGCAAACCAACGATAGCTGCTATTTTTTCCTCATATCATTTATATGCGGTGTCCACGTTAGTTTTTCATCGATTGTTAGTCCAAGGTACTTCATATGTTCAACTCTCTGAAGAGTTTTATTTTCTATTTTTATCAGTGGCTCAATACCAGTTTTATTTTTTTTGTTTAAAGATAATGTATTTGGTTTTGTTCGTGTTTACTAATACATACACAACGTTGAACGTTCACACAGCGATAAATACGAATAGTATACTAACCTTCACTACCAAAATAGAAACCCTGATTTTCTACGGGTTGTGTAGTGCATGCGGTGGCAATTTGCTCTTGCACGCGAGAGTCCCAGGTTCGTATCTAGGACTGTTCCAAGTGTTTTAGTTTCTTTTTTGGAAGCTAATTAAATCATCAAATTTCACCACATTTAGCAATATTTTCATTCTCACTTTACAGCTTTAGACCGTTCATGTGTATTGTTTTTGACCGTTCACTGGTTCGGTGTTGTGTGATAGCTTTCTCTCTATGGACCATCCGGTTGTATTGTATTTAGCATCGCCGTTCATTATGTAAATGTATACGCACATTTCATCACTATTTGGTCATATTTTTTTAGTTTGCTTTGCTGAAGGTCGTCTAACATTCCACGAAAAAGCATTTTCAGTTGAAGAAAACTTTCAAGATTTAAAAACGATGTTTGATTTTCCTAACATTATTTACACAAACCGGTTTGGTAGATCTCAAGAATGTGAAAATCGAATGATGACATGCGCAAAACGCTTAGCATTGTTATACGTTCGAGACAATTTGAAGCGCCAATAATTGAATAATGATTTTTAAACGTTATTAAAATTCATAAACATTATTTAATCACAATAGAAAAACAAATTTAGCTTGCCGTTTTATTATATTGATTGATGATTTAAGTTAAACTCGAAAACCTTATTCCAAAATGCACAGGGACTTGAAACGCATGTTAAAAAAATGCAACATCGAAGTGGTACCAAAGAGCGGTATTCAACTAAAAAATATCATATCGACGGAAAAAGACAAACTGGAAGGAGGAGAAAAAAGTGGCATATACCAGATTACGCGCGGGAATCGCCAGCATATCTACATTGAGCAGACGACGAGGCTTGCGATCACGAGATTCGAGGAACACATGAAAGAGGCAGCATTAGCCAGAAAGGGGAGGATTAATACTGTACGATCATCGGTAGCAAAACATATGTTAGCCACTAATCATAAGATAGAAATAGAAAACAATAATTGTTTATTGTTGACAAAGCTACTAAACAGAAAATTTCCAATTACATAGTAGCGATGAACTAAACTAAGACTAAGATAACTCTAAGAGTAAATGAATTAATTAATGAAATAAGAATAGAAAATAAGAATAAAGAACAGTCGTGAATGAATTAAAAAATTTGAGATTTGATTTGATAATAATAATAAAACAGGTAAGCAAAGTCAATGAGTTAGACATAAGGAAAACTATAGAGATAAGTAGAGTACCTGTAGGGATTAGAATGAATAATGACTTAGGGAATGGATCAATTAAGCTGATTAAATTTTGCGATGACAATGTAAAACGTTAGGGATTAAAATAGAAACACAGAACTTAGGGAATTAGTTATACACTCAAGAAGTCTGGGTGTGCCAGACGAAATGAACATCTGGTTTAATAGTTTAAATACACGTATTTAAGGAAATGTTGGTAAAAGGTTTTTGAATTTAACTTTAATTTGTGGAAGCGTGAAAATAAGGGTTCTAACTGAGATTGATGATTATTCGATCGATTTTCTAGAGTCAGTTATGATAAAATCATCATTCCACTCGAATTTCGAGTGCTGGGTTCTGCTAGTGTTTATTAAAGGTTCTGGATTTACATACCAAATCATCATATTCTTCCATTGGTTCGTATTCACCATAATTAGATCCCGGTATAACTTTATGACCCCTACAGGATCAATTTAATAAGATCCAAGAAACCGCTCTTGGGGATCGTGGTTCAGACGTTTCGACTCCGGGGTTCTCGCAATCAATAGACTCTCGCAGGCATCCAGCCTAGAATGTTTGTGGACCATTTTTATACATTTCGAGTTTGTCCTTGTGATGTTGTGGCCTTCCTCGACGATGTGTTTTGCCACCGATGATCTAATATCAGTCCTTCCATGTTCGATGGCTAGTGTCTATTAATTTATCATGATTACAAATAGATAGCTTATCAAAGTTCTAACAATCTGTTTACAAATGTTTGAATTTTATTACTTATGTTGGTTAAATTATTTAACATGTCATTGAACACTTTATTTAGTATAACTTGATTATTGTTGTTTCTTAAGACGTTATTCATTTTATCTCTAATTGTTACAAAGTCTTCGTGATCGGGGTTTCCCGCGATCCACTTCCAAGCTGATCCAATAAAATTTAGAGATCGTTTTGTTTTCTTGAGTTTCAGATTATCTAGCAGCTCCTGGGTTTGTTGCAGTTCATGGGAAATTAAAGGGAAAAAGATATTTTGCGTCATGTTGTGTTCGAGGATCTTCGCGAGTGGAAGTATAGAACGTGATTCTACGTATTACGTATATTGCTTTTGTGGATGGTTCTACCTGATTCATTTCAGTAGACTGTTGTTTTGTTATTTTCTTTAACTATTTCTTTTATGTAACGTTCTGCTAATTTTGAACCTAGTCTCTTATTGCGCTTGACATAAATTATTTCGCCCGTTTGAAATTGTTTAATGGGGTGTCTTTTTTTATTATGGTTTTGCAGATCTTGCTGTTGTTGAAGTTTGATTCTTTCTATATTGGACATATGTGTTTTCTCGAAGTCTTCGAGATTGACTTGGGGGGTTTCTACCATAAAACAGTTCAACTGTTTTTTTCCGGTGGCTGAATGAATGGTGAAATTATACTCATTAAAGGAACGTTCAAGTAGTTCTTCGAAATAACGATGAGGGTTTTCCTTTTTCTGACAACGCATAATTTCTATCAATATAGAGTGCCATCGTTCCACCTGTCCATTAACCTCGCTTTTATACGGAAGTGTACGGAACAGGGTGATTTCAAGTTCGTCTTCCATCATAGACACTAAGCTAAGAGATTTCAGAGCACCTTCGTTGTCTATGACTATTTTTCAGGAAAAAAATGATATCTCTTAAAGGTCTTCTAATATTTTCAGCGGATTTTGAAGCGATTATTTTCGCTTGCGCAAATTTTGTAAATTTGTCAAAGGCCGTTAACACGTGGTGTTTTTCGGTAAAGAAAAGGTCAATATGGATAGTGTGTCCTGGATACGAAGGAATAGGAGTAGGATTCAGTAATGGCTTCTTAGGATGACGATCGTATTTGTTTTCTTTGCATATTGAGCATTGTTTTATCAATCTCTTTATTTTCGAGGACATTTTGGGGAAGTAGACATTTTCAAAATTTTGGAGTCTGTTCTCTTCTGCATTACGGTGCGCACAACGATGAGTTCTGACAATACGATCTTCTTGTTCTGTTTCACTTGACACATCTTCAACTATCTTTTGCGTGAAACGAATTCGATAGGTGCTGAAGTGGACTGGATATATTGATTGTACTCTGCCCATTGTTTCTTCATTGGTCAGAAGACCATTGATGACACTTGGATTAAGATATTTCTTGAATATATTAGTTATGTCGGTATTGGTGTTTGAACGCTTGCTAATAATGTGCCTTGTTTATTTACTAAAGGGATTAAGATTTTTTTTTTTTGTCGCTTTTTTTAATTAATGTATCTTTCTTAAGTACAAGAAAATAACATTAAGTTTTCAAATCTTATAGCTAAGGTGAGTCTTGTTCGTTGCCAATGCTTCTGAACAAGTTATTTTGTTATGTTATGAATTCATAATTTTTTTTACTGCTGCGCGTTGAAATTAACCTTTAGCATAAGATGTTAGATTTTTTGAGACGAGAAAATTTTTGTTCAAACAAAAGGCTCCTAGCCAAGTTATTAGGGTGGATGGATAACTTGTTGACGTATTTTTGTTTTTGTTTTATTATTTCTTCATGGATCGTTGGGATGTCCAGATCTCTGTGTATACAGGCGTTTTTAACGTACCAAGGTGCAGAAGTTATCGTCATTAGGATTTTAGATTGCGCTCTCTGTAGGAGTTCTATGTTAGAGATGCTTGCTGAGCCCCAAAGTGGAATACCGTAAGTCCAGATAGGTTTGATAATTGCTTTGTAGAGCAGAACCTTATAGTCCAGGTTTGGATTGGAGTTATTCAGCAACCAGTATAGATTTCGGAATTTAAGATTGATTTGAGCCTTTTTGGATTCAATGTGCTTCTTCCAGGTTAACCTTCTATCTAGGTGAATCCCAAGGTATTTAACTGAAGTGGCTTGCGGGACAGGCACTCCGTTGAGTGATAATTCAGGGCAAGTTTCCCTGTTAAGCGTGAAGGTTATATGGTTACTCTTGGTTTCGTTAATTTTTATTCTCCATTGTGCCAGCCAACGTTCCACATTTCTTAGGTGGTTTTCCAAGATTTGAGAAGCCATATTGGGGTTAGCGTGAGCACAAAGAATTGCGGTGTCGTCAGCAAAAGTGGAAGTAAATAGTTTATCGCATGTTGGTAAGTCTGCCGTATATATCAAATAAAGCAATGGGCCGAAAACACTTCCTTGGGGCACGCCAGCTCTGATATTGAAGGAGCGAGAAATAAAGCAGTTTTGCTTGACGAAGAACTTCCTGCCAGTCAGGTAAGACTCCATAACTTGATGCGTGTTTGCTGGAAGTTTGCACTTGATTTTATAAATAAGCCCTTCATGCCACACCTTATCGAACGCTTGCGCAACATCCAAGAACACGGCTGCGCAGTATTGTCTCCTTTCGAAAGCATTGTTGATTACAGAAACTAGACGATGGACTTGCTCGATAGTTCCATGCTTTTCCCTAAATCCAAATTGGTGCGAAGGTATTACTTCTGAATCATTTATGTGGGGAGACAGCTTGGAGAGTAACATTTTTTCGAATAGTTTTGATAACAGGGGTAGTAGGCTTATGGGTCTGTATGACGTGGCGAGTGTTGGGTCTTTCCCATCCTTCGGGATCATCAGAACTTGGGATAGCTTCCATGCTGAGGGAAAATATCCAAGACGCAGGAGGCTGTTGAAAATGTGCGTAAGGAGTATAATCGCAGCTCTAGGCAGTTCCTTTATCATTTTCCCAGTAATGCGGTCGTGACCGGGGGCCTTCTTTGGGTCGATGTGATCGCGTATGGAACGGATCACCTGGGCGACCTTGAAGCGGATTGGAACATCGGAGGCTTGCATGGGATAGGAAAAGAGGCAAACATCTGCTTGTTTAGGGTTTGGTTTAAAAACTTCCTCGAGGTAGCGGGCAAAGATGGAGCCTTTTTCAGCATCAGTACGGGCCCAGGCCCCATTTGGAAGCCTGATTGGTGACTCCCGTTTGACTGGTCTGTCTAACTGTTTAGCAGCTTTCCACAACGAATAATTTGACCCTTGGGTTGGTGAAAGGCTTTCAAAATAGTGTACTATGTTTTTCGCTCGTTCGTGTTTCAGGACTGCATGAAGTTTTCTCCCAACTGCGGATAGCTCTTTTTTAAGGTTTGGAGACCTATGTTGCTGCCATTCACGTCTTAATTGCCGCTTCAAACTGATAAGCTCGTTTATATTTTTGGACGACTTGTATGCAGACGAGGTAGGGCGGGTGGGCTCAGGAGTGGCCTGTATAGCTGCTGAAGACACGATCTCGGAGAAGGAACGAACAGCCTTGTCAATATCCGAATGAGATTTAAGACGTATGCGTGGTGGTATGTGTGAGCTTATATATTTCCGGTACTTAAGCCAGTTGGTTTGTTTCGTTGTGAGTTTGCAGTGCTCTTGGATAACATGAGATTTGGAGATAGTCACTATAACTGGCGAGTGGTCAGAGTGTAAGTCAAAGCACTGCGCTGCTGATATTTGCTCTTGCCTTATGTTTTTGATTACAGCGAAATCAATGAGGTCCGGGATTTTTCGACGATCTGACGGCCAATATGTCGGATGCCTGCTTGATATGAATGATAGCTTACTAGAATTTGTCACAGTTGACCACAAAGTTCTTCCCCTTGGAGAGATTAGCCTGGAGCCCCAGTGAGTATGCTTGGCGTTGTAGTCTCCAGCTGCAATGAATCGGCTACCAAGGCTTTTGAAGAAATCATTAAATTGTTCTCCAGTGATTTTGAATCTGGGGGGACAATATACCGCCGAGACTGTAATCGGCTCTCCCCATTCAACTATGCACACAGACGTGGCTTGCATATAATCCTTGGCGTATTCGTCAATGACGTGGTGCTTGATTCGATGTTTGACCAAAACTCCTGTGCCACCATGACCTTTTCCGTCAGGATGCTTAGTGTCATAAAAAGAGTATCCCGGAATTTTAAAATTATATTTGTTGTTTAAGTGAGTCTCGGAGATGAGCATGATGTCTATCTCATTGCTAACCAGGAAATGGTGAATTTCCAAGTTGTGCTGGCTTACACCGTTGGCATTCCAGTGGCATATTTTCGCGATGCTCATTTTTTGTTAAGGAGAGCTTGAAGAATCAGTGTCTGGTTACGCATCATTTCCTGCATCATACTCTGCATAGAGGTGGTAAAATGATTCATGCTCTGAATCAGCTGCATCATTACGTGCTCTATATTGCCCGTTGGGCTGGAAGTATTCATATTCTTGCTTGTAGAGTTTTTGAGGGCGTCAGCATAGGAAATTGGCATCTGGTTACTGTTGGCTACACTTTGGCCAGTAGTATTAGATGCAAGGATTGGCATCGGGGTAATTGCTGAAGGTCTAGCCGGGAGTTGTCGCTTTTGCGTCATGCTAGCGTAAACTGGGCAGCCTCTATAGTTTGCAGTGTCGTTTCCACCGCAATTACTGCATCTTATAGCAGAAGGGTCCTCCTTTTTGAGTGAACATTTTGGGGTTTGGTGAAGATCACCGCATATGACGCACACACTTGGCAGTGTGCAGTAAGCCTTAGTGTGCCCAAACTCTTGGCAGTTATGGCATTGAACAGGTCCTTTTCGTTTGTGGGGTTCCGCTACAGCCACCCGTCAACTTAGGAGGTATCGCAAATTATAGATTGGATGTGTCTCACCTCTTTTAAGCTTTTTTGAATCTGGCTGCAGCTCTATGCGGAATATTGGCTGTGGAACTTTGTCTCGGTTGCTTATATTAAAGACTGATTTAGCATTGAAACCTTGTTCCATAAGGGCATTAGCTATATCGTCTGGATCAACCTCAGAATCGATGCCTTTTATCATTACCGTTAAGCCCTTACTACTTTTCAGTTGAAAAGTGTAATATTTTTTGCCAGCTTCATCTAAGCTTTTAATCACTGTCCGGTAGTCGTTTTCGTCCAGCACTTGAATTTTTGTTTCGCTTATATTTCCTTTTTTCAAAGGAGCGACATAAAATTTAGAAGAATCAATTTTTCCCTTTATGAAATTGACCACTGCATTGCTGCTACGTTCACGTAGGTAAAATTGGTGGTGGTTTCGCTTTTTTAGCACTTTGAGAAGGGACCTCTGTGTTCTCGCTACTGAGAATGCTGAAACGATTTGTTGAAGCAACTGATGACTGTGTTTTGGCAAGCTTCGCTGCACTATTTGCTGCCTCAGATTTCGGACTTCGCTTCCGCTTGGAGATGACTTGGACATATTTATCTAGCCCTGTTTGCACTTTGGGAATTTCGTCCGATGTGTGGGACTTAATTGTTTCAGAATTTTTTTTTAAACTCTCAGAATTTTTTTTTAAACTTTCAGCCTTTTTATTTGGCGTAATCATCTTCTCCAGCTTATTGCAAAGAAATTCATCTTGCATGGATTGTATATGAAATTGATCCAAACTGCTATACATTTTTGGACTGTTTGATTTGAGCAGTCGTGAGCCTTCATTTGTGCACATGCTGTAACATGCCACTTATAGCGCGGGCGTTATTTGCTTTGGGTTTGCGCCCAAGCGAAAGCCAAAATGATTGTTGTCCGGGATCCAAACCTATGTAAAGTCACTACACACACCAATCCCGACACTTTGGGTCAAAGAACAATGGATTTTCCGCGAAAATAGTTTGTTTACATCTGAGAGATTTAATAGTTAGGTAACTATTAATGTTGCCGACCGATAAATTTTAACGAGTAGTAAAGCGCGAGTTGGGAGATGCACTCCGAGGTACTTTTCGACGCATACACTAAGAATGTATCCACAATGAATTGGATTATTTCACGAGCGAACTGAAAGACGCGTCGGTAAACGTCAACATCACTCACAACAATTGGATTAAGAATTTGATAACTATCTTCATCATTGATCTTGAGAATTAGTTGGTTTCAGAAGCAGTTGACTGGGACTTGACAGTAGGGATCAGATTATGAGATGAACTTTCGTCACTGTGCTCTGATGGCGTTAGTGAATGCAGTGGATGGTCTGGATAGAGAGTCGGCTACGACGTTCATTCTTCCAGGCTTGTACTTGAGTTCATAGTTATACTCTTCAAGTATTGCTTTCCACCTTTTCATCTTTGAGTTTGTGTTTTTATTTGACAAGGCATATGTTAAGGGTTGGTGGTCTGTGAATATATGAACCTTCTTTGACCCAAAGAGGAAGTTCCTTAGGGAATTTAGTGCCCATATAATAGCAAGAATTTCTTTCCCGTTTCCTGCATTATTTTCCTCGGTTTTGCTGAGGGTTCGAGAGGAACATTATTGGTTTGTTGTCTTGTGAGAGAACTGCTCCTATGGCGTAGTTCGAAGCGTCAGTTGTGAGCTCGAATGTTTTTTCGAAGTTAGGGTGCATAAGTACAACGTCTTTAGATATAAGAGAGTGTTTCAGTTTATCAAATGCTAATAAGGCTTCATTGTCCATATGGATAGGTTTGTTTTTTGAAACGTTTTTGGACACTCGTCCATCTTCCCCTCTTAAAAGGGATGTCAGAGGTTTCGCTATTTTTGCGTAATTTGTGATGAAGCGTCGGTAGTATCCTGATCCTGACATTCCAAGAAATGACCTCAGGTCTTTGAGGGTTTTGGGAGGAGATAGGTTGATGATTGCTTGAACTTTATTGGGGTTGGTTTTTATACCATTTGTGCCAATGATGTAGCCTAAAAATTCTATTTCTTCTTGGAAAAATTCACATTTGTCATTCGGAATTTTCAAGTTAGCTGCTTCTAGAGTTTGAAACACAGCTCTCAAATTTGCGAAGTGCTCTGTTTCATCCTTTCCGAAGATGATGATATCGTCAATGTATACATAACAACGTGTGCCAAAGTGTTCTCTCAAAACATCATCAAGGGCTCTTTGAAAAATAGAGGGTCCATCTTTAACACCTAGGCGGGTGAATTCAAATTTTCCGTTATTGACGGAGAAGTCAGTTTTCTCAATGTCTTTTTGCCTAAGGAGGATTTGGTGAAAGCCGCTTTTGAGATCTATTATCGAGAAGTATTTATTTTTACCAAGGTTTGCTAGAACTTCGTTGATTTCAGCGATAATTTTGTGCCTTTTTGTGAACAGCACAAATTCCGTTTTCTGCGGATTAATCTTCAAACCGCAGTCTTTGCCCCACTTGGTAAGATTACCCAGGGCAAAGTTAAGTCTTTCAGATAGGGTGTTTACGAATTTGCCCGATATTGCTATTGCAACATCGTCTGCATAGGCTTCTATCTTGCAGCCAGTCGCTTCTATTGTTAACAGGAATTTGTCCACCAAATAAAAGGTAAACCACCTGCGCCAAAATTTGTGAATTCCATACATTTTCAATTTGTTTAGCAAGCTTATGTATATCGTCAACGGAATTGAAAGCCTTGGACAGGTTAGTGTTTACAACGACCTTTTCTTAATATTCTCTTCTTTGTCCGCATCCTTAAATGAAGATGACAAAATAATATTTGTTACGGCTCTATTTTTAGTAACGTCCACCACTACTACACCGCAGTCGACTCTGGCCACGGTTTGGGCAATCCCACCCGGCTTCACCCGCAAAGAGGGGTGTGGGGATATTTTTATAAAAGGGCGCCACCCGGGTCTGCGCCGGGACTGCCCTGTCCGCGAGTCCTGAAATGAGAATAGGATCCGCGACGACCCAAAACTACCGATCGAATAGGGAATTTCCTCTCAAAACAAAGATCGAAACCTGAGGAGCTGACGTGACGTTCGCTCTGCCACTTTTCACAATTAACACAGTTCCTTATTAAGCACTATTTATTCGCACTCGTCTTCGAGCTTCGCACCGTAAACGGGAGAACAGCACCGTCCAAGCTCCTCACCGAAAAAGATCCCGTCAGCTGGTCTCGCGGCTATATTTATCCCACACCCCAGTCCCGTGGCTACCCGCTAGTCAACGTCCACGAGATTGTTGACCTCATCAAAGCGTAACATATTGTTAGGTGATTTCAACCGCCCCAATCTATCGTCAGGGCCCGATCTAGCTATTTAGCCGCTCCTGGCAAAAATAATTTTTGCCGCCCTCTATAATGAAATATTGTAAGTCATAAGTATGTTTTGTGTATGAAATATTCACAGATATTAGTCCATTAGGTATGAAAAATTTCATGCGTGTCTCTATAGATGTACGTTTGCTCAAGAATTTCTCAGACACTGCGGATAGAAATAATTATTTTTTATCAATTTATGTATGGAACAGTGAAAACGCTATCAAGTACTATTTTTAGTTACATATCGGTAATTCTTCGTTTCTGACTTGGATTTACACACTCTGTTGTCGCTGTATTATCGAATTCGTTTAAAATTAATTTTAAATTTTGAACAGTTTACTTAATAGGCTATTTGATTAATATATCCGAATAATTATTTATGTCTCCACTAGCTACGAAAATAATAAAATTCCTTTTTTAGTAGCTGCCAACAGTCCACAATTTTGCCGCTCCTCATTTTTGCCGCTCTGGGAATTTGCCCGGCTTGCCCCTCCTTAGATCGGGCCCTGTCTATCGTTTATGACGGACGGAGATGATAACAGTCTTCTCCCTACAAATGTTCTCGACTCTTTTGATATGAATCTGGTAAGTGCTTTTTATGACAACGACTTACAGCAAATCGCTCCCAGTTCTAACCAAAACGGTCATTGGTTGGACTTAATTATTCACCAACATATAATAGTTCTAACTATTGACCCAGCCGGACGTGTGTAACTTGGCCTCTTGCTTTTTCGCTGATATCTCGTAATCGTTACTGCCTAATTTCCTAAATTTTCAACGCTCGCGTTGTTCCAGTTGCTGTGCGTGTTGCCTCCGCAATTAAACATTCGGTGCTTTCCAGTGCTTGGTGATTTTAGTGAAATTTAACAAGTTCTTTGTTGCTTCCCGTGCTTGGTGATCTAGTGAATTTTGAACAAGTTCTTTGTTCGCTGGTGCTCTCTGCGTGTGGCTATTGTCCAGCGTTCAGTTAACGGCTCCCTAAAGTCCCAATTCAATTGACATAAACTTATCAATCTATTCGCTTCAATTGGATTCCGTTACCTCTAATTTTTTTTTGCTCTTCTAAATTTAACTACCCTTTACATTATGGCTTTTGATTCGCCACCATTTGGCTCCTTATGTGCAATTTGCAAACAGCCTGAATCCACGCGCTATCGCTTCATCTCCTGTGACGGGTACTGTGGAAAGTGTTTTCACGCGAAGTGTATCAACACTAACGTTATTCTTGTTGACATTATTGCCAAGCTCCCCAATAACGTTTCCTATCGTTGTGATGCGTGCAAAGATACCACGCTACATGATGTGATAAAAATACTTCATCAAAATACCGCTACACTCACTGCTCTCACACAGAGAATGGATGTAATCTCTGGTGCCTCAACGCCACCATCTTCGAAAGCTGTATCTAACGATGCTATCCTCAACCATCAAGGTGCGATACCTAAATCGGCACCTGCTCTTCATCGCAAAACTTCTGCTGAATCATGGACTCGCTCATCTTCTTCCTCCTTAGCACTTCAGTCTACTCCTGCGACTTCGTCGGTCCCCACACTATCAACATCAGCATCTTCCTCAACTTCAGCATCTTCTTCTTCTACATCTACATCTGATGCGTTACCATCTCTTTCCGCTGCAACAACTTTATCGGCTGCAACAACTTTATCGGCTGCAACAACTTTATCATCTGGTTGTCCAACAACATCAACGTCACTTGCTACTGTCGCAAAGCCTCCACTTGTGACGCTAAACTTAAAGGCTCCGATTGCTGCTACACCAGCTTTGCAACACTCTCCACCCACTGCTGCTTCGTCGCTTCAAGCTGTCGCTCCTCCTCTCCAAATATTTATTTCTCGGCTGGCTTACTCCACATCTAAGGATGATGTTTTGAACCACATCCACGCCAAACTTGGATTTTCTCCTACCTTCATAAACTGCAAGAAGCTTACGAAAGACAATATTCGGAATTGTTCGGAACAAGTTTATTGCCTCCTTCAAAATTACGGCTTCTCCGGAATTTAATTCCCTACTTAAACCCGACTTCTGGCCAAGCGGTACACTGGTCAAAGCCTTTTCTACTCGCCGCTCTAAGGATTTTCGCCAGCCTCGTCTACACAGCTCTCAACAGTAAGTTCATCATCGTTACGTGAAGTTTCGTTGTACTATCAAAACTGTCGCGGTCTTAGAACTAAACTGCATGAATTTCTCTTATCCTCTTCCTCTGCTAATAACGATATCGTTTGCTTATCTGAAACTTGGCTCAATTCTAGCATCTATGACAAAGAGCTTTTCGCTTATCATCATGTCTTCCGACATGATCGTAATCCTTACTCTTCCTTGAAAAGTGACGGAGGTGGAGTTCTTATTGCAGCAAAGCCTCCTCTTAATGCATCCCTCTGTACCTCTTTTCCCCGGTCTCCTTTACATCCATTATTGAATGGATCCTCATTAAGATCAACACACAATTTAGTCCTCTTTTTGTTGGGTGTGTTTATATTCCTTGCAATTGCCCTGTTTCCATACTCGATAAGTGGCTAAATGAATTTTCAGCTTTCATTAATTCTTGTCCTCCATCTTCCCACTTCATCATTCTCGGCGACTTCAACCTTCCTTCTATCACCTGGGATTTCAACTTATTTTCTCCTGTTACTTCTGTACCCAGCCCTCATCTCTCTATTATATCTTCCTTTTTAGCTTCAGTATCTTTCTACCAATATAACACTATCACTAATGATAATAACAAAATTTTAGATCTTGTCCTTTCTTCCCTGCCTACAAACATGTTGAACCTTGTTAAATGTATCCATCCCTACACTAGGGTCGATCCTCATCATCCTCCACTCCTGTTGGACGTCTCCTTTAAATTTGACAAGCCCAGGATCACTCCAGTCTCTCTAAAGCTGAATTTTAGAAGAGCAAACTACCTTGCCATCGAGTCCTCCCTCAACTCATATGATTGGCATCATATACTTCACAGTCTGGATTGCGAAACTGCCTTAAATTCCTTTTACTCTGTACTTAATGACCTGATCCATCACTATGTTCCCCTAACACGTAAAGTTAAATCGAACTCGCCTCCTTGGTTCTGTCCTGCAATTGAGTCTGCTCTGCGTACCAAAAATACTCTACGAAGAAATTGGCTGAAAAGCCAACTTGATTCAGATCGAATTAGATACTCACAGAGTAGATCCATGGTGAAACACCTTATCCGCTCTTCCTCGAATGATTACATTCAACGCCTCGAAGCATCCGTGACCAGGGACGAAACTAAAATGTTCTGGTCCTATGTTCGCTCTCTACGTAAGTCCTCTCCTGTTCCTTCCGAGTTGACTCATAACGGCCTCATTGCTCGCTCTCCTCAGGATATGGCAAACTTATTTTCTGACTTCTTCTCTTCTGTCTTTTCATCTCCTATGGCAAGTCCCCCCTTGTATTCCTATTCTACTCCTTCTTGCTTACTACCTTCTAATTTATCTATCTCTAAACCTGAGTTAGAGATCCTAATGTGAATCCTGGACCAGACGGTATTCCTAACTTGTTTGTGATCTGCCTCTCTTCCTCTCTTAGCCTGCCTCTATCGATCATATTTAACAAAAGTGTCTCTGAGGGCACTTTCCCTGCTTCCTGGAAACTTTCACATACAATTCCTATCCACAAGTCTGGACTCCCTTCCTTTGCACGCAACTACCGTCCCATAGCCATGTTGTCTTGTTTTTCGAAACTGCTCGAGCGGTTCGTCTACAATTCAATAATTACTTCCATCAGACCTGTTATCACTAATGCACAACATGGGTTTGTTGCTGGTCGTTCCTCACCTACTAACCTCTTAGAATTCTCCGACTTCGCGGCCAAGTCTCTGGCCAATAAAGAGCAAATTGATTGCATTTACACGGATTTGTCTAAGGCTTTTGACTCCGTTGACCATAATATTTTAGTGCGTAAGCTGAAGAGCTATGGCTTTCAAGGGTCTTTACTCAGATGGTTCTCTTCCTATCTGGTAAATCGTGAATGCATTGTCTCCTTCTGCAATCATACATCTGCTCCTTTCTATCCATCATCAGGTGTTCCGCAAGGCTCTATCCTGGGTCCTCTTCTTTTTTTACTTTTCGTCAACGATTTGCCCCAATTCATTCAGTCTCCCTGCCTCCTATACGCTGACGATTTTAAAGTCTTTAGGACAATCAACTCCATTATCGATTGTCAAACTCTTGACCAGGATCTATGTGCGTTTCAATCCTGGTGTGACCTCAATAATCTAACGATTAATGTTGACAAATGTCATAAACTTACCTTTTCCCTCAAATTCAACACTATTGTTTTTCCTTATTCCTTACACAGCAGTACTCTCAATGAAGTCGACCATTTCTGTGATCTAGGTGTCATATTCGATCGCAAACTAAAATTTGATCATCATATTGCCAACATTGTGCTTAAAGCGTCAAAGCTTTGTGGACTCTTACTAAGAAATTCCACTGCATTTCGGAGACCCGAAACTAGTATAAAACTTTTCAATTCTCTTGTACGTAACTTGGTCGAATACTGCTCCCCGATCTGGTCTCCACACAGCAAATGTGATACCAATTTGATCGAATCTATTCAACGTAAGTTTACCCGCACTCTATTCTACAAATTCAATATTCCCTATGCTCCTTACGATGATCGTCGCAAACATTTCAACCTTGCCACTTTACAACAACGTAGAATATATTTAGACGAATCTCTCCTTTGCAAGCTTTTTTTGAATATCCTCGACACTCCTCTCTGCAATGAACTTCACTTCCGTCACTCTTCTCACCCTTGTAGAAACCTTACTATTTTCGCCCCTCCCTTCACCACATCTAACCTATATTATAATTCTCCCCTGATTCGTTTACAACGAAACCATGACCTTATGCAGTTTGGTTCTTTCGGTTACTCTTTAAATACTTACAAGATCAATCTAAGAAATCTTATATTCTCCTCTTAATTTTAGTTCTCAAATTTTATAACTCATTCGCCACTGTTCTTTATTCTTACTTCCTATACTTATTTCATTAATTAATTCATTTATTCTTTAGAGTTATCTTAGTCTTAGTTTTTAGCTCATCGCTACTATGTAATTGGAACTCTTCTGTTTAGTAGCTTTGTCAACAATAAACAATAAACAATAAACAACACTTATGACGATGTAGTGGTCAGTCCTACTAACGCTGCTAATCTTTACTAACAACCCTCACCACACGGCATTCACAGTTGAACTCTCCACTACTGAACCTCAAACTCCCATATCATACAATTGTAATATTGTATACGATTTTCGTAATGCTGACTATGAAAGCATTAAACTTTACCTTGACAGTGTTGATTGGTTACGCACTCTTTCAACGATAGACTTGGACGAGGTTGTATCCTCATTTTTCCAAATAATTCTGAACGCCGTTGAAGGGCACGTACCTAAAATTAAGAAAAAAAATTATCTGAGCCCTGGCTAGACAACAATCTGCGCGCACTGAGGAACGACAGAAACAAAGTCTATAAATTACTAGAGCTTAACAACAATGCTAGCGAGAATTCAAAAAATAAATATTTGGGTTTGTCAGAAGATTACAAAATCAAATACCGCGAGGAATATGGACGCTACGTAAATTAAACTTGCGAAAACATAATCAGAGACCCTAAGAAGTTCTTTGATTTTGTTAATCTCAAGAGGAAATCATCGGGTTATCTGTTACAGTACAATCTGTAAAGCTGACAACATTTACATTAACATAGGCAAGTCCATTAACCTGCCTTGCATTACCTGCACGCACATTTTTTATAAATTTGAACTCGATCGCACATGCACAGGTATCAAATGCCGCCAATGCATTTGACCCATTATTTCCACCTGCTGCATTCCATTTTTTCGCGACAACACCTGTTGCAGTAGTTTTTTTTATTTCATCTTTATTTTTGCAAAGTAAGGATTAGATCATTGGAGATCTCTAGCTTACTACATTGCTACTCTCAAGTCTAGCTGGAAAAATACGACCTTCATTGACAATACTCTGGGGGTTTGTGGTCCCACTGTTTATAATAGTTTATAAGAACTTACAATATTTTATAACATTTCATCCAATTAGTTTACATTATGTTGTTTTTGTTCAATAAAACTAATAAGAAAGAAAGAAAGAAAACTATAGTGTATCGCTGTTACTCCCCTTCTGCAGTAAGTCGCTGGGTAGATTTTGGAGTGTTATTTTTTGTGGCATATATTATCTCTGTACTTTTAGGGTCCCCTACCGCGGATTGGCTGTTAGTCGTAGTGGGTCAGTTCTTTTGAGCCGTACGTATGGTCTAGTCAGCAATATTTTTCTTGCTGTTTTGTTTGGGTGGTGTCGCAATCGCTTCTTGTAGTTCAAACTCAGCTTTTCTGCTTCTTCCATGACTGTGCTAACATTGGTGTCTCTTTGTATAATTTTATTATTGACGTATTTGGGGGCACCCAGAATCGCCCGCAAGAATTTTAATTGCGATCTTTTCCAAATTTGTCTTTTTTGCTGAACCCCAGAGCTGCAGCGCCAGTGATGCCGTCAAGGAAAAAAGAAACTCCCTAGACTTGTATTAAAAAGTCACTAGATTTGCTAAAAACGAAATGAAAAAAAACGCTAGATGTCGCTAAATGTTTTAACTATGTGGCGGTTATGAACACCACTTTGACCGTGGAGCGGCGCTAAGATCGACACGGGGGAAATAGCTATGTATTCTTTTTTTCTTTGACACCTGTCATAGCACTTTTGTTAATTGTATTTAGTGTGCAATAAAGTGTTTTTATACTGTTAAGAAATTCTTTTGGAAGCGCAGGACCTTTTGGAAGGGCAGGACCTTTCAAGTAGGTACCAATCGCTTCATTGGTGACCCCAACTTGCGAATATTCGCAACCTTCGTCGAATCTTCGAGCGGAGGCCCATTCAACATAACCTTGTGCCTCGTGTTGCGAGGAATTTCTCTGGACAAAGAAATTCGCCAAGCAGTGAACACGGCAGTCCGTAGGACACGCAATGTCTTACGAAGGTGATCCCCCCAGTATGTCTTTTCCGCGTACGCCGCAAAACGTCAGACCATCCAACACACTGTTGGATCATTACATGAGCCAGCGGCGGATGTATTAAATTCACCGAAGCTATTCGTCCAGACTGGGCCGTCGCTTGAGGTAGCAACTGGCACTGACGTCGCCTTGATCAAAAATGTCAAATTGCCACCATTCTGGCGGAATGACCCAACATTTTGGTTCATTCAAGCCGACGCACAATTTTATACGAACAAAATCGTGTCGGACAATGCACGATACTACACCATCATCGCGACATTGGAAGTGGACATTCTGCAACAAGTCTCGGATGTTATTCGTTCACCGCCTGTCTCGGACAAATACACGTCACTAAAACGTCAGCTGATATCGCGCTTCTCAGACTCGAAGGAGCGCCAGCTGAATCGTCTGCTTACTGGAGTGGATATGGACGGCAAGCAGCCGTCTCAACTGTTGCGAGAGATGCAAAGTCTCGCAACATTAGACCTAACTGATGATATTTTAAAAACTTTGTGGCTTAAACGATTACCTGTAAATGTTAGATGCGTGCTAGTAGCCAAGGAGGAATCGGGACTTGGCAAATTAGCTGAGATTGCGGATCGCATAGTAGAGAATAGTGCTGCAGCCTTTCTACTGGCGACATCAGCTACGCCGCAGCAAACCACGTCTCGCTCAACGGATCTGGAACATCGAATAGAGGCAATCGAACATCAGATTCGCGATATTGCCACGCAAGTCGGACAGTTGACAAACATAAACGTCTCAACCAAACAATTAAAGGTTAAGCGTACACCGACTAAGGTAGGCGTTTGCTACTACCACATCAAATTTGGTGGCGAGTCAAAACGTTGCCTGGAACCTTGCGCGTTCCAAGACAGCAAACCTTCGGAAAACTGAAACAGTTGCCTTCCACCGCCGGAGTAGAAGACAACGTAGACTCAATTCCTGAATACCGTTTACACATAATCGATCAACTGTCACACCTCAACTTTCTGATCGATTCCGGATCATCCGTCTCCGTTTTGCCACGCCGCGTGGCTAAGAAACAGCAGCTACAGATGTTGATATTATACGCAGCCAACAATTCCCAAATCAACACATATAGGAAACACCTATTAAAAGTCCACTTGGGCTTCAAACGAATGTTTGAATGGGAGTTCGGGGTGGCGAACATTCAAACACCCATCATCGGAGCGGATTTCCTGACGCATTTTGGACTTCTGATTGATCTCAAACAGAGGAGGTTAATTGATATCACTTTGTTGCACTGCAGCTCTGGTCGACTAGAACAAGTAGATGTGTTTGGGCTCCCACGATCTCACCTAAAAAACTGACGGCGAACACCACTAACGCTACGGCAACGGACACCAAGGCAACCGCCACCAACGCTAAGGCAACGGGTATAAAGGCAACCGCCACCAACGCTAAGGCAACGGGTATACAGGCAACCGCCACCAACGCTATGGCAACGGACATAAAGACAACTGCCACTAACGCTACGGAAACGGGCACTGAGGCAACCGCCACGCATACGACGTCGACCACCGCTAACTCTACGGAAACAGCTGCACACTTCACGTCAACTGCAGCAACTGCAACGGCACATACCAACGCAACATCAGTTACACAGGACACAGCACCAGCTAATCCAGTAGCCCATTGTATTGAAACTACTGGACCCCCAGTTGTCCAACGTCCTCGTCGACTCACTGGCGACAAACTAAAAGCAGCTCGTGCAGAGTTCGACACTATGCTGAAACAGGGCATCTGCCAAATATCGAACAGCCCTTGGGCTAGCCCAATCCATCTCGTGTTAAAGAAAGCTGGAGGCTGGAGAGTCTGTGGCGATTATCGCAAATTAAACGCGCAGACCGTGCCTGACCGATACCCGATATCACACATCCACGATGTCGCAGACCGCTTACCTGAAAAAACTGTATTTTCAACAGTTGATTTGGAAAGAGCATATCATCAAATCCCTATGGCCGAAACGGACATTAAAAAGACAGCCGTCACAACATCATTCGGACTGTTCGAGTTTCTAGCTATGCCCTTCGGTCTAAGAAATGCCACGCAAACCTTCCAACGCCATATGGATCATATACTTCAGGGTTTAGAATTTGTATTCTGCTACATTGATGATATCTTCATCGTATCTGAAACGATGGATCAACATCGACAACACCTCAACATAGTGATCCAGCGACTTCAAAAACATGCCATGCAAATAAATTCAAACAAGTCTTAATTTTTCCAATCGGAGATCAACTATTTGGGCTACACCATAATTAAGGACGGCTGCCGACCACCACAAGAACGGGTTGCCGCACTCCTCGATTACAAAAAAACCGGAAACAATCGTTGAACTCATCATCAGGCCTCGTTGAATAATTTTTTCCATGACAGCAAGAAAAATGACAACCGCAAGGTCCCTTGGACACCTGAAACGGAAGCTGATTTTGAAACTTGCAAACGTGACCTTGCAAATGCAGCATTGCTTTCCCATCCGAACTACAAGGCACAACTCGCACTAGTGACTGACGCATCGGACACTGCGATGGGAGCAACACTGGAACAATTAGATTGTGAGCAGTGGTGTCCGCTAGGTTTCTTCTCGCGCAAACTTAGTCCAGCGGAGACTAAATATAGCGCGTATGACCGAGAACTACTTGCTATTTATGCCGGTATCAAGTTTTTCAGACATACGCTGGAGGGTCGGCACTTCATCATCAAGACAGATCACAAACCTTTGGTCTACGCTTTTGCGCAAAATTTGGACAAAGCCAATCCTAGACAATTGCGACATTTAGATTACGAACCAAAGCAGCACTAATGTTCCATCAACCATCATCATGGCTTGAATTGCTGCCAACCGTCCTACTTGGACTACGAACATCGCTCAAGGAGGACTTGAAAGCTTCTCCCGCAGAACTGCTATACGGTGAACAACTACGTATTCCAGGCGAATTCTTCACGAACGAAGACATGCCACCTGATCCTACTTATTTCGTAGAGTTTTTATTTTAATTATATATATTTTACGTTTGAAATTCTAAAAACTGCAAAATAATATCATTGAAGGTTTCATCTTCGTCAGAATGCTCTAAAATCATAGGAATCGCATGTGCAACAAAAGTTGATTGTTGAAATGTCGAATGCGATGGCGCGTTTGTACTTGTCTCTTTAATAGTTTTCGAAATTTTGCTTAAAACATCCTCAGGTATCAGGTATGTTGTAGGAGTGGCAATTTCACTTTAAAACCTTTAATTGATATCGTATGAGTAGAATTTAATTTAAAGTTTTTGATTCCATCCTATTCTGTAAGTTGGTTTTTATTATACTCAATAAACAATAGAACGCCGTGACAATGTGGAACCAACTTCGAGATACAATGTCAACATGATAGGGGAATTCCCGAGAAATTTTTGTAGTTAGTTTAAACCACTGACAGTGACGTAATAATGAATGATAGACAATCACGACAGAGGTAGCGATATGTGATAAACTTCAGGATGAAATGTCAATATTAAAGTTTAAATCATCTCCAATTGTGAATTTTCATTGTAGTACATAAAATATAATGTAGACAAAAATCTAAAACTGGAAAAGTCCCCAAAAGTCGTTAGATTTTATTATGTCGCTAAACAGTCAAATAATGTCGCTAAAGAAAACAAAATTCCGCTAGATCTCGCGACAAAGTCGCTAAAACGTCATCACTGTGTAGGGCCTACGTCCATACTGGTTTGAGAATTGTCTTGTATAAAAAGATTTTTGTTTCTAAGCTTAGTCTGGATTTACTGTGCATTAACCAGTAGATTCTCCTGAACTGTAATTTCGCTTGATCTCGTTTTTTTGTTTTTATGACTTTTCCAGGTGAGTCTTCTGTCTAAATGGACCCCTAAGTACTTTACAGAATTTGTTATTGGAGCATCCGTACTGTTAATTTTAATGGGAGAGCAGGATCGTTTTTTTTAATGTGTACCTGATTTGCTGCGTTTTTGCTTCGTTAATTGAAATATGCCATTTTCTAGCCCAATTTAATATTATGTCTGTTTGTTGCTGTAGTACTCTTTTTGCAGTTGATGGGTTCTTGTGTGCAAATAGTATCGCTGTGTCGTCAGCGAATGTAGTGGTAAGCACCTCTTCTGTGGTGGGGAGGCCTGCAGTGTACAGGAGGAAAAGGACTGGTCCTTGTACACTTTCCTGGGGTACTCCTGCTTTTATAGGATGTTCCTGGCTAATGGTATCTTTGTATTTGACTTTAAAGGACCGTTCAAGTAAGTAACTGGTTAGTATGCCATGAAAATTTGGGGGTAGAGTGGTCTTAATTTTTCGGATGAGTCCAGGATGCCAGACTTTATCAAAAGCTTGAGATACATCTAAAAATAGTCCAACACAATATTTATTATCTTGGAATGAATATTTGATATAATTTACTAGCTTATGTGCCTGTTATATGATACAATGGTTGTTTCTAAACCCAAACTGATGTTCAGGGATAACAATGGAGCGATGGAGTGTGGGGCGCATTTCGTCAAGAAGTAGCCTCTCGAACAGCTTAGAAAGGGTGGAAAGCAGGCTAATGGGCCTATAAGACTCAACTTTTGTGCTATCTTTGCCTGGCTTAGGAGTGACTATGATCCTGGCATGTTTCCAGGCGTGCGGAAAGTAATTAATACGCAGTATTGCATTGAATATGTGCAATGTTGCGATTTTGCCTGATATAGGTAAAGTTTTAATCATTTTACCTGTTATTTTATCGTGTCCAGGTGCTTTTTTGTTGTTTAAACTGCTAATTTTCTTGAGAAACTCGACTTTAGTGAATCTAATAGGTTTATAATTCCTACTACTATTATTTGTGTTGGTATTGTCCTCATTAACTGTATCTAAGCAAAATACTTCCGATAGGTAATTACCAAAAGCTTCAGCGTTTTGCGTATTGTCTCTGAGCCAGCCACCGTTGTCATCCCTGATTGGAGTGTCTGCTGATACAGGTTTCTTGACCCTTTTAATTGTTTTCCACAATGCCTAGTTAGTGTCCGCTTTATTAGATAGATTGCTAACAAAGTGATTTATTTTTTCTTCTACATATAGCGCTTTTTTAGTGCTTTGGTGGCTTTATTTAAGGCGGCTTTTGCCTTCGGAGAGCGTCCTCTTTGTCATTCGGCTTTGGCACTACGTTTATCTCTTAGGAGTGAAAGTATTTTGTTGTTGGTATACTGAGGAGTTCTAGCCTCCGTAAATTCGGTGGACGGGGTAGCAAATACAGCACAGTCATTAACAGTATTCGTTAAGTATTTTATTGCATTTCCAATATTTTCAGCAGATTTTAATTTTATTAGGGAAAAATGAGGATTGAAATCTCCTGCAAAACTTGTTCCAGTTGGTTCTACTATTTGTTAGTCTGGATTCAGAGTTTTCTATTATAGATTTGCTGCTAAGCTCATAGATAGTAGGTGAATGGTCCGATGACAGATCATTCGTGGTCCAGGCCTTGATGAGGCACGGATCTAATTTCTTAGTAATACCGAAGTCAATCATATCGGGGATTTTTAATGGATCTGATGGCCAGTATGTTGGTGTGCCACCTGTTATGCAATTAAGGTTGTTCTTGTAAATAGATTTAAGTAATTGTTTACCTCGTGGAGAGGTTAAGCGTGCACCCCAGTGTGGTGACTTAGCATTGTAATCGCCCGCGCAAAGAAGCAGGGTACAAGTGACTTGAAGAAATCATCGAAATCTGTAGAGCTGATTCTGTGGTTTGGGGGACAATAAGAAGCCGCAATACACGTGTCTACGCTTCTGGCAGAGATACACAAAGCGGTACTGGGAATGTTACACATTTGTTTACATGGGATGGGGTGATGCTTGATTGTGTTTCTGATTAGCATTGCAGTACCACCGTGTGGCTTGTCATCAGGGTGATTGTTGTTATAGACTGTGTAGCCATGGATTTTTAAGTAATTATTCTTACTGCATAGGTGAGTTTCAGCGATCAACATTATGTCAATATTATTGGTGTGCAAGAAAGATTCTAGTTCAATTTTATGGGACAATAGTCCGTTTGCATTCCATTGTGCAATTCTTAGGTTATTCATTTGTTCATTAAATATGTTTGTAGATCTGTTTGTTTGTATAAGGTTGTCTGAATGTTATTCATGATATTTGTTAGTTGTTGTATGTTATTAACTAGAGTAATTAGAACCTGAATTACTCCTTCCTGTGTATTGCTGTTTACTGCTGGGTTTGAAGCTGCTGGATTACCATATTGTGGGTTTCTGACTACGTCGGCCTATGACATTCCTGCTTTAGTCTGATCCGTGGGTTGTGAGGTAGGAGTTGGTTGCACTGGTTGTGCATTAGAATAGTTATTTATGAACGCATTCGTTATTTTTCCCTGCTTGTTACGTCTATTAATTGTTAGAAACACAGTGCAGCCCCTGTAATTAGCGGTGTGAGCCCCGTTGCAGTTACAACATTTTCTGCTGTATGTATTCGTTATGTTCTTGTTGCAGTTTTGGTCTGATGGATTTCTCCGCACGCAATACAAATACTGGTCAGCTTACAGTATTTTTTGGAATGCCCAAACTCTTGCCAATTAAGGCACTGGACAACAGCGTACCTTTTATATGGTTCTTCAAAAGTTATTTTTCTATGCAGTTTGATTGTATATAGGGTATACTTTTCCTTTAGGAATTTTGCTAGCTTCCGGTGTAAGTTCCACCTTGAACATTGGTTGTGGAACCTTAAGCTTTTTTATGAGATTATGTACCGATTTAGCCTCAAAACCGGACTGTTTAAGCTCTTGTTTTATGTCTTCAGGTTTTACTTCGGAGTCTATGCCTTTAATAATGACGATCAATCCCTTAGAGGTTTTCAGCTGATATGTATAGAAATTTTTTTTTTCTTTTCCATCCATGAGACTGCCTGAGTGTAGTTTGGTTCGGTCAGGACTTGCAATTTTATTTCTTTCAGATTGCCTTTTTTTAAGTCTACAGCATAAAAATTCTTGTCGCCAATTAGCGTGCGTATATTTGCTATTAAGTATGTGCTAGTAGATCCCCTGATATAGATCGGAGGAGGTTTGGCTTTCGGTTTATCTTCCTGTACTGTGCTAGCGTTGTCTGTATTGGTTTCATTAGCGAGTATCGCATAATAGTTTCGATCATTTATTCTAGTTTCCTAGACCATTTTCGGAGCTCGTTCCGCATTAATTGCCTGTGGGTTAAGTTTTCGTTTCTCGGATTTCTTTATTTCTTCATTTCTTTACTCCCTCCAAAGTAAGCCGTGGCTTGCGTCATGGAGGGAGGAGTAATAGTACAAACCTTCTACATTTCTTATCTTATAGGTCTACATTTCATATATATATATAATATAAATATAATAGGTAAGGAACTAAGTATAGAAAGAAAAGACAAAAGTGAGATCATTAAAAATTATACTATAATATAATATAATAAGGGATGAGCAGAAAAACAAGATTGCGATTCACAAATTACAAGAATGAATTTGCAAACATCCCTAATAAACTTTTATATAATCTCGAATGGTATAGTATAATTTTAGTTGTATTCCGCTTTGATTAGTTATTCCCAAACTGGCAGTTTTTTAAATGAATTTTCAAATGATACTTAAAATGTTCTGCACTATTTGACATATTTTTCAAATATTGGGGCAATTCATTAAAGTATTTAGGGGCAATGTATGTGAAGTGTTTTTGCTCTATTGTTTTATTTGCACATATTGTTGTTACATTTTTATTTACTGTCCTAGTATTGTAATTGTGTTGGTATGTAGTGAGTCTATTGTTTTTAGTCATATACGTTAAAATTTTCAGGGTAAAGGTTTCTTATGTCCAGAGTTTTCGTCACGCAGTATATTTGTCTAGAAGGATATACCATGGGTACTTTGGCAAGGACTTTCAATGCTCGTTTTTGGGTTACTTGTATACATTTTATGTATGAATCGTAACTACCACCCCATGCAAGTATTCCGTAAGTCAAGATTGATTGAAATAGCGACTTGTATACCACTATCAGATCCTCCATTTTAAGTATATTCCTAAGGCTATAAAATATATAGATTAGACTTCTAAGTTTACTATTTAGATTTGCTATATTCTCCTTCTCTATCAATCTATGGTCACTCCCAAGTACTTAGTAGCTCTTTCATTGCAAAGTTCTAGGCTGTGATGTTTTCCATTATGTCTTACCGCTTTTCTAATCATATGGGATTGGTTTGGGAGAGACTTTTTAAAATTTTCGTGTTATCAATGTTAAGCTTTAAGGAGTGGTTGCTTGACCAATTTATCGTTTTATTTAAAATGCAATTAGCTCTTTGGTAGGGATCTGACCAGTTGATTCCTGTCACGACGATGGCCGTATCATCTGCAAATCCTATAAATTTAATGTTATCTTCAGAAAATTTGAACAGAGAAGCTACATATATTGTGTAAATAACTGGAGAAAGAACTGAACCTTGTGGGATACCGTAGCTCTTGTTTGTGACCACGTCACTAACGAGTCCTCTCAATTTTACCATTTGAGATCTATTTTGTAAATAATTTGTGAGTAGCTGCAAGGGTTTATTTCTAATGCCTATTTGGTATAGAGTACGTAATAGTTTGGTGTGACTTATAGAGTCAAATGCTTTAGAGTAGTCTAGAAAGATGCCCAGTGTTTTTTTATCATTTCTAAAATTTTTGATTACTGTGTCGGTAGGGTCGTCCAAAGCATCATCAACTCCTATTCCTTTCCTAAAACCGTATTGAGTATCGGGGATGATTTGGTTGTCTTCTAAGTAGCTCGTCAATCTTGAATTTATGCATCTTTCAAAAATTTTAGCAATAGCGTTAAGTAAAGAGATTGGCCTATAGTTGCTCGTGATAGTCTTATCACCACCTTTGGAAATTGGTACAATCATAGCTTTTTTTAATTTATCTGAAAATAAGCCCAAATCAAAACATTTGTTGAAGAGCGCCGTTATAGGTCCCTTTAAGTATGACTGTTAATATTTTATTATTTCCGTCGAAAGGTTATCTTCCCCTGGCGCAGTTTTGTCTTTAAGGTCATTTATTTTTGATGCTACTTCGTCCTCAGTGATTTTGTAGAAATGAAGCTCCGATTTTCCATTAAAACTGATTGTATCTTCATCTACTGTTGAATAGTTTGTTCCTATATCTCTTGCAACATTGAATCCAACATTATTGAAGTATTCATTAAATTCATTGGTAATTTTTTTGCTATTTGTTTCTAGTCCAGTCCCTGGAATATTTAATCTGATGCACGCTTGATTTGATTTCGTTTTGTACGTTAGTTCATTTATAATCTGCCAGTACTTTTTCATATCTGTTCCCGCTACATCTATTTTTGTTTTGAAATATGATTGTTTCGCTTGCCTGATCGTCTGCGTTAATATATTTCTGTACTGTTTATAGTGAGTCTTTAGTAGTTCATTATGCGGTTGTCGTCTGACATTTTGTCCTAATCTCTTTCTTGCCCTTATGGACTTGACAATTGTTTGTGTTATCCATGGTTTTAAAATGTTAGTCTTTACTTTAAATAATGAAGTATGAGAAGCTTTTTCTATTTTAGCGCTAATATCCTCGGTTAGCTTTTGGATGAAATTGTTTACGTTTCCACATACTAAATATTTCGCCTTCCATTCAGAGTCTTCTTCAAATATTTGTCTTAGTTTAACTTTATCTGTTTTCATTTTAGTCACATTCCCAGTATTTTCACGGTTACTTGGTTTTTTCGCGCCCCATTCCAAAGCTAATATTTGAGCGAAATGTTCAGTTATATATGTTTCGTGGATGTTTGCAAATACACTGATCTTGTTTGCTATATTTGTTCGTCTGATAAATACATGATCTATACATGTTCCTTTATTATTTTGCATTCTTGTAGGTTGGTTGATGAATTGAAGGAAACCTTCACTAAGTAGATTTGCTATATAGTTATTTTGGTTTCCGTAATATTATCCAAGAGGTCAATATTAGCATCCCCTATTATGATGTCCATGTTATTTTTGATACTAGTTGAAATATAATTTGATAGTTCTCTTATAAATTCCGGCGCATTTGTGTTCGGTGATCTATATAGTCCTAAAATCCCTATATTTATACCTTCTATTTTCAGTTTTATCTGCAAACCATTTATAAGGCTTAGGTTTTCTACCTCTTTGACGCTATATTCAAGTTTTTTATTAATATAGATAAACACTTCCTCACATTTATTTTGTTTTTTCAAAGTGAAATGCAAATCATAGTTTTCTAAGTTGAAGGCAACATTAAATTTAGTATGCGGAAGCAAGTAACTATGATGATGCGTTTCCGTTAACACTATTATGTGCAACTGCATTGAATTATTTATAAACTCACTTATCAGTGCTCGTAATTCATTAATGTGTTTTTTTATACTCCTTATGTTTAGGTGTAATATCGAAAGTTTTGAATCAGGTAGAATTGTTCTATATTCAGTTGATCGAGATGTATATTTATTAGTTGTTTCATTCTTATTGAGATAATCGCATACAAAATCAGTCATGTTGCAGTAGTTTTAAATTATGCGTAGTTTTAAATTATGTTGCGAATACTTTGCGCGTTCCAAAGTATACAGTCAACGTTTGCCTTACTCATATAGAAATTTGATTGCAATTTCTGTTAAAACTATGAACTGGTCATTACGATTGTTACATTGTGCTAGTCTAGTGATAAGTTCCTTGGCCATGCTCATCATCTGACTGGCTGAGAACAGATTTTCATTGGGTGATTGTATGTGCGATGGAGCGCTTTGAGAGCGATCGGCATACATTGCGTTTAATGGGGCTCGAAGCACGGAGCTGAATGACTGTGGTGATATAACGTTTTTTGAGCTTTGTGGACGATTGTATGTACTAGGGTTGTTACGGATATTCACATCCGCATCCGCAAATGCGGAATATTCGCTTTAATTCAGACATCTTCATCAGCATTCGCATCCGCATCAATAAATGCAGAGCTTTTACGGATGCGGATTCATATCTGCAACAAGTAATGAAATGCAAGGAAAGTTAGCGGGACCAGTCTGGCGCGTGCTTCGTTCCTGTTGCTTGCTATCTTATCAATAGGAAGGTACACATTGGTGAAAATATCCTACAGTTTTGTATGTTTTGTTTTAGTTATCGACGTGATTCCCTTTTTGAATCAATTACAGTGTTTGTTTACTCTGTTTATGGCTCAGACAATCAACCGCATCTTACAGTATTTCAGGATTGTGTGACGCGCTGAAATAGCACATTTTACATGAACGTTTTTCGAAGATAAAAGATGCGTTAAGTCTTCATGTCAACGACAATAACATTGAATCAATTTTGCCAGAAGAGTGGAAAATAATAGAATGTAATCTTGAACTATTGAAACCTTTTGAAGAAGCTACTCGTGAAATGAGTAGCTCTCAGGCACTCATATCATCTGTGATTCCTATCATTCAAATGCTTATGAAAAAACTTGACGACTATTTAACAAAACCCAGTCTGAAATCTGAAAACATAATTTTCAGCGAAATTTTCTTCTTTGGGGGATAACAATTTATATGCAATTTCAACGTACTTAGACTCTCGCTATAAGCATAAATTGTTCAAACCAATCACCGAAGAAAAAATAAAAGATGAAATATTAATGTTGGTAAATTATTCTGTCGTCACTGGTTCTCCTATATCGCCGCCAAGTTTGGAAAAAACAAAAAGAAGGAGAATGGAAGATTCGTTCGTCCCAGAGCCAGGAACGTTCGGTATGGGTAACAGGAGTTGCTTAAAAAGCGATCTTGTCATGATGTTACATTCATCGAGTGAAGATGAACATTAAGGAGAACTTGATAACAGTAGCCCTGACGCTCTTCTCCGAAAGGAGTTAGTTATTTATCGCAATAAAAAAGACTGGATTTGGATGAAAGTCCACTTAATTTGTGGAAAGTTAATCACGGTGAACTTAAAACTCTCTCCAGATTCTTACGCAGATATTTATCACCATCATCAGCCAGTGTTCCAAGCGAACAACTATTTAGTGGAACTGGGTTAAAATATGATCCAGTAAGAAACAGGTTTACTATTTATTAGATAAAATTCACCAATTTTTAATTTTAACAACTAAACAAAGTTTTTCATTATAAAACTCTAGACCTAAAATACTAATAAGTAAGTCTAAAAGCTGTGTTAATTTTGTTCTCAAAATATGACCAAATAAAACATATTAAAATTAAATCGATTTTCATTTATTTATGTACTTAAAATTGAAATATCTTTAAAGAAATGCTTAAATCCGCATTCGCATCCGCGGATGTGAACCTCTAATAATTCGCATCCGCATCCGCGGATGTCAAAATTTTGGCATCCGTAACAACCCTGGTATGTACCTGGTAGTGCTGAAAATTGCAAGGTGGAATCAAGCGGAGCTGCAAACTCGATTTTGTAGTATTCCCTGTTAGATTTGTGTTTCGAGGTAGTCTTTCTGATGCCGAGATATTCCGTGCGTTTTGGACATTGTGTATCGCTCGCTATGTGATTAGCAGAACAATTTGCGCACTTAATGTCCTTGGTGTTTTTGGCGGGGCAGTTGGATTTGTCGTGGGCGAGTCCGCAAATCAGACATTTCGTAGGCAGGTAACAGTGAGAGGATCCGTGCCCAAAAGCTTGGCAATTGTGACATTGAGTGGCTCGTTGGGTGGGCGTGCGTTGGTATTCCAAGCAACGATGGTGTTCATTACTGATTTGATTTTTTTTAGCTCTGAAAGTTTAATGGTACCACGCTGAAAGTAGATTATATAGGTTGTCTGCTCTTGGCAGCGTTTTTTTTTTCAGGGGAGATTGAAAATTGTTTGACATCAAGACAGTTTAGCTGGAGCTCCTTCACCAGGTAGTTTTTCAGTATGGTTGAGTCCATACTATGCAAGCCTTTCAAAACAATTTTCAAAGGACGTTCTTCTGGACGGCTATAGGTGAAGAAATGAACTTTTTTAGCCTTGAGGTGGGTGACAAATTTGTCGTAAGCCTCGAGATCGTGAATCAGTATTTTTTTACCGATTCCTAGATGCTGGATTTCAAAATTGTCCATGCCTAAAGTTTTCATGATGGCATTGATGCTGTCTCGGCAGAGCTCTTTTATCACAATTGGAGGAATTTTCGCTTTTCGCTTTGCGGCTGGGACTTGATCGTTGTCAGCACTGTTGCAGTCATCTCGATCAGCTAATAACTGAAACCGGTTTCCAGAATGCGCTGCAAGCGAGTTCGCGTCCATTTTGGGGAGTTTTAACCGATCCCTTATATAAATATTTGAGGGAGGACTCCCTCGTCTTTTCAAACCACTGTGATTAGAAATGTTCTGGTTTTCTTTTCGGGTAAAAAGAAGCACAAAACAAGTAAAAGATTAAGAATTCGAACAAATGAACAGCACTTTAAACTGATTCAAAATTTAGGAACTTGTTAATAGCACGTCCGCACTCTTCTACTCTTCCCACAAAAATATATATATATATATATTTTTATATATCTTTCAATGCCGGTTTGAATGCATTTTGTGGCAGGCCGGTTGTCTTTTGGGTAATAACAGTAGTAGAGGCAGTGGCGGCCTGTGCGCTCCTAGACTGGGAATGCACAGCTAAACAAAAATGGATTTTAGTGATATCTCCCAATGTTTTTATGTATGTACGTATATGTCAAAAGAATTCATCGTTATAATATTATATGTATTTACATAAATGAACGAAAATAATTCAAATAATTTAGCAATTATATATTGACACAAAGTAAAACAAAATAAACAAATCCAATAACTGCATAGCTTTAATATATAATCCATTCTTCATTCATTTATGGAAGCAAATTTATCCATTACTGAGTAATTAAAATTCGGGAGGATTCGTAATAATTTTTTTCAATTGAAAGCATGGCTAAGGCGGTTAATCTGTCTTGACTCATTGTTGATCGTAAAAAAGTTTTTATTCTTTTTGAGTCGAAAATCACCTTTTTGCTTCCACTGTTGTCATCGGAATCGTGACAATGAGTTTCAAGAGTTGGTAACTGCGCACGAATATACTCTCAAGACAATTTTCGATTATACATTTAAGTGGATTTACTGCTCCTGATATGCTCCTTAAGTCTGATCTTTGATAAATTATCTCAAGCTCAGTTTTTAGCCTCACTGCATCTAAAAATGGATATGTTTCAATTGTGCTGGTGAGATAATCGTTTGCAAATTCCTTTGCAAATTTGGAGAAGTTTTGGGCTAAGAACATATTAGAAGCGCTAAGATGATTTGTAAACGAAAACCTATCCATGGCGTGGTTAATAATTGTATCACAAATTTCGTTGGCGGCGATAATTCTTGAAATGTAGGGATCATCGTTTTTTCTTCGCCTTCTATTGCCAGTTTCTTCTGGAATCTCATTTTGAACACTGTCACTATTATTTCTTTCGCTTTGAATAGCATTTTTAAAGCTTGGCAAGAATTGTTGTACATGTACTGAGTTTATACAAATTTTTTGTAACTGATTATATAAGATGTGAGGTGAGGCATTAACCTGAAGCATTCTAGATATTGCACTAGCTTGATTAATGGTTATTGTCTGTTTAGAAGTTGCCTATATTTTCTCCATGCATTCAATTAGCGTTTCCCGATTATGAAAAACAGTGGAAATGGTTTTTCTTTTAAAGTTTCATCGCGTATTTGAAGCATGTGGCACCATAATACCAACAACTTCGTCTAGAACTGCCACTCTTTGAGCAGAATTTGAAAAAAAAAGTTATATCACTTAAATTTGAAAAAAGACGCGTACTTGTTAATTTTGTTTGGCAGCTTATGACAATATCAAATTCAATTGATGAGCGTAACAATAAAAAGAGTACGCATATTTCTCTTCTCATCGAATAATTGCTTGTACACCTCCAGTTTGTCCAGACATCACGTAAGCACCATCGTAGCTTTGGGAGACAAGTTTCTTACGTTTGTCTAAAACCTTTCGTAGAGCCTCATCAATAGCTTCTGCTAAGCTCGCAGCGTCTTGACCATCAGCATTAACAAATGCCCAAAAACGTTCAACAGGAGTACCATCTTGTGTTATGTATCTGAATACGACAGACATTTGGAACATAGACGACACATCTGTTCTTTCATCAGCAATCACGGGTACAAATTCTGCACATAGAATTTCTTTTTTGATATGATCGTGCAACACGTCTAGCATGCAATCCAATAATTCATTTCGGGTGGTTTTTGAAATGCCTTTGAAAACTGTGGCATTTTCAATGTGTTCCCGCAAAACTACATCCAATTCGGCAGTGAAATTTATAAAACCGCGATAAATGCCTGGATTAAGAAACTGTCTTTTTCGTCGTGGCCTCGGAAGGCTAACTCAAACACTCCACAAAATTTTATGCAGTCTGTAATTTTTGATAGAACATAACGATTTTGCCTAACGTTTTCATTATGCTGTTCAATACTTCGTCTGTATGCGGTATCCAGTTGATTCTTAACATCTTGCTTTCCCAGCAAATTTAAGTCCAACTGGGCATTCATATATGTACATACATAGGACGATGCGTTTTCGTGTGTTTTTCAATTTTCTGAGCAAGGTGCCCTAAATCAGCTACACCTGTCTCCGTCCAACTATACTCAATATTATCACGACCGAATAAAATACACGGAAAGCAATAAAGTTTATTGGTGACAACACAACCGCAAACTAAGTAGTTCTTACATAAAGTTCCGATTTGAATTCATGTTTGAATTGCCTGGATTTAGAATTCGTCACTTGCACGATATTAATTTCTGGGGTTAGTCTTCCAGTATCCCTTATTCTATTTTTTTCTTCCAAGGGGAACGTTGCAAAATTGTCTTCCAAATAGTTAACATTTGTATTTTCGTTAACACTATTCATTTTCAACAAGTTAACTCGCAAACTAAAAAGTTGAAATACGATCTTTGGCAAAAATTTTTCGCGATTCTTTGATGGAGCACTAAAAATTTGTGCACCCAGAATAGTGCGAATTCGCATGCTTTCCCCTCAACCCGACAACCGTCACGATACCCGAATCAGTCGCACATGCGACTTTCCATGATTTCATGCACATGAGCACCGCTATTGAGCGCTTTGTGGAGCACGGAAAATTTGTGCGCACAGAACAGTATAAATCTGCGTGCACTCCCGTCATTCCGATAACCCCTCTGATATCCAAAACAGGTGCACGTGCGATAAGCGATACTTCTTGACGTCACTGCTTGGTGTGTTTTTATCATAGGCAATAGATCGGTTATTGTAAATGGCTGTCGAAAAAAACTAACTTTCTAGGAGGCATTCAATAAAGTTTCGTTCTTTTCTCCTTTGACCTCTGGGGGTTCACGTGCTCATGTGCGCATATACAGGAGCCGCCACTGAGTAGAGGCAATACCGGTCTTTTCATTAACCTCGTCAATTGACATAGATGCCGTCATATTGCTATCGACTACGTTAGCTGATTTAGGTTTGTTTGGCACAGAACTTAATATTGTGTTTGAGTTTACCACTGGTGTGGGAGTATTGTCTTCATTATCATTTACTGATTGTATTGCACCATTATGCACTACTGCGCTTTTTTTGCTATTCACACTAAATTGTTTCATGGAATAGTCACTGTCTCCAACGTTACGCGCATTGTTTAACGCACTATGGACTGCGTTACAGTTATGTTTTTGCTTCACTTTGCTCTTCAAGAAAGACTCATTCGTGGAGAAGCTCGCTTGGACGACGAATATCCCGGGTACAGTGTATACAATATACACTGGGAAAACTCTAGGTGAGGCAAAGAAATACACTGTGCTTTAAAACTAAATTTAACAGAGCGAAACAACTATAGGGAATTCAGGTGTAAAGCAGAGTAGAGGATATGGTCGGGCTTATAGCTCGTGGTAGTGCCACGGTGCATAGTCTATGGATAAACTAGTCGTTAAACTTAGAGTAAAAAGTGGACTATCAATTTTCAACGTCGAGTAGCTCCGAGGAACTTCCAAAAGCTTCAAGCTTTAAGCACGAGCATATGCTTTGCTCTGCTTTACACCTGTATTTCCTATAGTTGTTTCGCTGGGATCTCTCTTAAATTTCTCGTAATGCTCTCTTAAATTAAGTTTTAAAGCACAGTGTATTTCATTTCCCCACCTAGAGTTTTCCCACTGTATATTGTATACACTGTGCCACGGCGCTACCCGGCGTTGAAAATTGATAGTCCACTTTTTACTCTAAGTTTAACGACTAGTGTATATATCACAGTATATGGAAAGACACTGGATAATGTTTCATATGTTGGCTTCCTATCAACAAGCGTTCCATACAATCCGTGGTACCACGGACGAAACGCACATGGTTTCTGGTATTCGGTATATGGTAGGGGAGATTTACGCGCTACGGTGCTGCCAACGTTTATGCACGATATTGTTGCGTGCCCCGCATTCCTTCACCTCCCTCCCAGCCAATCATCATCCATGTGCTCCGCCACTTCGGACGCACCATGGACGATGACCGCCGAGAGGAGGCCCCCGTGCGGAGCACCCACCAACAGTGGTCGCATAGAGGCGACCATAGATAACATGTTTTATAAACCGGCTAGCTCACCGGGTCGTGGGCGAATAAAATGCACATCTACAAAAGAAACTTTTATACCCGGACAAAAACCCAATCGCGCACATGCTGAGGAGAGGAGAACCATGAAGAAAAACTCACTTCATATTATTTCACTTATGTTTATATATATTGTTATATATATTTATATATATTTTTTTTTTAATTGATTTTCGAATAATAAATGAACTTTAATTAAATTGTAGAATATGCGGATGCATATTGATTTTCATTTGAATTGTTATGTGATGTTATAAAACGTTTTTTTTTTGTTTTATGTATGATCTCGCAATTAATTTGATAAGAGTGTCAAAGGCATTTCCAATGAGGATTGTAGTATTATCGCAGGACGACCGTTCTCGCTGCGCTAAACAACCAAACGGCCGGACGACACTTATGATAGCCAGAATGTGTTCCTTATTTACAGTTGTTGCATCGACAATCGGTATTTCACTGTTGCAAATGCGTCCAGCGAGAACTGACTAAATCACGACGCAAATTTGCGATTCCTCCACGCTGCCGCACGAACTATCCGAATTTCAGAACACTTAACAACTTTTATGAGGCCGATGGCTTGAACACCACTTGCGTGCTGCTTCGCAGATCAGTCATCTCCTTGTTGAACACGTGCTTCACCAGTTACGTCGTCCTTGAAGGGCGTCTTCGGCTCGTTCAAGCCGACGTTATCAACTCGGTCGCGAACTTCTTGATTCATCACAAACTCTCCCATACAAAGCTTTTGGTGACAATGGGGCTGGTCGCGAAAGGCACTTTTGGGGGCTCTGTAGCCCAGTGAGCGGCTTCAACGAACTGCGCGAGTTGACCCACGGTGCTTCTACTTGTTTATCCGAGAACTCCGACGAGAAACCTTACCTCTCTTCGGAAAGCAGGTCGCGTCCCAAAATCCCAGCGTTATCAAGACATCCGGAACCGAGCCCACATCAGGATGTATCATCCGATTCCAGTCGTTACCTTCGTATTTTTCCACTCTTTTTCAAGAGTTGAGCTTTCAGCAGACAAACCAATTCTTCCATGAAAGGAAACTTTTTTTTATATTTTTTTAAAAAAAAAAAGAACGTGACCGTCTCGGTCAACACCACTTTTCCAACCCTTTTCGTCAACTCACCTCCTACACTTTTTCACCGCGATCACCCGTTGAAGCATTTTTGCTCCAATTATTACCATATATGGTAATATGTCAGAGTCTTTTCGGCCAATCAGAGGGCGACAGCATGCAAAGTGAACCGATTCGCGCTCGATCACTTGAACTCACCTCGCAAGAGAGACAGCGCGTGTGGTGGATTACTAAATTGGGATTTAGTACTGCCAATGCTGATTATTTGGACGTGTACTGAGGGAAATTTGAATATATTCCAATTTGGAAGAAATGAAAAAAAATGAACTACTAAAATGAGAATTGATCCGCAACAATATATATATATATATATATATATATATATATATATATATATATATATATATATATATATATATATATATATATACATGTTTTTTTGGGAGGTGGAAACCCTCATAGGCACTCCCCCAGAGAAAGCTGGTTACGGTTTCTCATGGGAGAGTAGTGTGGGACTTTAACCGCACTAAAACCACCCCCTCTTCCCCTTCCTCTCCTCCACGGGACTACCGTTGGGTATTACGTCGTGGAGGCGGCTCCGCGACAGCGGCAATTCTAATCTTAGGTGGAGCCTACTGTTTTCCCAAGTTACCTCGAGAGCGCCTCAGCTCACCCTGCACGTGCACAATTGTCGAGTTTACCACCGCCCAATTCCGCTCCGACTTCAGCATCTCTTCCACAAAGTTGTGCGGGTTGATGTTCGTTCCCAGCACACCTTCCAAGCTTTGCCTCGCCACTTTAAATCTGGGGCAATGGAACACAACATGCTCCGGGTCTTCGGGAGCATTAGGGCAGCTAGGGCAATATGGTGAATCGTCCAACTTGAAACGATTCAAATACCGCCGATAACCCCCATGCCCTGTCAGAAACTGAGTCCGCTGGTGGTTCAAGTCGCCATGCTTGCGCTTCACCCAGACGTCAATATGTGGATCAATTTGCGCGTCCATGATCCTTTTTCAGATTGCTCCCAACGTCTTTGCCATTGTCGGATCGATTCTTCCCTTTCCGCGTTTTTTATTCCCTGGGGAATCGCGGATGGTTCCGAACGCCTTGTTCGGTACAAGCAGCTCATTTCATCCGCAAGTATGTCGACGGAAATCATTCCTGCGACCACGTACGCGGCCTCGTCGGAAACAGTTATAAAAGCGCTGCACACTCTCAATGCACTGAGACGATAGACTCCTCCTATCTTTGTTCTGCTCACTTCAATTTTAAGAGTTTCCTCCCATACAGGTGCTGCATAAAGCAGAATAGAGCTCACTACTCGAGAGATTACCCTTCTACAGCTACTTTTTGGCCCCCCAACATTTGGCATCATGCTTGCCAAAGCTGCGGCCGCCTGCCTAGCCTTGGAGCTTGCATAATCCATGTGGGCCTTGAAGCTAAGCTTCGAATCAATCAAAAACCCCAGATACCTAATGAAGGGTTGAGAGTTGATGATATGCCTCCCCACCCGGACACCTAGGATATTCTTTTTCGTCTGTTCCTTATTAGAACTGCCTCCGTTTTTTGTTCCGCCAATTTGAGTCCGGAAGTTTGCAGCCACGACTTTATAGCACTGATAGCTTCACTTGTGTAAACTTCTACATCTCCTAGATGTTTAGCAGCTACTACCACAACTATATCATCCGCGAACGCAATAACCGTCGCCTCCCGTAGAATGGGAAGTTCAAGCACTCCGTTGAACATCACATTCCACAGAAGGGGACCAATCACAGAGCCTTGTGGGACTCCCGCGGTCACGGTGTATTCTCTAATCCCTTCGTCCGTTTCGTAGAGAAGCGTTCTTTCCGATAGATATCGCCTTACCAATTTTGCCAAATAGTTCGGGACTCCTATTTTAATCAAGAACGCATTGATGTTCTCCCAGTTTGCCGAGTTAAATGCGTTTTTGACGTCCAGAGTTACTATAGCGCAACATATCTTGGACGCCATGGCATTCTTTGCCAGTCCTATCACCGAGTTGATAGCGTCAACTGTAGAGCGCGCTCTACGAAAACCATACTGAGAGTTGGATATACCACTTCGGTCTTCAATAATGGGAGCCAACCTGTTGTATATGATACGCTCCAGCAACTTACCTGTTGTATTCAAAAGACAGATGGGGCGATACGACGAAGGTTCTTCTTGTGGTTTGTTAGGTTTCGGTAACAAAACCAGTTTCTGCATTTTCCAGATGGTAGGAAAGTCCCTTCACGCATGCACGCATCAAATGTGCTGGCGAATACATCCGGCCTCGTCTTCACCGCTACTTTCAGCGCTTTGTTAGGGATACCGTCCGGGCCTGGTGCCTTGTTGTCCTCCAACCTACTGCACGCTTTGATCAGTTCCTCTTCAGTTACCGGTGGAATGGATGCCGGGTACACTGGGATATCTGATAGCATTTCCGTGCTCTCCCGTTGAGGGAAAAGTACCTGCACGATGTTCGCAAGCATTTTTAGGCATGTAATTTGTGGTGACTTATAGCCTTTCAGCTTCGGCATTACTGCTTTATATGCACCACCCCAAGGGTTCACATCCGCTTCTTTGCAAAGTTGCTTGAAGCAATCTCTTTTGTTCATTTTTATGGCGTGTTTAAGTCTGCTTCGTAGCTCCCTAAACGACTGCTCCCATTCTTCGTGATCAAGCCTTCCCCGCGCTCGTTGGCATCGTCTCCTGGTCTTGAGACACTCAGTTCTTAGCTCTGCGATTTCATTACTCCACCAATAATTTGGCTTCCTACCAGGAATGCATCTTCTTCTCGGCATCGCCGTGTCACATGCCCGTGTCAAATGTGCTACCACTTGCGAGGCTTTTTCGGTAGCTGTTCCCCTTACGATACAGTTTGCGTTCATTGTTACAACAAACGCATATTGATCAAAGGCCGTCGTAGACCATCCCATTCGCAGCTTTCGTCGAAAAGTTTGACCCTTGCTAGCTCCGCAGTCCTGCCTTAAGAATATTGCCTGGTGGTCGCTGTGGGTGTATTTTTCGTTAACGTACCAGTCCATGTTCTACGCCAGTGCGGGACTCACGAAGGTCAAATCAATTATTGAGCCGGTACCCCTTTTGCGGTATGTGTTGACTCCACAAACGTTGGCGAGCACCAGATCCATTTGCGAAAAAAATTCTAAAACAACTTGCCCCCTAGCATTTGTCAATTTACTACCCCATTCCACTGCCCATGCATTAAAGTCACCAGCGATAACTTTAGGGTTAAACTTTCTTGCATATAAGACAAGATCGTCCATCATGCACTGAAATTCCGCTAGTGTTGCGCTAGGAGCAGCATAGCAGCTGTAGACATTAACACCATTTATTTTGGCCCTCGTAAACCCAGCTTTTTCATCACCCATGGTGTCTTGTGAAGCTTTGTTGCCACATGCCCATATTGCAGCTTTCTTGGTGGAGTCCGTGACCCAGATGTCGTTGTGAAGGCTCCGGTACGGTTCGCTAACTATCGCTACGTCCACCCTGGACTCAAATATAGTCTGCGCAAGAAGGTCTTGTGCAGCCTCACAATGATTGAGATTGATCTGAATCAGTCTCATTTTGTCATTGTATTGAGTCCCTTCCTAAATAACGGGCATCTGCTACTTCCCGCGGTATGTTTGCAGTCGATGCCCTCTCTATCCTTGCAGAACATGCAGCTGGGGTCCCTGCTACATTCCTTGGCAATGTGTCCTTCTTCCCCACATCTTCTGCAACGCTTGGAGCGGTCTTCGCCTTTACAGGACCATGACATGTGCCCATACTCCAAGCACTTGAAACACCTTTTTAGCGATACTTGCTCCCTTATGCGACATCTCACCCACCCTATGCGTACCTTGCGTATCTACATCAGTTTCTTTGCTGATTCGATCGGGAGGCTAATAACAGCTGTTTGTGTGCCCCCGTACGCCTTTCTCAGCTGTTTAACTGCCGATGTGGGGATCACATTCAGCCCTAGCTCACTTGCCAAAGCATGGCATATCTCCTCCCTGGTTGTTCTTTGTTGAGACTGGTCATCGCATTTAATGCGCTCCATAACCTGTTAGTCATAAGCCAACCAATGTGACGTGAGCACGGTTGAATGCAATTAGCATAAAATAAAGTTTATTTTCGTTTCACAAAATAAAGACCTCTTTCCTCTCGAAACCACTCATATGCCTTAACAGGTTCTGGGCCCAGGCAACGTAGCCATTGTGAAAGTAGTTTTGCTGGGAAGGAATAAGCGTGAAAACGTGGGAAGTAAAAGTGTTCGAGCTTGTGCCTCAAGGCGGCCATCTTCGCGTGCGAGCAAGGCACGCAGGCGCGACATCAGTGGACAAATAAACAGTAATAACGGGACGCGGAATCAAAGCCAGTTGATTTTCTGGGATTTGAGAAGAGCGAATTAGCGAGAATTTACGTCAACGAGTTTCGTGTCGTATCGCGCGCGTAAGAATACGCGCAGTGTTCTTATTTTTTTTTTTTGGGCTTCATTGTGCAACTGATCAGAGTCTCGTTGGTACAAAAAATGTCGGCTGACGCGTTGGTACGATTGGTCAAGCGGTTCGACGGGAGAAACTTCCAAGCGTGGAAATTTCAAATATCGGCAGTGCTGATGGCGAACGAAATATTTGACGTGGTCGACGGTACAAGAACGATGCCAGTGAACCAGGATGGTGAAAATGCCGCACAAACGAAATTGTGGATAAAAGATAATGCCAAAGCGACGGCGATCATCGCGTCTGCTATGGAAGATGAACAAGTTGTGAGTGTGCTAGTGTGTGGTACCGCTAAAGAAATGTGGGACAAGCTTATAGCAGTGCACGAACAGAAATCGGCATCGAACGAATATGATGGGTCCTACAGACACGGCCGTGTAGCACGTGAGAACGGTACAAAACATGGCGCGACAGTTGATAGATCTCGGCGAAAGAATTTCCGACGCAGCAGTGATTGCGAAAATAATGTCGAGTTTAACGTCGAAGTTCAACGTTTTCAGAACAGCGTGGGATAGCGTGGACCCGGCGCGTCAAACAGTCGCGTATTTGTTAGAAAGACTAATAAGGGAAGATTCGAACAATAGTGAGGGTGGTGACACAACGAGTGCGTTAGCGGTTACTAAGCATAGTAGTTCGAAATACGGTGCGCGTTCAAAGGACAAAGACATGAAAAAGAAAAAGTCGAAAAAGAATATCGAGTGTTTTCGGTGCCAGGAAATGGAACACTACGCGAGTCAGTGCAAGAAGCGGAAAAATGATGGCAACAGAAAAGACAAGAATCAAGGCCAGTCGAGCCGCGGTTGCGTGTTCGTAGTTCAGTCGCAGAAAGAAAGCGCGAGAGCATTAGTAGTGGGCGAACGAAAACATCAGCCGACAGCCGAGCAGTAAAAGCAGTTGCGGGACGCAGATAAAGTGGATGTCTGGATTACCGACAGCGGAGCGTCGGAGCACGTCACATCTCGTCGCGACTGGATTGAGGAGCTACGGCCGGTAATAGGGGAAACTGTCATGTTGGGTGATGACGGTGTATGTGATGTGGTAGGCGTCGGGAGAGTTCGTATCGAGAAACTCGTCAATGGAGAATGGGAAAGCGGTATCATCGAGAATGTCCTACTCGTACCTTGTGTTACACGAAACCTATTTTCCGTCGGTGCCTGCACGAACAAAGGATTCAAAGTAGAATTCGAAAAAGGAATAGTAGAAATAATGCGGAACCAAACAGGACAACGGGTTGTGCAGAATGTATTTCCGAAGACCGAAGCAGAATTGAGAAGTCAACGTAATAGCCCTGAACTCTAAAATGTGGCACGAGCGACTCGGCCATATACACAAGCGGGCACTCATCGAGTTGGTCAATCGAAAGCTTGTAGAGTGGGTAACCCTGAAGAACACGGAAGACTTCTTCTGCGAAGCTTGCCAGTATGGCAAATTACATAAACTTCCGTTCCGGAGAGAGGTCAAGAAGACGGCGAGCAATCCCGGAGAGATCATCCACAGCGACGTGTGCGGACCAATTTCGGTGCAGTCGTTAGGAGAAGCAAAGTACTATGTGCTCTTCAAGGACGACGCGACAAATTATCGAGTCATATATTTTATTCATCACAAGTCGGACGTTTTTGAGAAATTCAAGGAGTTCGAGCGCCTTGTAAATAATAAATTTGGGCGCACAATGAAAACGTTACGAACGGACAACGGTACCGAGTACTGCAACCAGAAGATGAGCAAATACATGAAGAAGAGAGGAATAACTCTGGAGACCACAGCACCATATACTCCGGAACAGAACGGGAAGTCGGAGCGAGACAATCGCACAATAGTGGAAACAGCGAGAACGATGCTACAAGCGAGAAAGCTGCCAGCATATCTTTGGGCGGAAGCAACTGCTACAGCGGTTTACACGCTTAACAGGACTGGGCAGTCAAGGAAGAGCGGAAGTTGTACGCCGTACGAATTGTGGACGAGGAAGAAGCCTGATCTTTGCCACATGAGAATCTTTGGCTCCGACGCCTATGTATACGTGCCGAAACAGAAGCTCACGAAATTCGATCCTCGAGCGAAAAAGTTGATCTTCGTGGGATACGACAGCGAGTCATCGAATTACAGGTTCTATGATCATGTTACAAAAGTTGTGACTATTTCGAGGCATGTAGCGTTCAATGAACGAGAGAGCGAGGTCGAATCGGAGGTACCAGTGTCCGAGGTCGAACTCACACTACCGATGCAGAGCGAAATCAATAAAGATGCATTCCAAGATGCAGAAGACGATACCGAGGCTATCGTCATAAACGCAGGAGTCGACTTTGTAGACGCCGACAACGCGGCAACTGGACAAGCAACGAACAGGGTTGAAAACGTTCGACAGCAACAAGAGCGAGAAATTTCGGCACCGATGGTGCTGCGCGATCGAGCGACGATCAACCAACCAAAGAGATATGGGCTGTATCTCGTGGAACACATTATTCCAACGACATATCAAGAAGCTGTATCAGGTCCAGAGGCTACTCAATGGGCGGAAGCCATCGAGGACGAGCTCGATGCACATCATAAGAACGGGACTTGGGAGATAGTGTCAAAAATCCCAGGTGAAAAAAACATAGATTCCAAGTGGGTCTTCAAAGTTCTACGTGACACGAAAGGAAGCGTGGTCAGATTCAAGGCACGATTATGCGCCAGAGGATTCATGCAGCGAGAAGGTGTGGACTATTCAGAGACTTTCTCACCGGTTGTGAGGTACGATTCCCTTCGAGTACTCCTAGCGATCATCACTGAAGAAAATCTCGAAGCAGTACAGTTCGATGTTCGAACTGTTTTTCTCCATGGACTTCTGGACGAGAATGTTAGGATGAAAATACCAACAGGACTTGAAGTCAACGAAGATCGAGAGAATGTGGTGTGTCTTCTCAAGAAGGCATTGTATGGACTCAAACAGTCACCGCGATGCTGGAATGTGAAAATCGCGAGTGTTCCAAAACGTTTCAATCTAATTGAAACAAATACGGACAAATGTGTGTATGTCGGCATCTACGACGATGTTAAAGTGTATCTCGCGCTATTCGTTGACGACGGGATAATTGCAGCTAAGTCTGCTGATGTAATCGAGAAAATTGTCGGCAAGTTAAGCAAAGAATTTGAGATAACTATCGGTGATTGCAGCACCTTCGTCGGTATGCAAATAAGTCGAGATCGTGAGTCAAGGTCGATGTTTGTACATCAAGAGGCCTACGCGAAGAAAATTATCGAGAGATTCGGAATGAGTCGAGCAAAAGGGGTTTCCGTACCGGCGGATCCTCATACTATTTTGTATCCGGCAGAGTCAGAAGAGACAGAAAGGCAAGTAGTGCCATATCGCGAAGCAGTAGGATCACTGATGTTTCTTGCCGTAGTAACACGTCCAGATATTGCATACGCGGTGAATTCGGTCAGCAAATTTCTGAACAATCATTACGATAGTCATTGGCGAGCAGTGAAACGCATCATTGGATATCTGATAGAGACAACAAATATGGGAATTGAATTCCGAGCATCGGAGTCGTGTGTCGAAATTGTGGGATACTCAGACGCAGATTTCGCGAGCGATATTGCCACCAGAAGGTCGACGACAGGTTACGCGTTTTGTATGTCAAACGGAATTGTAACTTGGTCATCTCAGCGACAAAAACTCGTTTCAATGAGTACGACGGAATCGGAATACATAGCAGCGTCTACAGCGACGAAAGAGGCCGTGTGGCTTCGCGCATTGTTATGCGAACTTGGGTTTTTGTCAGATAAACCGTTGCAACTGTACGTCGACAATCAAAGCGCAATTCGTTTAATTCATAATCCAGAATTTCATAAGCGCACGAAACATATTGACGTGAAATTTCACTATATACGCGAGAAAGTCGAGAATGGTGAAATAAATGTAACCTTTGTGCCTACCGAAGCCCAGTTGGCGGATATATTCACCAAAGCGTCTCCAAAGCGCAGATTTGTCGAATTACGCACCAAGCTGGGAATGTGCATAAAACGCTCCGACGGCGGAAGTGTTGAGACTGGTCATCGCATTTAATGCGCTCCATAACCTGTTAGTCATAAGCCAACCACTGTGACGTGAGCACGGTTATATGCAATTAGCATAAAATAAAGTTTATTTTCGTTCCACAAAATAAAGACCTCTTTCCTCACGAAACCACTCATATGCCTTAACATTATTTCGTCCAGATCTTTGCATTCGACCGTGGTCTCCTGCTTCCTAGCTTTAATTTCAGCCACCGCTTCAATCGATTTTTCAATCTGATTGTGAAGGCTTTCAACCGGTAAGTTGGCCTCTTTTTTGAGCTCGAGCAGCAGGTCTCCTTTTTGGGTTCGCCTTATGCGAGTGACATTGTCGCCAACGAGCTCCAACTCAGGATCGGTTCTGACTTTCCTGAGAATGTCCGCGTATGTTGTCTCCCCTTTGGTTGTTATAACTAATGCTTCCGGGAGCACGCGTTGCTTAGGCTTAGCCTTCTTTCCCCTAGGTTGTACCTTAGTCCAAGCATCCGGAATGGCACTGCTTCCTTCCGGAATATTACCCTGTTTTGGAGCTGAAGTGGGCTTGCCTGTCCGTCCACCGAGTACTTCTAGCAGTTTTCGTTTGCCCTCTTTTTGTGGCGAAAGCGCTTTTCGTTTCGGTGTCTGCTCAGAGCCACACGACTCGTTCCCAGCATCCCAAGTCCGCTTACTAAGTTTTCCCAAATCGGCTTTCCGTTGGAGACTAAGATATCTTTGTTGATCTGGCCCCTGATTTCTATCCTCGAGTCTATTCTCTGACATGATTGAAGGTCAGCCTGATCGATTTGGCCATTTCCTTTATGGAATGATGGACGTTCCTTTTTTCCTTAAGGAAGTCGGAAAGCTCAGCAATTTTTTGGCCGAGCAGCATGAAAGCTGGGCCTTCAGCCTGTGGTCGTCCTTGGCCCACCGGCTCCTCAGAAAGATCTATCACCACACCCATTGGCGTATCCCTTGCCGAGTCCTTCGGTGTGCTCAGAGATGCCACAGCACTCCTTTCACCTCCACTCTTCAGTTGGCGTGACACAACTAGCGTCAATTTTCCCCCGAGAGGCTCCTGTTCCCTCTCTATTGGTATCAACGGTGGTGACCGCAGAAGCCCCGAATTCCTCCGGAAAGGATCACCATCTACACCTTCATTTGCGATATTAGCGAAATTTGGTAAATTTTGTAAACTCATGGTAATTGGGTCCCCACTCAGAGCCGCTATCTCCATCCGGATGTGTAGTCACCTTATGATCTCGTGGTTACCTTTGAATCAGGGAGGCCACGCAAGGGTTGACACCTGTCCTCATGAGAAAGATGTTCAGAGCCGGATCAGTGCTAATTGGGAATATATTTCAACCAAACCTACGCCACCAACTCAACGGTGCGGACTTTGAACGTACTCTGAGGTCTGCCAAGGTTTTAACGGGACGGGGGCGGAGCAGCGTTATCCTGGATCCGTTCGCGCTCGGATTTCACTCTGGCGGTATTAGGTCCAGAACACCACTTTCACCAGCCCAAATGCAACAATCATAATCGTATAATCAGAATCGTAGTTCCAAGACAAATCCGTTTGTAACCTTATTCTGGATCATTTAGCGTAATCCAGGGCACACCGCGAGGAGGCGATGCAGGTTATTATGGTTGGTATATGTATAACTAAGAAAAAACACTTTTAGTTTTTTCTAAAAAATATATTATTTCATGAAACAATGCTGATCTTCAGCCGTGCAACTTACTACTCGCTTACTTATTCTCTAATCTTGACATTATATTGTCTCGGTTTGCTGACTCATCGTTCTGTACCGTGAGAAGATATTCGCGAAATTCTCGGAACTATGATGATGTTTACACAGCTGCGGATGCAGCTGTGTCAACATAGTAATAAAAATGCTGACTATCGAAAGCATTGCGATCTGGATATGTAACCTCTCCCCCGTTTAAATTAAAATTCTCCGGAATTTTTCCACTTTCTGGAATTTTGTTGGAAGTGAATTTCAACATTGATTTTTTTTTATGCCTCAAAAACATCGCAAGTAGTTATTAATAAAATCGTTAGAATCGATGAGCCAACAATGTAGTGTACATTTTTATGGTATCTTATATTATTGATATATTTTAAATTGACAGTATTTGTAAGTATAATATTAGTAAAATTGAAATGTTTGGAAAAAATGTACTTAACATTGTCCGTGTAGAAAAATCTATCCACAAATTTTTCGTTAGTATTACTGAATGTTTGGTCTAAGTTTTGAATAGAACAGTTACTAACTGTTATCAAATATTTCCATTTAAATTTATTTTTTGGTCGTCACATTATTAATTAATTCAATGTTTTTTCATATTTTCACAAATCAAAATAAGTTTTTCTTATTTCTATTACATCAATTTTAGTCAACATACAGTCATTTCTCATAAACAATTATTTAGAGGTTCTAACTCGTTTTTGTACTGCGATGTATTTTCAGAAACATACATTTTCTTCTTTATTTCGAGAATATATTCGTCGTCCATTATAACTTGCAAATAATTAGTAGTGGGTAACGCTGTTATCAATTTAAAATCAACTAGTTAACATAAGTCTTTAAACTGTAATAGTCCTGTTTGTACTTTTTTTTTGTTTGTTTGTAAAAGTCAAGTTTTGTTTCGATTGGTGGTAGCACTAGAGTTAGTAACATCAGTGTGGGTAATACTAATGTTATCACCTGCAAATTTACGCGGTCTTTTAGTATTCGTTGGATGCTCTTTTTCTTTAACTTTTATTCTATATCTTGGTTGATTCTTATAGTAATTTCGTTTATAATTTTTAACTGGAATTATATTTCTACTTTCTTGATAGTCTTCTCTACTTTTATTTAGGTTACTAACAATTTTCTCTTTTCTATTTTGTGCTAACTGGACCAGACGTGCAGGACTAGCTTGCATAGCTTGGTCAGGCGTCATTCGAATTGTTGTATGGTACCTGCCGTTGTAATTTTTCACCGCTCTGTGAATTTTTTGGACTATACTTAAATCTAACTTACGCATTGCTACTAACTTTTCCTGTATGGTACTGTGGAATCTATTTATATCGCTGTTTCCCGTGTGAGTGTTAGGGGTAGTTAAATGTAGCTCTACTTGCTGTTCGCTTAAGAAATCTTGCAAGTTTATGGAATTAAATTCATTTTCTCCTACTAGTTTCTTTGGTTTCCCGAATTTAGAAAAATGTTCTTCCAGTGTTTCGACTTTTTTCGTCCAATGTCTATTTGGTAGATGATATGCGTATACTTTCTTCGTAAGTTTGTCTATCAAAGTTAAAAATGGCTGTTTTAGGAAGTAATAGACATCCATGTGAAGAATTTGGTTTGCATCTTTTGGAGTTTCACTGATTTTGTATTTTAATTTGATTGGTTTTCGCTCGTATTTAGTTTCCAGACATGTTTTGCAATTGTTTATTATTTTTGTGATTTCTTTCGAGAGGTTTGGATAGAATATCCTGTTCTTCAATTGATAATAGGTTTCTATTATTCCACTATGTAAACTTTCTTGGGTGTGATAAAGTGATATTTGCCTTTGTGCTTCTTCTAACGTTCGCATTTCAGTCGCGTGAAGAGTAGCTTTAATGAACTTTATATTCTTTTCTCGTCCAAAAAGCTCAATTAATAATTTTTGTATTTTGTGATATTCATGATACGATAATTCGGTGTAAATACCGATTTTACCGGGTACAATAAATCTTCTAAATAAACCAATCCAATGTTCTCGATTTTTCGTCATATCAACATAAATTATTCTGCGATTATGCAGTGTTTCCATTTCTTGTTGTACATCACAGGTTAAAATCAGCTGAGTTCTATATTTATTAACAATAGTCTCTTTTATAGGTATGTGATCTAATTGCTGTTCTTCTTGAGAATGAATCGTAGCGTCATTTGTTAAGGCGTTTACTGATTCGTTCGTCAATTGGCTTTTATCTTTGTTTTGAGGAATCCTACTCAAGAAATCGGCAACCTTATTTTGTTTTCCTTTTAAATACTCGATATCAAATTGGTATTCTTGAAGTTTAAGTAACCATCGTTGGTTCCTCTGACTAAATTCTTTTCCGCTATATTTTTTGTTAAGGTATTTAATGGGTAAGTGATCGGTGATAATTTTGAACCGATTACCCCATAAATATGGTCGAAAATACGTCACAGCCCATATGATGGCTAAAAATTCTTTATCAGTTACTGAATAGTTTTTTTCATGATCGTTCAGAGATCTTGACGCGTAACAAACTGGTTGTTCGTTTTGTGTTAAGACAGCTCCTAAAGCATAGTTACTAGCATCAGTGTATAAAGTGAATGGATTCGAAAAGTTTGGAAATTTGAGTATAGGATGTTTAATTATGCTCAATTTTAGCGTCTCAAACGCTTCGATGTATTCTGGATCGTTGGCATTTATATTTTTTCCTTTTTTTAAGTATTTGATCATAGGAGTGGCAATTTTTGCATAATCCTTAACAAATTTCCTGTAAAATCCCGTAACACCTAGAAAACCTTTTAGTTGTTTGTCTGTTTTAGGTAAAGGGTATTCTTGGATACATTTTATTTTATTAGGATTTGGCTTCATCCCTTCTGACGTTAAAATATGACCAAGAAACTCTGTGTTTCTCTTCATAAAAGAACATTTATCGAATTGAATTTTAAGATTATGTTCTGTAAGTTTATTGAAGATAAGTGTGAGAGAATTAATGTGCTCTTGTAAACTAGTTGAGAATACTAATATGTCGTCTAAATAAACGACACAAATTTTGTTTATATGTTCCCGGAGTATGTCATTCATCAGCCTTTGAAAGGTGGCTGGAGCATTCTTTAAGCCAAAAGGCATTCTGAGATACTCATATAATCCAAACGGAGTAACAAACGCAGTTTTTTGGATATCGTTAGTGTGGACCTTAATTTGATGGTATCCCTTTGCCAAATCAATGGAAGTAAAGTACTGGGCTCTGCCGAGCTTGTCCAGGATACTATCTATGTTTGGAAGGGGGTACTTGTCGTCTAAAGTGATTTCGTTCAGTTTGCGATAATCAACGCATAGGCGAAATTTTTGCCGTCCCGAATTGTCAATTTTCTTAGCGACAACTACAATTGGAGAGGCGTATCTACTATTGGATTTTTGAATGATTCCCTGTTGTTCCATTTCCAACACTTGCTTCCGGACTTCTTCTTCGTGTTTTGGAGGGAGTCGATAGAGCTTAGCATGAATAGACTGGTCTGTACTGGTTTTTATTTCGTGGCAAATAGAATCTGTCTTAGTTAGTAGATCCCCATCTTTATAAATAAGATGTTTGAATTTTTTTAAAAGAGTTCTCACTTCGTTTTCTTCTTCTGCGTTCAAGTGACTTAAATCTACCTCTCTGTTGTTAGAATGAAGCTCAAAACAGTCGAAATTTAAGCTATTTTCTGAGGAATAAATGGGAATTGAACTACCATTGTTCAGAGTTAACGTTTTATTCTCAAAATCAATACTTTTACATATTTTGCTCAACACATCCATACCTATTAGTATATTGTATGGTTTATTCCCTAAATTACGTTTATACCATTTAATTGCTCCTTTTGGATCATAGTTGAACTCTTTTGGGATGCCTGTACTTATGAGATCTACAATTTCAGTTGTTACATTGTTGATCGTTTCTAAGTTCATTTTTATTCGGTCTAATACTTTAAATTTACTACAGTCAACGCTACTGGAGTTGATAATACTCATAGTTGAGCCCGTATCGAATAAACATTTATATTTTACTCCGTCGATCGTAAGATTAGCAAATATTTTGTTTCCGAGGCCTAGTTTATAAAAAACGCGGGCTCAATATTATGAACCGCTTCGTTCCTTGCACATTCAACAGGATTTGTATTAATTTGGCCTATATCCATTGGTTCGTGATGCTGAAGTGCATTTCTGAATTGCCCAGAAGGATTAAATGTGGGTCTTTGGTATTGACCTGGATAATTGTTCTGATTTGTTCTAAAATTATTACGGAAGTTATTGTGCCTATACTGTCCCGAATTATTATTATTAATCCTTCGTTGACCGGAGTTAGTATAAATTTGCCTGAATTGGCCGGAATTATTATTATTCTCATTATTGAAGCTACGGCGATTATGATCGTGAAAGCTAGAGACATTTCGATGAATATGGTCGTTTTGTAACCTGTAATTGTCGCGTCTGTAATTAGTATTTTTAGTTTGTGGATTGTGTCGAATATCACTTGTCATAAGGCTTTTATCTAAGTTATTGTGATCATATCCCACATATGAATATAACATGGTTTTAAGAGTATGGAGGTCGAATATATCCTTTACATCTCTTGACAGGTTTCCTGACACTAATTGTTTAACACGATTTATGAGTAGACTATGAAACGTATTCTTAATATCACTTGATTTTGTTTCGTAAATCGCGAAAGCATTTATGTCTCTTACAATGTTTTCTATTTTGAGGCTTAAATCTACAATTGAACTTACTTTTAAGTTTGTAATTTTCCATGAGATTTCCTTGTAGTTTACGCATGGTCGAAAATGTTGCACTAGGAGGATTTTTGCTGCTGCCCAATCTGCAGGATGATTATTTAGGAGAAGATCCTTTGCTCCACCGATTATTTTTCCGTTGAAAACTACTCGCCAAAGCTCGGGTCTCAAGGATGCCGCTACTGCTTCCATGTGTGTGTCCACCGCATGAATAAAGTTGGCCAGGTCGTTAGCATCTCCTTCAAATGGTTTTAAATATTTAATTTCCGCCATCATCCTGGCTGCCATGCTTGGAGGTGGAGTAGCAGGAGTATTGAGAGAAGACAGTGATTCCAATGCTGCTATGAGTCTGCTTGTAATTTCCGTGTCCATTGCGTCTGGTGTGATGATGTTTCCCCAAAACTTCAGGAGTTTATCCTCGATTTTCCGTGGAATGATTGGTTGATTGAAACCAATCAGGAGTACAAAGTTAAGAAGTTGGTGTTGGTAACTTTGATAAGTAGGTGAGTTGTTTTAGTTGGGCCCAATGTATAGATCTTCGATAGATCTTTAGAGGTGCACAATTTGATTAATTAATCAAATATTTCACTTTAAAAGGCTCACTGATTTTTAGCTATATCGCGCCCGATTATTCTGCGTACAGGACTCTTCCCAGTCTCAAGAAGGTTTTTAAGGCTTTCAATACTTTTGTGCCTCCTGACAAGAATAATTTACCGGATTGGTTATTTAATTTATTCTGATTAAAAAACACAACGCGTATTTTCGTTTATTGGATCCTGCAAGTATAGACAGGATCCTACCGACTGCGCCACTAAGAAAAAACACTTTTAGTTTTTTCTAAAAAATATATTATTTCATGAAACAATGCTGATCTTCAGCCGTGCAACTTACTACTCGCTTACTTATTCTCTAATCTTGACATTATATTGTCTCGGTTTGCTGACTCATCGTTCTGTACCGTGAGAAGATATTCGCGAAATTCTCGGAACTATGATGATGTTTACACAGCTGCGGATGCAGCTGTGTCAACATAGTAATAAAAATGCTGACTATCGAAAGCATTGCGATCTGGATATGTAACCTATATATGTATATATATATATATATATATATATATATATATATATAGCCTAGGTTTACGTTGTTTTAGGGACCGGGAAAATGCGACGTAAACCAAAACAACATATGTCGAATCTAACTGAAATGTAGCCCATGGAAATGAACAACGTGGCGTGTTTGCAACGCCAGATTCAAATGTGAATAGTCGTTATATTTTGGCATGCCATACGCGCCGTCTCCGATTTTTTACTTTGGTAGCCCTAACTTCAGTGAATACGTGACGCAATGTGAGTCAGATGTGCGAGCGAAATAGGATAACGATTTTCTAGTGGGGTTACCTTCGTTAGTCTTTATTCCATGTATATATTGCATACACTGTGGCACAGTGTATACACCACAGTGTATACAAATACAGTGGGAAAACTCTAGGTGGGGAAATGAAATGTTGAAACTTAATTTAACAGAACATTAACAGAAATTTAACAGAGACCACAGCGAAACAACTATAGGAAATACAGGTGTAAAGCAGAGCAGAGCATTTGCTCGTGCTGTGTAAAGCTTTTGGTAGTTCCTCGGAGCTACTCGGCGTTGAAAATTGATAGTCCACTTTTTACTCTAACTAGGAGAGGCTCAAGTTATGGAATCTCAGATTTGGACGAAATTTGGCACATAAGTATAAGACGTCAAGGATATTCGATCCTTAAAATATTAGAGCGCAACACTCCTCAGTTTTTGAGAAAAACGTCCTTGAAGTTTTTAGCGTCGCTAATGGATTATTAAGTTTTTACATCTGGCAAAAGCGGTGCAGTGTAGGTAGCAGAACTGCCAGCTCGCGATCATGGGGTTGTGTGGTCGATTCCCGTCGGGGTATTGTTTTTCTTTTTGAATAATTGTCGTCGTCGTATGTTCGATCACCGGTGGGTACTGTTCTTTTCAATATTCGTGGATGTTATTATTTTAAGGTAAATCAGCAATGTTCAACTGCAAAAACATTTATTTTGAGAAATCAGCAAATTGTTCGTTCATTTATATATGCAAATTATACAAGAAACTCATTGTTGAACGGATAGAGTCTTTAAAACTGTTTTAATCGAAGCAAAATCATAGCTAATGGTAAGATCATCCTTTGTTTCTCGAATCAACCATGCTTCCTCTTCGCGCCTCAACCTCAAGTCGGCAAAAGGCAAAAGCCAAAAGAGCACTTTGGTATGTTGCGTGAGTGTGTATGATTGTAAAACACGCTTAAACGGTGGAAGTAATAAAACTGGTTTATGCGTGTTCGCCTTCTCAATAAGTCATGCCTCTTTGAATGGATAGAAAGCGCGCTACGAACGACGAGAGCGGCCGTTCAGTACCAAAACAGCAACTGAACCTTTTTGTCAGTCCATGTATATATTGAATAAAAGCAAGACGTAGCAATTGTCGTGTATAGATATCATTTTCTCAGGACGATATCTCTTTTTTTATTTTCTCGCAAACGAAGCAACCAAACATTTTCAAGAAGTTTTTTCACCGCCAAATATTTCGGTAGATACGTAGTCCTCTAAAATTAATCCAATTATACTGATCATGAACATCTCTCAAGAGATGATGTTGCTCCAGCTATTAACAAGCTTGACGTTAATAAGAGTCCAGGCCCAGATTTACTTTCCCCATTTTTGGGGTACATTGTATGGCCCAGCTTGAAGTACCTCTTCACTTTCTTTTTAATAAATCTGCGACAAATGGGAGTTTCCCAACTTATTGGAAATCTTCCCATATAATTTCTATCTTTAAGAGTGGTGACAAGCGCTCTGTCCTGAACTATAGAGGTATTGCCATACAATCTATAATTCCTAAATTAGTTGAACAAATCCTTTGCCAAAAACTCTCAGCTATTATTGAGCCTCTTCTAAATGAACAACAACATGGTTTCCGCAAGGGCCGATCAACTACAACCAATCTCATGGTTTTAGTTTCTGATGTTCTATGTAACATTGAGATGGGCTATCAAATTGACGCAATCTACACAGATTTTAGTTAAGAATTTGACTGGGTCGATGACTCCATACTGATTTCCAAATTGCCAAAAATAAGTATCAGCGGCTCTATGCTCTATTGGCTCAGTTCCCATTCACGAGACCGAAGTCAATTAGTAAAATTTCAGGGATATTTTTTTCAAACCAATTCTCGTACATTTTGGTGTACCTCAAGGCAGTCACCTCGGCCCTCTTCTTTGTAATGTTTTTATATCAGATGTATGTGAAAAACTCTCGGACGTATCACATCTTCTTTATGCTGATGATCTGAAAATATATCACACCATTAAGTCTCAATCTGATGCTGTCTTACTCCAATCAAAATTACCTTCCTCCCAGCAATGATGTGATGTAAACAAACTTTATCTAAACGTTGGATAATGTCATGTAATGACAAAGTAGTAAAGAAAACATTATTGACCTTAGAGTTGTAGGTTTCAATTTGCACTACGATATTATTCTCGCCAAAGCTAATAAACAACATGGTTTTATTATAAGGCGAGCCAAAGAGTTTAAAAATTTGTGGGTAACTAAATCATTATTTACCTCACTGGTTCGCCCATTGAATATGCCTGTAATGCATGGAAGTCCAAAAACAATTCTTGTTGTTTGCTTTGAGAGACCTCTATAGCCCTGATGACTATGAAATTTTGCCTCCTTATGTAGTTAGATTGGATCTTCTGAATTTGTCGACTCTTAAAGCCAGAAGAACAGTGTTGTCCTCTTGTTTTGCCTCTGACGTGATTAGGGGCCACATTAATGTGGAGTATTTGACAAATAAAGTAAAGCTTAATGTGCCTGCAAGAAGTACGCGTAATACACGTTTACTTACTGAATACCAGCATCTTACTAAGTATGCAGATAATAAACCTGTTAATAGGTGCTGTAAAATCACTTTGAGTAAACGCTACGCCCCTACCATCTCCAAGTACAATTTTAAATCCTGCATTTATAAAGCCCGTCATTATCCATCCCTAAATTGTAATGTGCTTACAACAGTGTAATTTAATGTTGAGTGTAGCATGTAGTTTAGGGTTAAGTATTTGCTGTAATATATATTTTATACATGTGATTGCCTTGCTTTGGCGAAAATAAATAAATAAATGCAATTAGTGTGACCTTTTTTGCCCAAGGATTTAGTCATAAAATCAATGAATTCCAAAAAGTTTGTTAAAGAAGAGCATATCCAACAAATCCATGTTGAGAATATGTCAGCGATTGTCTTATATACCAAAAAAAACATGTTGAGAATATGTGAGCGATTGTCTTATATAGGGAAAGGTCAAATTGTATACTAGGCGTTGAAGTATTTTGGAGAAACAGGACAGGATAGAAATGGGTTGGTAGTTGGCAGCCAGAGAGGGACTACCTAATATGTGGATAGGCATCATAATTAAACGCTTTGATTGGTTAGGAAAAATATCCATATAGGTATAAAATGAAAAAGGAAGGAGAGGGTAATGATAAACATATACAGAATACTATTGGGACAGAGGTTGATGTTTGGATTCAGGTTTTGAATAAATTCTCTACGATAACATAAGAAATTAAAGGAGACAGAGCATGCATCACCAGAAAAGTAATATGGATAGTCTCAGAAAAGAACACAAAGGAACAATAGGTAGACAATAGTATAACCACTTCCTTAGAATTTCAGGTGGTTTGGCCGTTATGTGTTAGTTCAGCTTTGCGGAAAGAGCGAACTTAAGACCAGATCATTTTGGTTTCATCTCTTCAAAGAGTTTCAAATATTTACTCTTGGCTGTACGAATGAGGGATTTTACAGTAGAGCGGCATTGTGAGAAGGTATTTAAGCCAACGACAGCCTGACTTTTACGCCATTTTCTACGTATGATATCTTAATCAATCAGTAAAAACCCAAGGAATAACGTTGGATCCAGCAGGACGCGTTAATGGAACGTTTTGACTAATAAGGCCATTTAGGACAAAGTAAAGAGAATTCAAAGCAGATTCCCTGAATTTGGGTTATTTAACAGCATATCCAACAGAAGATGAGGTTGATGAGGATACATTTTAATATGGCCATGGTGTGATTCAACTTAGAAGCTATTGGAGAAAGTGTGGTAGAGTCCCTCCAAATTGATAGACGGTTGAGGTATTCGCAAGTTAATAAAAGCAGATGGGTCGGTCAACCATTTATCGAGGAAAGTTACAAGGAACCTACACACATTCAATATATAGAGAACAGTGTAAGATTTTGATCACACTCATTCAGTGAAAGATGCTGAGGGACTGAGAAGCAGTAAGGGGGAGCTTAGTGGCAATTATACCTCCACCACAGTGACTTTTCAAGGCAGCATGAGGATTACGGTCATATCTGAAGGCATGATGATTGAAAATAGTTCTTTTTCAAAGACGCTACCATTAAGCTAAATTTCCGTTATGCAATCGTTAACAGAAGAGCAGAATATATTATATTATAGAATATATTATATTTATATTATAGACCTCCGAAAATTTTGATAAAATAATTTAAGCCAAGTAATGGTTGAAAATGTCAGCTTGAGAAGAAAGGAAGCTAGGAATAGTATCTCTAATTATATTCTTGTAGTTCAAAAAAGCAGCGAGATATCCTAGTTTCGCGATGATGTGACCACGTATTTCTCAGTTAAAAGTTGTGTCCGCCTGCCGGGAAGCAAAAATAGGACACGTAAGTAGCAGGAGAGGACGGCTGCGATTACTGTATAGAATTCCTTGCAACAACTGGATCTATGGAGCATTGAATTGCAGATTTGCGTTCAGGCTCTGCGTCAAGAGTTGTTAAGACTCCAATGCCGACGTGAAGTCCAGATACTAGGTTAGATGTAACTGGCGATGAAATTGATGATGTAGAAGCAAAATGGCGTGAGATGGAAGCAGTCCTATAACAAAAGCTAAATTATAATTAATGATATCTCAGTAGAACTTCTCTAAAAGATGAGAACTGTTACTGAACAACTTCCATCAAATTTTCTTCAGGCTAGGAACAGTAGAACTGCTCAACGATTCAAACACGAAAGATTGTCTGTCTATAAGATAAACTTTACTGTGTAACCCATTGAGGTATTTCCTTGCTGAAATCTAGAAAACTATCATCCATTGGTATTGATATTTTTAAACGCCACATTCTAAGGCGAATCGCGGAGTCCGTGCCGGGCGGACCGAGTTGATGAAATCGATACTACCATGAGCTGTATGCACTTTGCGAACATTCATCGGTATCGATCCTGTGAAGCAGCGCAGACTTTAATGAGCCAGTCATGTGGAGCATATTAACAATTGACAGAGCTGCCAAGAGCACCATGAAAGAATAAGAGAGTCGCCCAACTGTAAGTCTCTCAAACTTTAGGAGGACGCAGATAGTAAATTGCTTTTATGGATTACAAACAGAAGAACATGATCGTTGGACAGAGACGAATAGAGAAAATGTATTTAGGAGGGTAATACTCGGTTTGCGTTGCTGCACAATTGATGATGATTTTCCTGTCCCAAACACAATTATGATACAATATTACCTAATCCGTCAAAGTAAACGTTCAAATACAACTTGCCGCGTTTCTTTTGTGGTTTTGAAAGTTTGAACCGGTCGCGGTCTGAATCAAAGAAGGTTCGAACTAAATGAAATTTGCCTAATGTACGTAAAATTTTAAGATGGGTAAAGCTATAAAAATCGATGGTTGTTTTTACAACTAAAACGCTTCTTACAGCTTAATTTTAATTCTAATACTACTGTTTACGCATACCTAAGTCTTTAACCTATGAACTGATGTAAGATTAACAAAACAATATATATTTCGGTCCATATTAACCGGATAGCCTAACAAGCGCGGCCGCATTAGCGTTACTCTACAGTATTCAATACTCGTATTAAGATTGCATTTCAACTAGACTCGTGAAGTCTCGTAAAACTGCGCATAAAAAGGAAATTTAAGCTTTCTTACAGTAACGTTGGGTCCACACACTCTTCTAAACAACATGGGTGTTTTTAACTCATAACGGTTATTATATTTTCTTTTGAAAGAATATTCGCGTTATATTCTAATTTCAAGAAATTTTATCTACTATATTTTTCTTCTCTTAGATATCAATCGAAACATACAACTCAGCATTTATTTTTGTTTACTGTAGCTAATAAAATTCCATATACTTGCTACGTAAGGAACGTTGAATTCGAGTAAAAATCCTTAAATACATTCAAACGATAAGTAAAACATTCCAAGTTGATAATTTTCATTCAATACAAATGTGAATCGTTTCCATACTGTTAAATTCTAGTTCACTCACAAAGGTCCATGACTAAAGTTCCTTTGACATTCTGCATTAAAAAATACTTTTGAGAAGTGTTATGCCTGACTTCATGCACTGTGAATGTTAAAAAAATCAGAAAAAAATTAACATTAAATTAAAACGGCAATCTTTGATGCATCAGTGATCCTTAAAGAAAGTTTGGTTTGTTTTCGGAGCCCTGTGGAGCTGTTGTTCCAGTCGGTTGTCGCGACCACGGCTGCGTATTGCCACCCTGCAAAACAAACAAATAATTGAATGAAATTTGTGATGATAAGAATTAACAAAATAAGTATGTTGGAGTCATGTTTTAAAAATAACTAAGCCGAGAGGCGCGACCCCTGAGGTCCATGAACAACTTGTCAGTAGTATCTACATAAATATTAAAAATATTGAATATAATAATAGTGAAAATCATAACTATAAATAGTTACAGGTAAACGAAACGAGTTAATATACATTGCATCATCTTAGAAAGCGTTGATTAGATACTTAAAGCTTTTGATGGGAAGGGATGTGATTGAATCTTTACGCGGAGCGATGTAAGTGACGGAAGTTAGAAAAACTTAAAAAAACATGGAGTAAAAACTCGATGTCTGAAAATATAGACACAAGAGAGGGGAAGAAGTAACGTACGAGCTCTTAAAATTAATTAACTCAAAAACCCCACAAAAGATCCTTACGCAATTAATTGACGCTCTCGTATTTGCTATAAATATTCGTTTATTGTTTTTATATGAATGTTTTTGAAAGTATAAAGGTAAATTTTATTTATCTATTTGATGACAACTTTTGTAAGCATCTAAATTTGGAAGGCATATTACCAGAATTGTAAATTAGATAGTATATTTTAGTTAGAGAAACTGTTTAAATTTTCGCAGTTTTTTTTTCAAAATTAAAAATTGTGATAAAAACTATTTAGAGCATCTGATTTTTATAACCATTTATTGCTAAAAATGCAAAACAGGTGGATTTCAAAAAAAACCTAATTAGCTTTTGTAATTTATCAGAAAATCGAAATTAAAATCTTCAACATATCTCTCCGTTTTAAGATTTTAGGAGTAATTTAAAAGTATTCCTTGGAGGAAATATGCGTGTATGTATACATATGTGTGTGCATGATCATTTGTTTAGAACAATATGTTACGAAGCCAAAGTCACATCGGTTTTGTTAAAGTGTCATTCGAAGCGCCTTAGCAATGATCTAAGCTGATTTAATTTTAGCAAGATTCAGTTTGGTAGTTTTTTGTTTTGTCATATCAGATATACCTCGCGTAAAAACGTCGCATTGATATCGTTGAGGTATCAATCGACGCGTATTGACTTTTTGATGAGGCCATTAAATTTTCACTAAATTTAAGAAAGCTGTTTTAATTTAATATAAAAAACTGCAAAATATTCTTTTTCTAAATCGAATTTGCAAACTACTAGCCGTTGAGAGGTACAATGAGTATTTCAATACTCGTAATAAACAAAGCATGAACAGCTGGTCAGTTATTTTTGAGTTTTATTGGGTATCAATAAGTAGTTCTTAAGAATAAGCATTTTTGTAGATATAAGGAATCAGTAAAATTCTCACGCAACACTTGGAGTAAAAGCTTTGTTGAAATCAGACACCCGCAAAGGGAGAGTTTCGATAGTGAAGCTCATTTTATTTTCGACTGACGGGATTAAGTATTCGGTCAACCGGCACGTTTCAAAATGATTCTCAAGAGTTTTTATGTGGAAGGGGTTGCGGGCTATTGCATATTACCATTTTAAGCAACTAACGGACTAACACTTAAATTCACAATGCGTTGGGTGTATGAGTTCGTCATGAACATTGCATTCAAATATTCGAAGCATTCGTTTTTATTATAAATGCTATACAACCATGACAGCCAAACGATGCTATATTTTGTAATATTTAAAGAGTTTACACTTTCATTTAACAACAATCCTTGATTTATTTGATTCATAAGTTTGCATTGAAAATTCACGAATGTATTCGATGCATTCGTTTTCTATGAACCATTGAACCTTACAGCCGTGACAACCAAAAGATTGCGGGCAACCTCAAAGCATTCGTTATCATGAAAATACCTTACAACCGATGTTTATGATTTTCTGCTTAACTTGATTCGGCATGCAGTTACTATTTTATTTTTGGTTGTAGAATGTTACTCGGTAGTGGTTAATGGTTCATATCTCCTTTTTCATTTGCCACTCTCAGCGCGAGATCGACACTTAGTAATAAATCTAATAACATGTGCCATTGAACGAACTAACCGTGTAAAAGGTGAAAAACGCGAAAATAATGAGTGCGCAAAATCATTTCTTGTATTGTCGATTTCATTAATGCCTTTCCTTTCTGATTCAATTTGCTTAGTAAGGAAGCTACGCCTGCGCTCTTCGGGTGCAGTAATAATACTTGATTCATTGGTCAGAGGCCAATTCTCTTTCGATTTCAATAACCACGTAGGTCCGTTCCACCACAGAGTGCAACTTCGGAGGTTAATCGCAGTAGTACCTCGCTATATGAGATCGGCTGGATTCTGATCTGTTGCGATATGATTCCAATTATTATTTATAAGATGTTGAATCTCTGCAGTTCTATTCGCGACGAACGTTTTGCAGCGAGTAGGCGGTGCCTTAATCCATGATAGTGCTACCATAGAGTCTGTCCAGAAATACCACTCTTCGCGTCGTATATTACATGCCGTTGATATTTTATGCAAGAGCTGGGCAAGAAGTAGGGCACCTAATAATTCGAGTCTCGGAATCGATAATACCTTCAGGGGTGCCACTCGCGATTTAGCACATAATAAGCGAGAAGTACGTAGTCCATGAGCATTTACTGATGTTATAAAGATGCACGCACCGTATGCCCTTTCCGACGCATCACAAAATCCATGGTATTCGAGTTTCTTGGGCTTCATAGGTGAGCTCACTTGTCGGTCAATTACGAAATTATTAATACCTTGTATTTCATTGTAAATATTAGTCCACGAAGTATGCAAGTCTAATGACAAAGACTAATCCCAATCAAGATCTAAACTCCAGAGTTTTTGCATGATAAGCTTTGCAGGTATAATGGCAGGACCAACAAGACCAAGCGGGTCGTAAATTTGTGCTATGGTTGATAATACAATGCGTTTGAATACCTTGCGAGAATCAATTAGATTAACGTTATATTTGATTGTATCACCCTACGGATCCCATATGACACCTAATTGTCACAGCCCCGACTTCGCGCACAAGCCCGAGGATCCGAGATCGAGTGCTCCACCATTTTGGACGCTCCTCGACCCCGAATGCCTCGTGTGCACCCGCGCCGCCGGGACTGGTACAACGTCGACCGCATAGTGGCGGTCCCGATTTAACATATTTCCGCGACTAGCTCACCGAGTCGTGGGTTTTTGGAAAAAGAAAAAAGAAGAACCACGAACCACATTCGCACACGCGTCACCAATGCAAGAGAAAACAATCACATCTCTTTTATAAACTTATTCCATTATATATTATTTTTATGTTTGATCACAAGAATTGATATTTTTAATTAAATAAAAGAAAGAAATAGATACAATATTTGCTTTGCTCTCCAAATACATGAAGAAATTAGATCACACTTGCCTCGGTGTAAGAACTTTTTGCTGGTTTTGAACGATGCTTCTAGATTCGGTAGAACACAACAGGACGAAGACCTTTTTCTTAACCACGAACACACAGCAGTGCACGCCGACACGAAGCTAGCATCTTTCCTTTCTTTTCCTTTTTGAATTGGTCATATGGCGTTCACGTTTCCCTTCCTCGGGCACCTCGCACAGCAAAGAACTTGGGGAGGTCCTGCGCGGACAAATGGCTTACTCCTTGCAATCCATTTATTCGCTCCTCGCGATGACAACTCTCTTCCGTGCACGTCCGTTACCCAGAAACTTAGTTAACTGGAATTAATCCCTGCTTTACTTCGGATTGAACACTGTCTTGGTCCGGCCAGGTCGACCGTCGAAACGCAACTCCTCACACTCACTCACCATTTCCGGCACGTCGAACATCGAAAAGCTACTTTTCGCATAGCGTGGCATGATCGATCACTCGTATTCGCGAAAGCTTGAGCACGATCCGAGCATTGAACAGGGAACTAATAGGAACGGTGACAAGGCTGTTTCAGCTAACGTACGAGAGAGACGACTATTTGACTCTTCTTCTTTTTGTGAAAACATATGTTTTGTTTATGAATGTCAAATTCGTTTATGACAAGGGCCGAAATTGTTTGAAAGTTCGTGTGCGATTGATAATTTATGGTGATTTGCAAATGTGTCGATTTTGAGAAGTGACTAAAAACTTGTATAGTGTTATCTTTTATCAATAGACGTGTTGTGAGTTTGAGTTATCAGTGACAAAACCAAAAAAACACTAAAATGAAGTGCATTATAAGGTGTTGTCGAAATCGGCCGTATGCACGTCCTGCCGGCATTTCATTTCACCGGTAATTAAACATTTCTTGAGAAAAGTGTCCTCTTAATAGTTCTCGCGACGAATATATGTAATAATTTCAAAGAAAATCGCGCAGAAAAATGTTGTTTATTGTTTTGTTTATGAATGTCATTTTTCACCTTTTAGACATTGTGCCACTCAGTAGCGGTTCAGAAGATAAATTTGAGTGGGTTCAATTCGCACAATTTTCTTTATTCGTACATGATCATTAAACGTGCTTATGAATTTGATGTATTTATCCTAAACAACTGCAATTGTGAGAAACGACTTAATTATAAAAAACATTTTGACAAGCAGCACCAGCACCTTAAATCCGCCTAAGCCGGTCCCAAGCCCGGTTGCAGAAAGGATGAGGGAGGTGATATATATATATATATATATATATATATATATATATATATATATATATATATATAGGTACGTAACCTAATGTCTTAGGGTCTTTGTCTCCATGAAGCGCGATTTTGTCAATTTTCTCACCGTCCGTATGATTCAAAACTTGCTCTTTATTTGACGCCCACTTACGTAAGTCAAGACCCGCGGCTAACAGAATATTTGATATTTCATCCTTTAATTTCACCGCCGCGTCAATTGTATCAGTACCTGTCAGCAGGTCGTCCACGTAAAAGTGTCGTAAAATCGCATTACTCGCGGCTGGAAAGTCCGTTTTAGCAATATCCGATAGTTCACGCAAACAACGAGTAGCAAGAATAGGTGCTGACGCAGTGCCGTACGTTACTGTATTTAGTTCATATACGTTCACAGGCTGCGATCGATCATATCGCCATAGAATACGTTGTATTCGTCTATCCTCGGATTTAACTAAGATTTGTCGATACATTTTAGCTACGTCACCCGAAATAATCACATTGTGATGTCGAAATCTCAATATTATAGAGAAAAGATCGTCCTGTACGGAGTACCCAATGTATTGTATATCATTCAGTGACATTCCGGTTGATGTTTTTGCGGAACCATCAAATACGACGCGTAATTTAGTAGTAGTACTTTCTTCCTTAAATACGGCATGGTGTGGTAGATAGAAATTGTGGTCAGAATCATCGACTTTGGGTAATGTTAATTCGCGCATATGCCCTTGATTCTCGTAATCTGTCATAAAATCCGTATATTGTTTTCCTAAATCTAAATTTTTTGCCAATTTTTTTTCCATGGAAAGAAGTCGCTCATGAGCCATTTGTTTTGAACTACCTAGGCCGCTAATATCGTCTGATTTGAATGGTATGCTTACGATAAAGTGACCAGTACTATCGCGTTCGGTAGTCTCGCGAAAATATATTTCAGCAGGGTCCGAATTTGAGCAATGTTCTCGAGAATCCGTAAAGCCGTTTTCAATTTTCCAAAAACGTTTAAGTTGAGTATGTAATTCTTTGAGCTTAATTTGACCGACGCATAATAGTTCGTAGAATAAGCCTGCGCCGATTAGCATCGAATCATCGAATTGTGGATCTGATAGTTGAATACCGGTTGGGATTTTTATTACAGCGGTTCGGACGCACGATGAGGGTAATTCATTATCGATTTCATTGACGACAAGGCAGCTAATTACTTTAGCATATTCCGTCATTCGCGATTTTAGTTTTACATATGACTTGCTGATTTCCGTGTTCGATCCTTGTTACTGCATTAACCGCCTTCATCTGTCGTAGTCCTAAATGTTCGCATAAAGAGAAAGTCATTAAATAGGGCTGTGAACATGAATCCAACAAAAAGCGACATTCGTGGGATATGCCATTTCGATCGAAAACGTAAATAATAACCGTTCCTAGTAACACATATTCTGCTGTTTGAGTATTTGCACGTATACTGTAAGTCTTTATTTCGGCCGGAACTTCCTTTGCGTCGTTTGTCGTTTGTACAACCCTAGGTTGATTTACCTGTGTAGGTAGGTGGGATGAATTTATGGATTGATTTATGTGCGATAGTGAATTATGTCTGCGACCGCATTTTTTACAAGGTCCTGAAGTGCAATTTTTGTTTAAATGTCCATCGGATAAGCAGTTGAAACATACGCGGAGATGATGAACTTTACTGACACGCTCTTGCAGTGAAAGTTTCCTGAATTCTTCACATGCATACAGTGCATGTGTTCCTTTGCATAATGCGCAACCATTATGGGTTACCTTATACGACTTATTATTCGATGATTTATTATTGTTGAATTTATTGTGAAACCTTTCTTTATTATCATGAGGAGTCTGATTTAATTCACTTAATATCTTGCAATGACGTTCAAGAAACGCGATCATTTTTTTCAAGGTTAGTTGTCCTGATTTCGACGCAAGAGCCCTTTCCCATTCATTTTTAACAGCGGTATTCAGTTTTGTCGTTAATAGGTATACCATAATAGTATTCCAGCTATCCGTCGGTTCCTTTAACGATTTGAGAGCCGATAAATGATTATCAAATGTATCGTTTAACGTTCGTAATTCATCATGCGAGTTGGGTGACATTGTTTTAGCCTCAAAAAGACCGTTAACATGATGGTAACGAAGTTCGTTACTATCCTCATATCGGTTTTTAACCTTCGACCACGCGGTGTTGTAATTCTCATCCGATACACCTAGTGACGCGATCGTGTTGGCTGCTTTACCGATCAAAGCATCGTCTAAATACGTGAATTTTTGGATATTCGATAGTTTCTGATTTTCATCGACCAGGGCACTGAAAGTATCGCGAAATTTAACCCATTTACTATAGTCGCCATCGAATTTTGGTGTTTGGATTTTCGGGAGTAACATACCATCTAAATGTACACTTTTTTCGTCCCCCGCGAGCTGGCTAACATTGCTCGCAATTTTCGTTTGATCTGACGATCTACCAGACTGCTCAATTTTAGCGCGTGCTCTGGCTACAATCGTATAAAACTCGTTTGCGAACGATTCACTTTCATGCGTTTGTTCTTCGGAATCCGTAACGGTATCGCACAGCATTTCGATTTTACATTGTATTTCGTCAAACTGTTCCAATAACATCAGGTTTTTCTCCAAACAAATCATTGTAACGGATACGTCTACATCATCATTATCAACTAAATTTTTGAACCGTGTGAGTTTACTCTTCAGCACAGCGTGCTTCCTTATTAAGTTATCCATCATTCTTAAATATTGGTACAGGTGACACGTGTGGTATAGGTGTGATCTATATGACAGGATAGGAATTTGTTAGAGACTCACCAAACCAATATGAATGCTGCCCGCCGTGATAAACTTCTGTTCAATAGTTCCAGAATACCGGTTTAGTCTAGCTCCAAAGTCCAAATTTCAAGGTCCAAAGTATAAAGTTTAAAGCACAACGTGCAAGGTCCAAAAAATTTATACACAGTACAATTAAGATAGAGTCCAGGCCGTTTCCACAAAATGTAATTTGTATTAAGTCCAATGCAATTTCATTTGTTTTTTACAATACCAATATACGAGGTATTATGTCCGTCCAAAGCTAACAGTCTCCGCACTTAACCTTTCGCTACACTCTTCAGTATCACTGTTCCAAATATCCGGCTCGAAGGACCAAATGTTGAATCTTTTATATTGAAATAATTGATTCCGTGTTTAGTTATTTTCTTTAATTTATCAAAATATTTCAAACTCGTAAATTCAGATAACGAAAGTGCGGAAATGTTGCTTCAACCACGAGCGAACTAGTTCTGCCATACAACAGGGACGATGTGAGTGTGGCAAGTGTTGCAAGTTGTGGATTATGCTCTAACAGATGGCTTTGAATAATATGTATGTCATGTAAAAATAAAAATTCAGTATGTAAAACGCGGTCATGACTTGATGTCATATTTATAATAATATAGATTTGTCGCTTGCAAATACTGAGTTTCTATGTTCAAACATTAAGTGCATAGCACCGATTCTCGTTTGAGAATACGGAAACAATGGTCCGTTAGGCTGGATATTCCGCAAAAAATTAATTAACAAATCGCGTAAAGCTATTTTCTCGCTACTGTCTTAGAGTTGAGACGCCGGGAAATAACGAAACGTGAACATTAGCAGTGATTCGCAAGAACAAAACTAAACCATATTTAGAAATGACTAAAGAGGCAGCACGGCTTAAAACGCTAATATCAAAGCGTGGGACAATTAAGTTATCGTGTATGAGATATCAGACATATTTGAACGAATTTATCATAATGCGAGTAACAATTGTTGAGTTGCGTCAACGATTAGCCAAATTCATAGAAATTTGGGACAAATTTGATGAAGTTCAGACTGAAATCGAGGAATTGGAAAATGCTGAAGATTTCCAAGAAAATCACAGAAGAAAAAGGAGTTCTTTCGAAACAATATATTTTGAAGTGACAGTGCGTTTTGAGACATTTATCCAAACAAAAAATGATGAATTGCGACCAGTTCAAGATCGAAGAGAGCGATCGCCTTTCTCACATGCAAGCACGGCGTCAAAAGATCATTTAAAATTGTCACGCGTCGCAGTGCAAACCTTTTCGGGAAAAGGCGAGGAATGGATTCAATTTCAAAATATTTTTACAAGCATGATTCATCATAATTCTTCGCTGCCAAATACTCAAAAATGCAATATCTGTTATCAGTGTTAAAGGGTGAGGCACATGATGTGGTTAGCTCACTCGAAACGTCTGACGCAAATTATGTTGAAGCTTGGAAAATGGTCGACAAATACGATGATAACAATTTCATAATTCAAAAACATATCCGAGCTTTATTCGAGCAGCCTGTGATAAACAAAGAAAATCACGTAGCTTTGCGACATTTATTAGACACAGTTCTAAAGCATGTGCGGGATCTGAAAGCGCTTAAACAACCCACTGATAATTGGAACGATCTGATAATTTATTTGGTCACTTGTCGTTTAGATCAAACTACGAGTAGAGAATGGGAAACCACGATAAAAAGGGGTGAAATTCCAACTTTCGATCAACTGACAGATTTTCTCGCGTAACGTTGTCGAGCATTGGTGGCATCATCGCGAGCACAAAAGGCTGTCTCTGACATTGCCGGTCATAATAAATCCGAACACAGCCTGTGTAGCTCATGTAACTACGACAAATATAATGTGGCCGTATTGCGGCGAAGACGATCATTCACTATACAAGTGCAACAAGTTCATGCAACTTGGAATAGCTCAACGAATCAAAGAAATAAGGATGTGTAAATTGTGCCTGAATTGTTTGAAAGTTGCATCACATCCAGCAAGACCATGCAAAGGAGGATCATGTCGAAAATGCGGCAAACGTCATAATACGTTACTTCATTTAGAACAAATTCCAAAATGTCAACTTGAAACTATCCCAGCGAGCATCAATGGTACCAGCAATAAAAAAAAAACAGCGGCATCGAGCGTAAATCTTTCTGTATTTAATCAAGACAAACGAGTACTTCTATCCATAGCAATCATCGATATTATGAATGTGAGAGGTAAACCAACGCAGTGTCGAGCACTACTGGAGTCAGCATCAGAATCTTATTTCGTATCTGTTGATTGTGCCAAAAAACTTGTACTAAAAGAAACCATCACTGACATTCCGATTTCGGGTTTGGCAGGAATGTCAACGCAAACTCGCAAGTTTAAAAAATTAATGACCAAAGCAAGGATCAACAATTATCAAGCCAAATTAGATTGTCTTGTAATTGAGAAAATAACTCAGTGTCTTCCAGCGAATCAACTAGATCCAGACGAATTGCAAATGTCAAATGGTATCACGTTGGCAGATCCTGAATTCTATCAGCCGTCAACTGTGGATATATTGATTGGAGCAAATATTTTTTAGATTTGCTTTGCATTGGCAAAATAAAGCTCGGAGAAGAGCAACCGACACGACAAAAAACAGTATTCGGTTGGATTGTATCCGGAAAACTGACGTCACGAGATCGCCCAAAAATACAAACATCGTTGCATTTAGCGATCAACAATCAGCTCAGCGAAAGTCTCTCACGATTTGATAGGCAAGTCACTCGAACACCAGAAGAACGTCTTTGCGAGGAACAATTGTCGCAGACATGTAAGTGCAATTCAGAGGGTCGAATCATTCTAACTCTTCCAACACGAAACGAATTACTCCACAAATTAGGAGACTCGAGGGATACAGCTCTACAGCGATTTAAAATCTTGGAGCGCAAATTGGAGCGAAAAGCTCAACTCAAACTTGAATGCAGCAACTTTCTTCATGAGTATGTGAAATTGAAACATATGAGAGAGCTTAGTAGCAAAGACCAAAGTTCGAACATTTCTATCTTCCTCGTCATTGCGTAATAAAGGATACAAGTGCAACAACAAAATTGAGAGTAATGTTCGATGCATCAACCAACACATCCAGTGACATTTCACTAAACAATTCTTTGATGGTTGGTCTTTTTATCCAGAAGACTTATTCTCAACATTACTACGATTTCGAAGCTTAAAATGCGCTCTGACAGCGGATATTGCCAAAAGGTACCGTCAGGTACTCGTAGATGAATCCCAAATTCCTCTTCAGCGCATTCTTTGGCGCGATCAACCATCCGATGATATCAAAACATTCGAGCTAATAACTTTGACTTATGGCATGGCACCAGCTTTATTTTTGGCAACCGGCCTTGACTGATTTGGAGGAAAAAGATTTCCCGATTGGAGCTATGGTAGTCCGCAAAGATTTCTACGTCGATGATTTATTAACAAGAGCGAATTCCATGAAAGATGCCTTGATAATTCGTGATCAAGCGACGGAAGTGCTTGCAAAAGGACGCTTAGTTCTTCGACAATGGGCTTCAAATAATCAAGAGTTGCTCAAAAACCTCTTCGGATTGTCTGTTTCGAATACTGTTTTGGAATTGGATCAAAGACTCTCGGCGTAAGATGGAATCTATCAAAAGATGTATTTCAATACACAATCAATATCAAGTCATAAATCCGAGCTAACATACGAAAAGATCGATTTTATCCAGTGTAGCTCAAATATTTGATCCATTGGGTCTCCTCGGGCCTGTGATAATCATCGCAAAAACAACCATTTGAAAACTTCAAATCGACTGGGATAAATCTCTGCCTTCAGACATCCACACTGAGTGGTCGGCTTATGTAATGAAAATTCAAACGATGAACGATTTCTACAGGGTGGCTGAGCCGAAGTGTTACCAATTCAAAACGCTATAAAATTTTTATTTTTTGATGAAATTTATTGATCCAAACCAAAAAATGTTCGCAATACATTGATATTTAATAATTTATTTGTTCTGTTCGAAATGGCCGCCTTTTGCCTGAATTATGGCCTTCAATCGGCCGACGAAGCCATCACACGCTGCACGAAAGTGGCACTGGGGTATTTTGGCCCATTCCCGGCGAAGCGCTTGTTTTAAATGGTCGACGCTTTGGTATTTTTTTTGCCCAACCTTGCTCTTCAAAATACCCCACACGGAAAAGTCCAACGGATTTGCATCCGGCGAATACGGCATCCATTGTGCGGAGGAAATGAAGTGTGGAATATGGTTTTTTAACCAATCTTGGTTGACGCGCGCTTTGTGCGATGGTGCCGAGTCCTGCTGAAATGTCCACGGTCTGCGGCCGAAATGTTTGCGTGCCCAAGGCATCAACGCTCCTTCCAAAACGATTTCGCGATAATTTTGCGCATTTATTTTGACCCCACGGTCGATGAATACCAGCGGAGAGCGACCATCGGCCGTTACGGCGGCCCACACCATCACCATGGCCGGCGCTTGTGTCCGGCCGACCATCCGAAGATCCAAATTTTCGGCGGACCTCTCTGTCAAGTAAATTCGGTCGTTTTGGGTGTTCAAATATTGCTCAATTGGAAATGGCGCCTCATCGGAGAACACCAAATTCGGCAAACTGCCACTTTCGTGCAAGCGAAGCAGCTCCTTGGCTCTTTCGAGTCTAACTTTTTTCTTCGCCGGTGTAAGATCTTGCCCTTTTACCAACTTGTAAGGCTTTACCTTGAGCTCATTTTTCAGTATGTGTTGCATCCGTTCTCGCGATATGTTCAGCTCACGGGCCATCATTCTGCCACTGCGGCGCGGATTTCGCTCAATTCTGGCCTTCACCTTCCGAATCATTTCCGACGATGTTGCAGTGCGTTTCGTACCACCACCATGTCGTTTTGCTACGCTGCCAGTACCGTTGTAACGATTTATGGTACGAAGTACAAACATTTTATTCACTTGCAGATGTTTTAACTGACGAGCAATCTCCGGTTGGGACTTTCCAGCCAAATATAAAGCAATCACACTATTGCGCTTGAATTCCATCACGAATAACTTTTTTTCTCGACGCGTTAGATGAAAATGCTTTTGTACGCTTGTTAACAATAGAATGAACTGTCATTGGTTTACATTTGAGCGCTCTGTCATTAATGGTTTGACAGCTGGATCGGTGTGAAGTTGGTAACAGTTCGGCTCAGCCACCCTGTATATATATACCAAGAACAATCATCGGCAATGACATGAATGTAGTTCTAGAGCTTCATGGGTTTTGCGACGCTAGTGAACGCGCATATGGGGCTTGCGTTTACATACGGAGCATTGATTCTCGCGAAATTATTCAGATGCAATTAGAGCCGATCCACACTATAGTGCCGGTCACAGTTCGATCTCGGTCCGGTCTTGATCTGGTATAGACTGATTATATTCACACTAGCGATCTCACTTCCGGCTACCAGATCACTGCAGTGTTTTTCAGGCAGAGGTCATTGCGATTTACAAGTAGACTGCCTGAGAAACCAGAAAATTTCCATAAGAAATTTAAACATTTTCTCTGACAGTCAAGCTGCTATCCAATCATTATCTAGCGTGCATACCCCATCAAAAATTGCAATGGAATGCCGCTCACAACTAAACATGATATCGCTTCATTGTGAAGTGATTCTTTGCTGGGTACCGGTGCATAGTGATATATCGGGAAATTGCGAAGCAGATGCCCTAGCACGAGCTGGCACTGAGCTCGACTTACACCCCAAGTCGGCCAACCTCTAGCTTCCATAAAGCTAGGATTCAAGCAATACTACATGGAGGCTGCAAATAGGGCCTGGCTACTTGAAGAAACCTGTAGGACAACCAGGCAAACTTGGCACGCACTGTGCTCCAAACGCACCAAGCGGCTTCTTAACACGAGCCGCGAAATCTTGAGCTCCATCGTATCCGTACTGACGGGGCACTGTCTGGTTGGCAGACGCAGAAAGATTGAGTGTTCCTTTCAACGATTTCTGCCGAAGTTGCAGAGAAGACGAAGAAGAGACAATCCAACACTTTGTGTGTGAATGCCCAGCACTATCCAGGAAATGCATGCAAACCTTAGGCTCACCTTTCCTGGACAGACTCATGGAAGTAGCTGATTTAAATATTAGCTGCATAGCCAACTTCATACGAGAATCTAAATGGTTCTCGTCATCCTGTAGGTTCTAGTGCCGTTTCAATCTTTTGTGGTATCACAATGGGCCTATAGTGGCCTAAGTGAGCCATCTTTGGATAAAGAAGGCTGCCACTACAACCAACCAACCAACCTCACTTCGATCACGGTTCAGTCTTGAATCGCCAATAGTCGAGGCCGCGTGTGTTACGTTATTTGTAATAAATTTAGTATTGTTAAGAGTCCTTTTTGGAAATTGGATATTATTAGAACAAGATTGATCTCGCAGGAAGAGTTTATTTTCTCTCGAATTGGTTTTACATATAAAACCTAATCCGCTTGGTTCGACGGCTGATGGTGGAGTGAGTTATCGTCCACGCTGTCATTGTGTGTGTGCGTCGCGGGTGTTCGGCAATTGCGACGTTGCTAATTTTAAAAACCTCTTACAATTCGGCCATTCTATTCCTGACCGTCCTCGGCCGTGTCCTCGTCACTGGCATAATTTCGTCTTCGTGGTATTCCAAATCTGGTGGTAGACTACACCAACCCTTCAGATGATCCGATGCGAAAATTCCAAAGTATTTCCGCTGAGTTCGTTGAGCGCTGAGTATGTCTTCGACAACATATCGATCGTTCGGCAGAACCTTCGTAACTATATAAGGTTCTTTATATGGTGGTTCAAGTTTACGCGATTCTCCTGTCACAGTGGGTTCGTATCGAACGACAACTAAATCATCCACAACATAAGGAGTCGGAGCTTTATGCTTTCCACCAAAACGTTGCTTCCATTTAGCCGATTCCGTCCTAATTCGTTCAGCTGCGGCCTGCCTTCGGGTTTGCATCGGGACTTCATCTAATTTCTGGTCTTCGTCGTTATCCACCTTAGATAGAGCTAGTGTAAAATCAATCAATTTCGTGTCAGTTGTCAAATGACTCTATTATTTGTTTGACAGAAACCTGGCTACACTTTGGCATCTTTAGCTCTGAACTTTTGCCTAATTTTTCTACATATCGCAAGGACCGCGATCATCATCTATCCAATAAAAATGATGGTGGTGGAGTCTTAATAGCTGTGAAAAATTGTCTTTCCAGCGCAATCTGTGAAGATTTCCTCCCTCCCCCTCCAATAGAATGTGTTTTCGTCAAAGTACTTGCTGACCCTTCCACTACATTGTATATAGCCTCTATATACTTCCCTTGTAACTCTCCTCTTGAGCTTTATGAATCTTTCTTTGAGGCTATTACCTCGTTTTGTCTCTCTCTTAATCCGTCGTCTCGTGTTATCATCTGCGGTGATTTCAATCTTCCCTCTATTGATTGGCACATTTTTCCTCATATTGAAATCATCTCTTCTAATCGATCATCGAACCTTCTCTCCAATTTTCTCTCATTGTCAGGTTTTTACCAATTCAACCATGCCTTTAACTTAAACGGTCGACTTCTTGACCTTGTTATATCGAATATTATTCCTGATAACTTAACTTTAACCACTGTTCCTCTTCCCTATGTTCCTTCGGATCCCCATCATCCACCTCTACAGTTTGAACTCTCCTTTTCTTTCCCCAAAGCTCAGAATAGGCGCAAACAACTTAAATTTAACTTTTGGAAATCGAATTACATTGCTTTGTCCGAAGAACTCAACTCAGTTAACTGGGCATCTTTTTTTGACAGTCTTGGCTGTGAAGATTCGCTCGTTAAATTCTACTCTCTTCTCTATAACCTTATCTCTCGCTTCACTCCCTTTCATAGTCGTACCTCGTCACATAATCCTCCCTGGCTAACTCGTATTGTCGTAGCTATCTTGAAATTAAAAAACCAAGCTTATCGGCGTTATAAATCTAATAAAACGCCGGATAACTATACGGCCTTTTCAAATCAACGTGCTTCAGCCAAACTGGAAATTAAAAGAGCTATGCATAACTACTTCGCTAATATCGAAAATTCACTGCACTCTAGCCAAACAAAACCGTTTTGGTCTTATGTCAATTCCCTTAAGTCTTCGTTCAGTATTCCTCATACTGTTTCCTGGGACGGTAAGCAAGGCTCGACTCCTGAAAAAATTTGTGAGATATTTGCTCAGTTTTTTTCCTCAATATATCCTGCCACAACTCTCTCAAATTCTTTTGATACTCCTTCTTGCTTTCCACCTATTCTTAATCTTATCTCCACTAACCCAACTGAAATCCAAGCTTTGATCAATTCTTTAGATTCCAGCGTTGGCCCTGGGCCAGATGGACTTCCTAATATATTCATTAAATCCTTATCCTCCTCATTATGCATTCCACTTTCTTATATTTACAATGCTAGTTTATCCTCTGGTATCTTTCCCAATTTGTGGAAATTGGCCAATATTTTTCCTGTAGTCAAATCTGGATCCTCTTCTGATGCTTCCAATTATCGTCCCATTTCAATTCTTTCCTGTTTTCCCAAAATTCTTGAACGCATTATCTACAATAATATATACGAAGCTCTTAATTGTAGGCTGTCCCCGTTTCAACATGGATTTGTTCCAAACCGCTCGACCGTCACGAATCTCCTTGAGCTTACCCAAACTGTAGCAAAAGCTCTCGACAGCCGTACTCAAGTTGATGTAGTATACACTGACTTCAGTAAGGCATTTGATACTGTCAACTTAAATGTTCTATTGCAGAAGCTAGCTCACTTTGGCGTGTATGGTCCATTACTCTCCTGGCTTGAGTCCTATATCAGTACTCGTTCTTGTCGTGTTAGCCTATGTGGAGCACATTCTTCTCTCTTCCATCCAACCTCCGGCGTTCCTCAGGGGTCAATTCTAGGCCCTCTTCTTTTTTTGCTCTATATAAATGACCTTCCCACTGTCGTAGCATCTCAGTGTCTTTTGTATGCTGATGACTTAAAAATTTACCGAGTTATTCGTTCAGAAGAGGATTGTATTGCTCTCCAAAGGGATCTTGACGCGATCGTTTCTTGGAGTGAAACTAATTTTCTCTTCATGAATGTTCAGAAATGTCACAAAATGTCCTTCTCCTTAAAGCTCAGTCCAATTGATTACACCTACGTATTACATGATATTCCACTTGCGCCGGTTTTTGAAATAAAAGATCTAGGAGTGATTTTCGACCCGAAACTTAAATTTGAGCCTCATATTGTGTCAATAACCGCACGCGCCTCTCGCGTCTCCGGGTTCGTATTAAGACACTCTCATATGTTTACTGACATTTCTTCCTCGGTCAACCTATACACTAGCCTCGTTAGACCAATCCTTGAGTATTGCTCGCAAGTATGGTCACCACACTACCAATATTTAGATTCTATGGTTGAATCAGTTCAGCACAAATTCACTCGTTTCCTTATCTTTAAATTTAAAATTCCATATATGCCATATGAAGAGCGACTTTCCTTGCTGCAACTTCCTACTTTGAAATCCCGCAGACTCCTTTTAGATGAATGTTTTCTGTTTCGGCTTCATCACCATCAATTAAACTCTAACCTCTCTGATTGGTTAGAGTATCGTACTTCAGAACGCCCTGCCAGATCTGACACCATATTTACAGTTCCATATGCTAGGACTGAGACCTTGTATCATTCGGCGATGTTGCGACTCCCTCGAAACCATAATACTCTGCGACATGGTCCGTTTCCTCAATCACTCTACATTCATAAGCAGAAGGTGAAGGTTTTTTTAACTAATTAGTTTAATCTATATTATGATTTTCTTTTCTTTAATTTTTGCATTTTTCTTTCTTTCTTTTATTGTCGTGTAATTGGATTATGTTAGTCTGTAAGACAATTTCTTCTTAAATAAATAAATAAATAAACACCAGCTCCTTCGGTTTATAGTCGAACATCAATTCGTGGGGAGATCGTTGGGTGGTTACATTTTTCAAGGTGTTGTGTTCATTGAATCGTTCGCACTTGATCGTCCCAATTCCGTTCTCCAGGTTCTGTAATCTTAGCTAGATAATCGTGGATCGTTTTGTTAATGCGTTCCACCTGACCGTTTGCGCGTGGTGTTCGAACAGCGGTTTTAGTGTGTCGAATGCCATTGTCGACACAATACTTTTCAAAAGTTATCGAAGTATATGCTGTTCCTCGGTCAGTCTTTACGTTGGTTGGAAGACCAAAGAAGCCCGTCAATTCGTTTAACAACGCAATGATCGGAGCCGTCGATGTATTTTTCACAGCTCGTATGATTACGTATTTGGTGAATGAATCGACCGCTATCAGCAAATGCGTATTCCTTCGCTTGCTCTTTGGATGGGGTCCTTGATGATCCCGATGCACGGTATGAAATGGGATCGGTAATCGCGGAATTATGTGCAATTCTCCTTCCGGTTTCTCACTCGGCTTCTTATGGAAACAGCATGAGATACACGCGGCGGTATACTTTTTCAAATAGTTTCGCATCCGAGGGAACCAAAACTTCCTTTGGCAAAGTTGCATCGTTCGATCAATTGAATTTTCCATCTCCATCCACTCGGAACTACCCATTTGTTTCCGTCATTTGTTTTGCGAAAAAACCGGCCATGAAGTATGCAGTAATCTATCTTTGTTTGTTTTGTTTCGGCAGTTTCGCCTGCTGTCGTTAAAATTTTAATATTTGTACGAAGGTTTGGATCTTGCTTTTGCATAGTCAAAAGCCAGTTGTCATCTCCAGCTTGAATCTGCATAATATCGTCGGCAACACTGTCAGCCTCAACGGCAGGTTGAGCCGGGTTGCGACTCAGAGCATCGGCATGCGACAAGGATTTCCCAGGACGATGGGTAAGCTCAAAGTCGTATTAGCTTAACCTCAACCACCAACGTGCAATCCGTGGCTGCAGTGGTTTTCCTAGTTTGGTGGCGCTTATTGCTGCACAATCGGTTACGACCTTAACATGTTTTCCGATTATATACATCCGGAATCTGGTCATTGATTCAACAAAAGCGAGAACTTCCAACTCGTAGCTGTGAAAATTAGCTTCGCTTGATGTAGTATGCCGGCTGAAGAAATGTACAGGTCGTAAGTTATTGTCGTGGTTACGTTGCATCAAAATTCCCGCGATTCCGAGTGAACTCGCATCTGTGTGAATTTCATGCTGCGCCTTTTCGTCTTACATCGCAAGTAAAGGGCTATCGGTCAGCTTCAGCTTAAGCAGTTCAAACGACGTTTGTTGTTCTTCACCCCAGTGAAAAACTTGTTCGGCTCGTAGTAAATTCGTTATTGGTCTGGCAATGACGGCATAATTTGCAACGAATCGTCTGAAGTAACCAATCAGGCCCAAAAATCGTCGCGCCTCGTGTTTAATATTCGGAGTTGAATATTCCTGGACGCACTGGGTTTTGGCACGACCCGGAGAAATACCTTCGGCGTTCATTTTTTGTCCCAAAAACGAAATTTCTTGGGTAAGGAACTGGCATTTATCTCGGTGTAAACGGAACCCACTCGTTTGAAGAATACCAAGAAACCTTCGTAAGCGATCCAAACCATGTTCCACCGTTTCACTCGGTATTATGATGTCATCAATATACATTATGACCTCTCCTTTCATTTGGGCGGCAACTCGATCAATTGCTCATTGAAACACGCCAGGAGCAAAGGCATTTTGCAAAATTCGTATTGTCCTTCATATGCACAAAACACTGTATACTTTCGGCACTTCTCTGCCACTGGGATTTGATGGTAGCCTGCTCGTACATCCAGCTTCGTAAAATAGCTATGACCTTTAAGTAACGCCAACTGCTCCTCGACAATCGGCATCTGATATGGCTGCTTGACGGTTTTTGAATTAAGGCGTCGGAAATCAATACATAATCGAGGCTCCCCATTTGCTTTTTGTACCAACACAATGGGTGATGAATAAGCCGACTAGCTTTCCCGGATGACGTTGTTTCGTAGCATATCGTCGATTATTCGTCGCACCACTTCCCGTTGTCCGAACGGTATTCGGTATGGCCGTAGGGAAATGGGTTGCTCGTCCGTTAGTTGAATCGTCAACTCGTCAGTAGAGCACGTGCGCTACTCCTTCGTAGTCTCCGCGAAACAACCTCGGAACTCGTTTATCAACGCCATCGCCTCCATTTTCGTGCTCTCGCATAAATTATTCCCGAAGCCAATATCCGATACTTCGAATGATGTCGATTGTTATAGCGCTTTCGTCTGACAATCAGAAACGTACCTGTTAAAACCAAGTCGTCAATTTTCAAGGTAACGTCTGCTCGCTTTGTACACACAGTGAATCCCCCGGTGAATCCTTTCAACACTTTTATGGTGTTTAACATTTTCGCGCCATCAGGTAAGTCCCTTTTTCGAATCATCGATAATCACTACCTAAGTCGATAAAGGCTCCGTAACCAACACCGTTGGTGGTGAATGACTTTCGCACAACTTCAGTACTGACCCGGTTGACTTGTCCGCGTGTACACTGCGATGATTCGTGGTTCGTTCTACCGCAATGGCTACACCTTTGCTTTCTCTGTGGCTTAGGCCAGTCCTTCGACATATGTCCCAGATCTCGGCAATTATAGCAAACGATGCTGGTTTTATTTGTTGATGGAGATTTCGTCGCCTCCGATGTCATCGATGCCTTCGGTTTTTCCTTAACCGTTCGAACACTCAAATACCATTCGATGCGATCTCGCAAATCTGACATCGATTCAATGCGTTGTCCTTGTATTGAGGACTGAGGATTGTATTGAGTGGTCGTCTTGTTGCAGATCAATTCTCAATTTTAGTAGTTCATTTTTTTCATTTCTTCCAAATTGGAATATATTCAAATTTCCCTCAGTACACGTCCAAATCATCAGCATTGGCAGTACTAAGTCCCAATTTAGTGATCCACCACACGCGCTGTCTCTCTTGCGAGGTGAGTTTAAGTGATCGAGCGCGAATCGGTTCACTTTGCATGCTGTCGCCCTCTGATTGGCCGAAAAGACTCTGACATATTACCATATATGGTAATGGTTGGAGCAAAAATGCTTCAACGGGTGATTGCGGTGAAAAAGTGTGGGAGGTGAGTTGACGAGAAAGGAGTTGGAAAAGTGGTGTTGACCGAGACGGTCACGTTCTTTTTTTTTTTGAAAAAAATATAAAAAAAAGTTTCCTTTCATGGAAGAATTGGTTTGTCTGCTGAAAGCTCAACTCTTGAAAAAGAGTGGAAAAATACGAAGGTAACGACTGGAATCGGATGATACATCCTGATGTGGGCTCGGTTCCGGATGTCTTGATAACGCTGGGATTTTGGGACGCGACCTGCTTTCCGAAGAGAGGTAAGGTTTCTCGTCGGAGTTCTCGGATAAACAAGTAGAAGCACCGTGGGTCAACTCGCGCAGTTCGTTGAAGCCGCTCACTGGGCTACAGAGCCCCCAAAAGTGCCTTTCGCGACCAGCCCCATTGTCACCAAAAGCTTTGTATGGGAGAGTTTGTGATGAATCAAGAAGTTCGCGACCGAGTTGATAACGTCGGCTTGAACGAGCCGAAGACGCCCTTCAAGGACGACGTAACTGGTGAAGCACGTGTTCAACAAGGAGATGACTGATCTGCGAAGCAGCACGCAAGTGGTGTTCAAGCCATCGGCCTCATAAAAGTTGTTAAGTGTTCTGAAATTCGGATAGTTCGTGCGGCAGCGTGGAGGAATCGCAAATTTGCGTCGTGATTTAGTCAGTTCTCGCTGGACGCATTTGCAACAGTGAAATACCGATTGTCGATGCAACAACTGTAAATAAGGAACACATTCTGGCTATCATAAGTGTCGTCCGGCCGTTTGGTTGTTTAGCGCAGCGAGAACGGTCGTCCTGCGATAATACTACAATCCTCATTGGAAATGCCTTTGACACTCTTATCAAATTAATTGCGAGATCATACATAAAACAAAAAAAAAACGTTTTATAACATCACATAACAATTCAAATGAAAATCAATATGCATCCGCATATTCTACAATTTAATTAAAGTTCATTTATTATTCGAAAATCAATTAAAAAAAAAAATATATATAAATATATATAAAAATATATATAAACATAAGTGAAATAATATGAAGTGAGTTTTTCTTCATGGTTCTCCTCTCCTCAGCATGTGCGCGATTGGGTTTTTGTCCGGGTATAAAAGTTTCTTTTGTAGATGTGCATTTTATTCGCCCACGACCCGGTGAGCTAGCCGGTTTATAAAACATGTTATCTATGGTCGCCTCTATGCGACCACTGTTGGTGGGTGCTCCGCACGGGGGCCTCCTCTCGGCGGTCATCGTCCATGGTGCGTCCGAAGTGGCGGAGCACATGGATGATGATTGGCTGGGAGGGAGGTGAAGGAATGCGGGGCACGCAACACATGGCGCCCAAACGTTTCGGCCTTTTGCCTTTCTAAATTACTAAATTCAAGTTGCATAGTGTAGTCGAAATTCGGAAAAGTGTCGGGTAATTCGCGTAGTTTGTTTGAATCGGGATTGTGATTATCTCAATCACACCCAGTAATCGCTTCCACGTTTGAAACCGTCGCAATCCCTGTTTCGACACACTTCTATTAAATTTATAAAATAAATTCACTTTTAACTCGTAGTCGTCGGATAATTTGTTCGAATCGTGAATCATCTCGTTTTACGTACTTCACATTTTGTTGTGACACACAATTTAAGTGTCTAATTAAATTTTGTATCTGATCGCGTATTGTCTGTTGGTGGGGAGACCAAATATATCTTTATAAAACAAAAATACCAATAATAATCACTTCATGTTATTCCGATTCGTATGTGAATCGACACAATAATACTAAGTCATACTTTTGTAAAACTCTGTTGTAAAACTTTTTGTAAAACATTTATGTAAAAATTTTTGTAAAACAAATTATGTAAAAACTATGTACAATAATTTAATTCAAAAAAATTTATGTAAATTCATGTAAAACTATTGTAAACTATTGTAAACCACTCACACTCACACTCCTACAATCGGTTTCGGTAGTACGCGTTTAGTATCTTCGCCGCGTTTAGTATTTGAACATATCGCCCATTGGCGTTTAATTGATATAGTTAGCGTAGTTTTGTGGCGTTTCGCTTTAAGCGAGTAATTTGGACCGCCTTTTGAGTAAGCCAGAGTATCGTTAAGTTGTATTATAATATCGTGTACTAAAGTATCGTATAATATCGTATCTTATAATATCGTTTCGTGTAATATCTTAATACCTTATTCGGTAAAATAACTTAATCTTTTTATATAATCCGCGCAACCATTTAGTCGCTCTATCACTTAACATTACACCTATTATCTAATATCTTCAGTTATATATATCATTCTATCTTGCAACATGGATATTCCTCAGGCATTCTGGCCCAAAGTAGTATCTTCTCCAGTTATGTCTCGGGAAATCAGACCATCCCTCGAGTTAGGGAGTGAGTCCAATCCTTTTTCCATTAATCATCCGTTACAAGTGTCTGAAGTGGGAGGCAGTTCCCCACCTAATCAATCCGTGGTGATAAACATTCCGCCCGAACAATGTCAGGCGCCCATCATTTTCAACAGTCCGAAACACCTTGTGACTGAAAAATCTATCCACACTGCGGATTTATATATGTTAAATCAAGGTGAACACTTTCGGTATGTAAGTCCGACACAACCTGTAGGTGAGGTGAAAACTCCACCCCCTATGTATCCAGACGTTCCTTATACTCATAGTTTTCCACCACCTGTAAGGGAAACCTTAAACACCTCTGTCCGTTATAATGTACCCATATTTAAATGGGGCATCACGTTTGATGGAACCAACTCTAGTCTCAACGCCGAGATTTTTATATTCCAAGTCGAGACTCTCTCTCGCACCTATCAGGTTTCGTTTGCAGAACTCATCGCGAGTTTCCATTTATTAGTTCGTGGACCAGCAGCGGTCTGGTATTGGAAATATCTCCAACTACATCCCCAGTCCTTTGATTGGGACGGCTTTAAGGCCGCTTTTCTGAGTCGGTATGGCTCTCTTACCTCCGATGTGGACATCCGACGACGTATTGACGCGCGGATTCAAAAACCTTCTGAAACATTCATTGAGTTCTTCGATGCTGTTGAAGGACTGACCCTTCAGCTTCGGCATCCATTACCGGACACTGACCTACAAGTCATCCTATATCGTAACATGTCCACCCGTCTGAGCGATCATTTAGCTGGTCGCACCTTTAACAACACTCGCGAACTAGTCCAATGTTGTATTTCCGTCGAGAGTGTATGGAACATCAACACTCCTGTAAAACGGACTATTCCTTTCGTGCGGCGTTCCGTGCACGAAATTCATCTTACGTCTGGGTCGAAAAACGTCGATCCTATCAACTCTCGTCGTTCTTCTGGTAATCCATTCAGACAAGCAGACGTATCTCCTACAGTTCGCTCTTCCGAAACTTTTTCTAACTCCGTTATCTGTTGGAACTGTAAGCGTAGTGGGCATTCCTTCGGAAATTGTCCAATTCCGGTAAATCGACTTTTCTGTTTTGGATGTGGCCACGATGGTGTCCTGAAAAGTAACTGTGCTAAATGCAATCCTTCGGGAAACGGGCGAAGGAGTGTGTCGTTCGCGGGGAATCGATCCACTCCAGTCATCGCCAACAACATGCCTCTGAATCGGTCCGACCGAATAAAAACACGTATCCCAGTCCGACCCGAAGCAAATACGCGTCTGTAAATCAGGTACCTTCCCTCTCTAACATCTCTATGAGAGATGTCACCATCCAAACGGACCCTAATATCAATTTAAAACCTGTTGTAGTACCTGTTGAGTCCATACATAGCGATCCTGTTTCCGTGACGTCACCTCATATAGGGCATCCCCCTATTAAATCTAAATGTCGCCTACTGTCCAATAGTCGCCTACGTCGGTGTAAACGTACGGCATTATATTTTTATAAACTCCGTCAACTGCGTAAGGCAGTACTACACTCCATATATTCCGATGATCCTTCAGCGGATTCCCGACCTTTTCGTGAAATAGCCATTAATGGGCATAAACTCTCTGGGTTACTCGATAGTGGAGCTAGCGTTAGCGTTTTGGGTCATGGGTCTTTAGACCTTATATCTAAATTACAACTTTATCTGCATTCTTCCAAACTCCACATTAGTACTGCTTCTGGACAACATGTCTCCGCGTTAGGTTATGTAGACACTTCAGTCTCCTTCGGAAACTTAATCAAACCCATTCGATTTTTAGTAGTCCCTTCTCTAGGACATTCCGTGTATCTGGGCATCGATTTTTGGAACGCATTTAATATCGTACCTTTTCAGTTACCTTCTCTACAAGTACTTAATACTGTTCCTAGCTCTAAAGGTGATGTGTATCATCATCTACCTACAGCGCAGCAAATGCAGCTTCAATCTGTTATCCAGACCTTTCCGTCCTTTAACGAGCGTGGGTTGGGAAAAACTTCTCTTTTGAGTCATACTATCGATACGGGTTCCGCTAAACCCGTTAAACAACGTCACTATTCAGTGTCTCCTGTTATTCAATCTCAGCTATATACCGAATTAGATCGTATGCTTTCTCTTGGCGTTATAGAGGAAAGTCAGAGCTCATGGAGTTCTCCCGTCACTTTGGTCCGCAAACCCGGTAAAAATCGGCTATGTCTGGACGCGCGTAGGGTTAACGAGGTCACTATCAAGGATGCATATCCACTTCCGCTAATTGAGGGTCTCTTATCTCGTCTACAATCTACTAAATTCATAACCAGTCTAGATCTCAAGGACGCCTTCTGGCAAATTCCTTTATCTATGGAGTCGCGCGAAAAGACCGCTTTTACAGTCCCTGGTCGTCCTCTTTATCATTTCACTGTTATGCCTTTTGGTCTTTGCAACGCCCCACAAACTATGTGTCGACTCATGCATAAAGTCATTCCGCACGAGTATCATGACAAAATTTTCGTCTATTTAGACGACCTACTCATTACTAGTGCCACCTTTGAGGAACATTTAGATCTATTAAGTAAAGTAGCTCAATTTCTCACTTCCGCCGGCCTTACTATTAACGTCGACAAAAGTAAATTCCTTCAACGCGAGATCAAATATCTCGGATATATAGTCAGTGACGGTATCCTAAAAACCGATTCGGATAAAATTTCTAGTATTGTTGACTACCCCACTCCTAGGTCCGCTAAGGACGTACGGCGTTTTATGGGAATGGCGGGTTGGTATCATCGTTTCATCCTTCGCTCCGCCAGTATCACGGCGCCTCTAACCGATTTACTTCAGAGTAAGCGTTCGTTTAAGTGGAACGACTCCGCCGAAAACGCTTTCTCGCAAATAAAACAAGCCCTAATTTCGGCTCCAGTTTTAATTAATCCAGACTTTAGTAAACCCTTCTTTATACAGTGTGACGCCAGTACTACCGGTATCGGTAGCGTGTTATTTCAAAAGGACGAGGATGGTAAAGAGCATCCTATTGCTTTTATGTCCGGTAAATTAAATTCGGCCCAACGTAACTATACTATCACGGAACTCGAATGCCTGGCGGCTGTTCAAAGTGTAAAAAAATTTCGTGCCTATATCGAGGGGTTTTCTTTTACTATCATTACCGATCATGCCAGCCTCAAGTGGCTGATGCGGCAAACTGACCTTTCCGGCAGACTGGCTCGTTGGAGTCTCAAACTACAAGGATTTGACTTTCAAATCCAACACTGCAAAGGATCCGTAAACGTCGTCCCAGACGCGTTGTCGCGCGTACATGAAGGTATTGTAGCCGGCAATATCTCTATTCTCTCTGACCACACTTTAACTTCAATTCTTCCGGAACATGCTTCTCTGCATCCTTTAATTCCTGAGTCAGCCTTTAGTGACTCCTCATATCTAGAGCGTATCGATCTTATACAGCAAAACCCCGATAAATTTTCTAATATTTGGGTACAAAACGGAAAAATCTATATTAATACCGGTGTCATGTCAGATGACCAAGTAAATATCCCTCAAACTAAACTATGGGTGCCCGACAGTGTACAACAACTGCTCATATCTCACAGTCATAGCTCCCCTGTATCCGCACATAGTGGTGTCCATAAAACCGCCGAAATATTGCGTCGATATTTCTATTGGCCACGTCTCAAACTCGATGTTCGTAAATTTATTAGTCAATGTTCTGTCTGCAAACAGACAAAATCTAATAACCAAACTCTACGTCCTCCTCTCGGACAAATGCGTATTTCTGAGCGTCCACTGCAACGCCTGTTCATTGACTTTCTGGGTCCCTATCCCCGTTCTAAGTTCGGAAATACGCAACTTTTCGTGGTGCTGGACCACTATTCCAAATTTCTATGGCTTAAGGCCATGCCTAAGGCAACTGCCGAGTCCGTTGTGAACTTTCTGTCCGATAATATTTTCCATACTTTTGGCGTTCCTGAATTTATTCATTCCGATAACGGAGTGCAATTTGTGTCTAAAGTTTTCACGCAACTTCTGTCAGACTACAATATCACCCAAGTTCTAAATCCTCGATATTCTCCGCAGTCCAACGCTTCTGAGCGTGCCAATCAATCCATTCTATCCGCTATTCGCTCTTATATTGGTGACGACCATCGTAATTGGGACCGCTCCCTGGTGGAGACATGCGCTGCATTTAGGAACGTAGTGCATGAATCCACTGGTTGTTCACCGCACTTCCTAATGTTCGGATTTCAGGCTATTAGACATGGCTCGGACTACACCCTCCTACGTAAATTATCTTCTTTAGCTGATGGTCAACTAAGTGTCACGGAGCGCAACGACAAAATGCGCGATATTCAAATCAAGGTCCAAGCTAAACTTCAAGAATCCTACTTGAAGGGTAAACGCAGATACGATTTGCGTAGTAAGCCCCGAATGTTTCAGCCCGGTCAAGCTGTACATGTCCGTAATCATGTCTTGAGTAAGGCTGTTGATCGGTTTTCCGCCAAACTTGCCCCGAAGTTTGTGCCTGGAATCATTGTTCGACCTGTGGGACAGGTTGCTTACGAAGTTCGTGATATGTCCGGTAAAACTCTTGGTGTATGTCACGCACAGGACATTAAGAGTTAACTTCGATCTGTATATTTTGTTGATAGCCATCTGTATATATATCGTACATATATTAGTATGTCAATTTTTTTGGTGAGTTTGTATATATCGGTAATATTTAGTACAGGACGTGGTCCCTTATAAAATTAGTAGTCCAGTGAGTTTTCCTAATGGCCTCGTCGTGTGACGTAACGGTTGCATTAGTGTGGACACGCATATTAGTTAGTTTGTTTCGAAGTCCAATGAGTTTTCCTAATGGCCTCGTCGTGTGACGTATTGGTTGCATTAGTGTGGACGGGTATTGTATTAGTATATACATCTGCGTCGCATATAGTTAGGTTGTACCTTATTTAGTATCTGTTCATATATCCTTAGGTTGAATAATTGGGTTTGGAGTCTTAAAATGCTAGAGAATTGACGACCTCCGGGGGCCCTAAACTAGTCCGCGTTGAGCGTTGACGTCTGTATATAATGTAAATATTTTTTTTTTTTTGGTATATCTAGTATCATATTATTAATAATTGCTCACAGGAAGTGAGACCATTTTTTTTGTGTGTTCTAACCCTAGCTCTTTATCTTTCAAATATTACCCATTTTACCTATCGGAATCTAGTGTTCCTCATCTTTTCAGCTCCGGTATACAACCGTTTCAGTTGCTAGGCAACTTTCTTAGGGGGAAGGGGGGGTTCATATTGAACTCAAAATGTATGTATTTGTCTTCGTCTTTAAGTTCTGGTTTGTTTCTTTGGCTGATTCGAGACTGGGGTTGAAGTCTGTCAGGTTAGACCTGAGGTTCTCTATGGGGTTTCAATACAGAGGGCAACGGTCGATCCTTTGTCGTTAGTACAGCTCAACCCCAGTGTAAAACTCGGAAGGTACACCATGTCGTTTTTCAGTGTCGTGTATTGTCCCGGATATCTTGTCGTAACTTTATCTCTGATCTGTAATAGCGATTTCATTACTCATCTTTTCAACACGCCCGTGTTTCATTTTGTTTGATAACTCAGTAACCCGCCGTTGATAGGTTCCGTTCCGGTTTTGAGCTACTTCGACTACTAAGTTAGTTTTGAAGGCTTATTTCGGGTAAAACTGTCGATTGAGTAGAGTTACCTTAACGTAATACCGTATCGAGGAAATTGCGTGAACATGTATGATGATTTCGACGTTAAGACGTTTTGACTACATCTGCTGAGTTTCACGTAAGACTTCCCATTTTATTAAAACCCTCCTGGTTCGTTTAAGTGAGCATGATGATCTCGACGCGTAGACGTTTTGATTACATTTGCCTAGCCTCATACCAACCATGAGATCTTTCATTACTTAGAGTTCATACATAGCCCGGCTTTATTGTGGAGAGACTCTTCTCAGGGCGGGGTCGTCCCCACGTTCTGTTGCAGATCAATTCTCAATTTTAGTAGTTCATTTTTTTCATTTCTTCCAAATTGGAATATATTCAAATTTCCCTCAGTACACGTCCAAATCATCAGCATTGGCAGTACTAAGTCCCAATTTAGTGATCCACCACACGCGCTGTCTCTCTTGCGAGGTGAGTTTAAGTGATCGAGCGCGAATCGGTTCACTTTGCATGCTGTCGCCCTCTGATTGGCCGAAAAGACTCTGACATATTACCATATATGGTAATGGTTGGAGCAAAAATGCTTCAACGGGTGATTGCGGTGAAAAAGTGTGGGAGGTGAGTTGACGAGAAAGGAGTTGGAAAAGTGGTGGTGACCGAGACGGTCACGTTCTTTTTTTTTTTTGAAAAAAATATAAAAAAAAGTTTCCTTTCATGGAAGAATTGGTTTGTCTGCTGAAAGCTCAACTCTTGAAAAAGAGTGGAAAAATACGAAGGTAACGACTGAAATCGGATGATACATCCTGATGTGGGCTCGGTTCCGGATGTCTTGATAACGCTGGGATTTTGGGACGCGACCTGCTTTCCGAAGAGAGGTAAGGTTTCTCGTCGGAGTTCTCGGATAAACAAGTAGAAGCACCGTGGGTCAACTCGCGCAGTTCGTTGAAGCCGCTCACTGGGCTACAGAGCCCCCAAAAGTGCCTTTCGCGACCAGCCCCATTGTCACCAAAAGCTTTGTATGGGAGAGTTTGTGATGAATCAAGAAGTTCGCGACCGAGTTGATAACGTCGGCTTGAACGAGCCGAAGACGCCCTTCAAGGACGACGTAACTGGTGAAGCACGTGTTCAACAAGGAGATGACTGATCTGCGAAGCAGCACGCAAGTGGTGTTCAAGCCATCGGCCTCATAAAAGTTGTTAAGTGTTCTGAAATTCGGATAGTTCGTGCGGCAGCGTGGAGGAATCGCAAATTTGCGTCGTGATTTAGTCAGTTCTCGCTGGACGCATTTGCAACAGTGAAATACCGATTGTCGATGCAACAACTGTAAATAAGGAACACATTCTGGCTATCATAAGTGTCGTCCGGCCGTTTGGTTGTTTAGCGCAGCGAGAACGGTCGTCCTGCGATAATACTACAATCCTCATTGGAAATGCCTTTGACACTCTTATCAAATTAATTGCGAGATCATACATAAAACAAAAAAAACGTTTTATAACATCACATAACAATTCAAATGAAAATCAATATGCATCCGCATATTCTACAATTTAATTAAAGTTCATTTATTATTCGAAAATCAATTAAAAAAAAAAATATATATATAAATATATATAAAAATATATATAAACATAAGTGAAATAATATGAAGTGAGTTTTTCTTCATGGTTCTCCTCTCCTCAGCATGTGCGCGATTGGGTTTTTGTCCGGGTATAAAAGTTTCTTTTGTAGATGTGCATTTTATTCGCCCACGACCCGGTGAGCTAGCCGGTTTATAAAACATGTTATCTATGGTCGCCTCTATGCGACCACTGTTGGTGGGTGCTCCGCACGGGGGCCTCCTCTCGGCGGTCATCGTCCATGGTGCGTCCGAAGTGGCGGAGCACATGGATGATTGGCTGGGAGGGAGGTGAAGGAATGCGGGGCACGCAACAGTCTCTTATGCCTAAGATGGTGTATTTCACTATTGCCGGTTCCGAGACTCCGCCTTTGAAACCGGTTATTGGCATTTCGTCAATGTAACCTATAAGCGTTTCCGATTCGTGACGCTTTCGTCGCATTAGCGCAATGTGAACGTCGGCTTCACTTAATATCGGCGTGAACAGTTTTTCGATGGATACTTTAAAATCACTCAATCGCTTAAATGCAGGTGTGCTATCTAGCCACGATTTCGCACATCCCTTCAGTTTCGCAGACACACAAAATAACATTAATGTGTCCTCCCAATCGAATATCTCCGCCAATTCCGATACTTTCGTCGTCCATTGTTTGATCGTCAGACCCGAAGTTCCATCAAATTCCGGTAACACGTCAATGATTTCGCGCGGACCGTATTGCATCGAAAATGCCGGTCGCCTTCGAACGATAGGCGTCTCCACGGAGCTTGTCGTTTCTTGTAGCTTCGCGGCACTACAAGCGTCATTTTTTCCCCGTCGTCGCGAGCCCGATTCTCTTCAAGTCTTGCTTAATTGACTTGACGCTGCGATTTTCAGCACTCATTTTTCAGTTCTGCTCGTTCACGAAAAATCACAATTGTTTTTCCAGTTAGCGATGCGTCACTAAAACTGTTTGTTCACGATAAGGGCCACTGCTGGATGATATCCCACTTCTGATTTTGTTAAGAGTCCTTTTTGGAAATAGGATATTATTAGAACAAGATTGATCTCGCACGAAGAGTTTATTTTCTCTCAAATTGGTTTTACATACATATATAAAACTAACCCGCTTGGTTCGACGGCTGATGGTGGAGTGAGTTATTGTCAACGTTGTCATCGTGTGTGTGCGTCGCGGGTGTTCGGCAATTGCGGCGTTGCCAATTTTAAAAACCTCTGACAATATAAATAAATAAAAGTAATTTACTGCTATTAATATTTGCGGCTAAAAAATGGCATTGGACATTGCCCTCGATGAATTAGTTGTTATAGCCCTTCTTCTGGATGAAGAAGATGATACTAGTATTACTAAAACAAAAAGAAAACTCGTAGCTCGTGGCGATTCCCATCGTATTTTCGCTCCTTATTTAAAGTATATTAAGTTAAATTACAATCTAGTAATAGACGGTACATTTATGAATGTTAGAAAATGAAAGAAAAAAAATATTTTTATTGGATATATTTATTTCCAGATTTTTGGCTACAGGCGACTCTTACAATATAATTGCTGTTAGCTGTTTTCTTGGACATTGGACAGTTCAAAATATTGTCATTGAAGTATGCAAGACAATAAATGAGATTTTAATGGTCGAATATATTCCGACTCCTTCTCAAGATAAGTGATTAGAAATAGCTAATGGCATGTGGACAATGTGGAATTTCCCCAATTGCTTAGGAGCTTTGGATGGGAAACATGTCGCAATAGAAGCTCCATCCAACAGTGGTTCTTTATATTTTAATTATAAAAAAACGTTTTCCATAGTATTGTTGGCACTGGTAGATTCAAATTTCAAATTCAGCGCCGTGGATATTGGATCATATGGGAAAAATAGCGATGGAGGCATTTTGGCCAATTTATCTCTTGGAAGAGGATAAGAAAATGGAACACTGAATATTCCTGAAAGCAATCCACTTCCAGGAACAAGTATTCTAGCTTCACATGTAATATTAGATGATGAAGCATTTCCCTTAAAAACATATTTGATGCGACCGTACGCAAGATCAAATGTTTTGCAGATGACGAAGCAAGAATATTTAACTATCGATTATGTCGAGCAAGACGATTAGTTGAATGTGCATTCGGTATTTTGTCACAAACTTTTAGACTGTATCGTAGAACGCTCAAAGTAGACCCTCAAAATGCCTCTTTTATTTTAACAACGTGCGTTTTGCATAATATTATTGTATAACAAATACGAGAACAATCAAGATTGAAAGTAATCTGGATTGTGCCAATGATAAGAATAACGTAATATAGAATTTAAGAAGGCAAGGAGGAAATGCACAAAGGGAGGCATTGAGGCAAATGAGGGAAAATTTCAAAAAAAAATTCAAAAAAAAATTTCAATTCTGTTGAAGGTTCAGTGCCATGGCAAGAAAATACTATAGCTCAATAAAAATTACTCTAACCTTTATTATAATTTTTTGGCTCCACTACGTGTTCAATTTCATTCCACATTTTCTTTTTATATGTATTGTCACTATAGTGAGCTGATTGCAAGTCATATAGACCTGGTTTACTTTCCACCAGCTCTATAAGTAATTCGTCTGATAATAAAAACCATTTATCCTCTGTACAAATATTATTTCTTAAATTTCAACTGTAAACTAATTCAGTACTAGTTTTAAGTGACATTTTCTGTAACTACTTCTGTACTAGATTTTTTTTTCAAAATTCTGATAAATCATGCTATCATCAATTATTTGTACATATGTAAACACCTTTCATGAAAGTCCAAGATATTTAAGACATCGCTGGGACTTGAATAGTTAAAATTATATTTGATTGTATTAAATTTTGTAAATCAACACACTTGTCTCTTTTACTGACAATACCTGAGTGAACCGAGAACGAAGAGCATTCACACTATCGGTACAGTCCATCACAAGTTCGATCTCGATCAGTGAAAATTTCTTTGAGATCGATCGTTACTGGAGCGGTACTGAACCGGGACTTGACTGAGGATATTTTACCAGCCCGAGACCGAACTGTAACCGGCACTATAGTGTGAGTCGGCCCTTATTGTACTCAAAATCTCGTGTCGCTCCATTAAAAACGATATCAATTCCGAGGCTGGAACTATGTGGAGCTCAGCTGCTTGCTCAATTGATGACCAAAGTAAAAGACGCATTGGAATTGAGCAAAAACTTGTTATTGGACAGATTCATCCATAACTCTTCATTGGATAAAGGCATCAAACAAAAAAATTCCTGTCTTCGTTGCTCATCGAGTCGGCGAAATTCAGGAATCAAGAGCAATAGACGATTGGAATCACTGGAGAACAAATGACAATCCTGTTGATGTTGTGTCTCGGGGCTTGAACCCGAAAGAATTGAAGATTTGTCGGCTGTGGTGGAACGGTCCTCGATGACTGGAAGAGCACGTGATAAAATATTCCCCGGAAATACCGGAATTTGACGAGAATCAGCTGAGTCAATCGAGTCAGTCAACAACGGTTGCATTCCAGATACGAGACGATATCGATCCTTTTGATAAATTTTCAACACTCACTAAGCTCATTCGAGTTACTGCTACGTGTCCTCGAGTAGCGCAATGGTTCAGAAAGGAATCTAGATTTAAATTATCCGGTTCTTTAACTGCTTATGAAGTGGAACATGCAAGAAAGTGTCGCATACGGAAGGAGCAGCAATTAAAATTTATCGAAGAATTGAGTGCCTTACATAAGGGCCATGAAATCTCAAAAAGAGCATTTTAAGAGACATAAATCCATTTTTAGACAAAGACGGTTTGTTGCGGGTTGATGGCAGACTCAAGCAGTCAGACCTTCAGCAAGATGCAAAACACCCATTGTTGTTATTTCATTGTTCGAGACTAACAGAACTCATCGTTGAGTATGAATACCGAAAAAAATTACATACGGGAACTAATGGGACATTAGCTGCGTTGCGGCAATCGTATTGGCCGCTCAAGGTGCGCAGTATCGTCAAACGGCTGCTTCACAAGTTGGATCATTTGCTTTAAATCAAAACCTCGTGTATCGGAGCAACTTATGAGGGATCTTTCACACCATCGAATAGTTTCTTCGAGACATTTTAACAACACCGGAGTAGATTTTTGTGGACCCATAATAATACGTGATGGCAAACGACGAAACAGCAAACGCATTAAAGCATACGTCGCAATTTTCGTGTGCATGGGCATAAAAGCTGCTCATTTGGAAGTTGTCGGATTTGACTACGGATGCGTTTCTCAACGCTTCATTAGCCGCCGAGGAAAACCGACTAACGCATTTTCTGTTAACGGCACAAATTTTGTTGGAGCCGATCGTGAGTTGGAAGATTAGGTCGAATAGGTCTGGCTTCTTAAATATTAACTTACAATAGTTATTTGAAGGCAATATATTAATCCCAGCTTTTATACTTTAACGTGAGAGAATGTATGTACGACCCTCCTTATTACCTGATAGATGGCGAAGGCACCATTATTCTAGGTTTATAACCCCCAAACATTGTACTCTGCACTAAAGAGAACAAGAAAAAAATTATTTCAACCTTTATATTTTAACGTATGTCTGGCAGGCTATGACTCTCACTCTATAAGTTTGTGTTGCAAAGCGCTTCAATATTCTTTTATCTACATTGATGTCGATTTTGAAGAAGAATCATTGCTGGAGCAAAAAAATAAAATGGTAGAAAACCGGAGAGTTCCGCGAACTTTAAAAATCACTTGTTGCATGGTTTTCACAGTGCCGACAATCAAATGTATCAGCTATAAGGGTGATGAGCGAAAAGGTCAATTTTTTTCCAGAGAGACTAAACATAGAGAATTTCACAACGAGCGACGGATGGTTTGGTCGTTGTAAAAAGTTACAACATTATTTTCCAAAAATTTAGTGGTAAGTGATGTCGAAGTATAAGGAAAATTTTTACTGAACTGATAAAAAATTATGAACCAAGAAGCGCAAAACGAAAACATGATTGTTTTTAAGATGCCTACCAGATCGTTCGATGTACTTTATAGTGGTAAAAATAATAAAATACAAATATGGATAGAACAGAAAAGTTAAAACCATTGATGATCGGCAAGTCAAGGAAGCTAAGGTGTTTCAAGAACATAAAATCATTTTCGATAACGTATCGTTCGAACTTGAAATCGTGGTTGATTTACGATTTTTTCAATGAATGACTCAGATTGCTGAATGGTGACAATTAGACAATAGTATTAAATCCTGTTATACATCGATAACCGCACGAAGCGCAGCGGTATTAACCCTGTTCTTAGTAATGTGAAAGTTTTTAAACGACTTCGACGCTTCAGCGTCTTGATCAGGGCATCATCAAAAATCTACTGCACGGAAGTGGTACAATTATTGCTAGAAAATATTGAAAACAGAATGGATCATATGGTCTGAATATTTTTAGCTATGAATTTTGCTGACAATGCTTCAAAAAATGTCAAACTGTTCAATGCTGGTGGTTTTATCAAGGAGGGACTACATATTACAACATCATCTGATAAGGAACATAATTTTAACGCCTGCTTCAAAGTTAAGAAACCTCGTTTGATGGTTTTGTTCCCTGTGTATCTTCATGTGGCTGTTGGAGAAATTCTCACCGACGAAGATATTTTTAGGCTTACAGAAGGCTGTGGAAACAGCGATGACGGAGACGAAGACTACACAATTGTTTCTTTTAAGGAGATCAAAGCTCACACCAATAGTTGACGCTATTTTTGGCTAAAACATATGTACGAGACAATTGATAGGCCGTATCAACAACCTCTTCATCAGAAAAAATAACGGATTTCTTTTGAAGTAAACTTTTTTTCAAGCTAAGAATATCTAGATTTTTGATATAATGTTGATTTTCGTTTTCTCGTTGCTATGTATTTTTTATTTCAGCGTGTAGGTAATGGTATTTAAAAAAACTTATAATCACCTTAAATCGTTTTTTTCCTCTTTTTTATACGCAAATAATTTGTAATCCTGCTTTACCAAAAATGTCGATAGTTTGTAACAAACTCTCGATCCCTTGGCACTACGAATTATCGAGATTGTACTGTATTATACATCAAATAGCGGGCCGTAAAAGAACAAAACCAAAAAAGAAACATACAATAGCAGCATTTAAACGTATTAAAAAAAATATATGTATCAATGAAGTGACTTCTTTCAATTTGAAATTATTGAGTAACATAAACTAATATAATTTTTTTTTGAAGAGACTTGACAACGATTTTCATTATCCAAATGTTCAATATTCGATTGAATTTATTGACGTGTAGTTATTTCTAAAATTGGTTACACATGCTTCTCTGCTACTCTTGTTTTTTCCAGATTCTTTATTATTTTTTAAACGGAAAATATATATTCGCACAAATATATGCGAAGATAGATAAAATACGTTTATTCGCGAAAAACACATTGGAGAATCGGTGCGGTGATAGATAATTATAGAAATGTGGAACCCCAACATCCATACATTTTCGTTTCATTGCGAAATCGCACTGAATTTTGTCTAGTTGTAAATTTTTACCAACAGTTTCAACATCAATGGAGAAAAGAGAAGTAAATAACTGAAATTGGCTTCCACATTTCTTGAAGTTCAAAAATCTTGATTCGAGTTCTCCTCTCCTACTCCAATTGTGGTGATTTTTGTAATAATGACTGTCAAGTTTCAAAGTGAGATAAATTTTCTTTTTTAATTTGTTTTTGCCACAGTCATAATCCGTCTGAAAATGTTGATATTGTCAAATAAGTTGGCAACTACATTGTTTGTCTTCTAGTTTTGGGATTAAGTTGAATAAGATGACTTTTAATGCCAACGGCAAAGGTCATATCTTTTTTCACGTCGTTTTATGCTTCATATTTCCAGTTTTTAGATTGTAAAAAATGATGATTTCATTCAACAAATGAGAGAATCGCTTGAAAACTTTATGACAAGAAAACTAGCAAATTTTTGTGTGATAATCAAGATCAGCGTATTCACTATCTACATCTTCTAAAAATATACTCGATTGGCGGTGATCAAGTCCACGGGGGCGAATGCAATTTAAGTAACATTTTTTTAAACATGCCCGATATTTAGAACTTTGAACCATAAAGTTTGTTTATGAATAATACAATGACGGTATTGAAGAGAATTGTGTTATTTCATTATACTCCATCAATAACACTAATCATAGCAGAATCACCTTCAGTTGCATATAAACTAATTTTTTGTGATGCTTTATTATATTTGTTCAGAAAATTTATCATTGCATTAAAAATATCAACCCCAGTGGTTTTGTCGTGCATTGGGATAATCCCCAGAAGCCCTACACTTATTTCCAAGTGGATAAAAACAGGTAGCTGAGCTTTATCTTGTATGTCTGTGCTTTCGTCAATTGCAGTGAAATGAGGTTCAGATGTTAAAATTATTGATATTAGTTGATTACGTAGATTTTCGGCTACAGCATCAATTCTGTTGGTAATGGTTTTCCTTGTTAAGCTTACACTTTTTAATTTTTTTAAATTGTCTGTGCACAAAAATTGCACAGCCTGAATCAAATATTTGCTAATATATTCTCCTTCAGTGAATGGTTTCGACATGTTTGCAGTTAAATGCGATATCAAATCTCGCAACTCGTTTTAACAGGTTTAGCAAATACGCTTTGTTTTTTTTTTCGAAGTATCAACCTTAATTCTTACTTTTCTAAGCTGTCCTACATATTTTTCATAAATTTCATTATGAATTGCATCATAGTTACTTTCAATACTATACTCATTAGAAAGCGTTATGAAGTTTTCACATATCAAACATAACATTTTATTTTTTTCTTGAATAGTGTGATGCTTTTTTTCAATTGATCGTTTTCCGCTCATACTTTAGGGTTGCCAGTTAGCCACTAGACAGAGAACACTACTTTTTCAAATCAGATGAAAGTTGGTATGTGTAAACTAGACCAGAACGTAGAATTCACGAATAGCTTTCGACTATACTGACATTTTATGAAAATAAGTACATGAATGACCTCGAGACTTGTGTATACATGTCGAAGCCCGATAGTATAGTTGCTTATATCATTAAGTGCCCGATTATTTCAAGAAATAATGACGTTTTATGGCATGAGGAAATCTACGATCGGTCGTCGACACATGTATTTATGCTTAATAGTTTCCCCTATATTTAAATGGAAATGTTTTCTGGAATACATTTATTAGCTCTTGCAGTTTCTTAGTGGCTAGATTTCATTGTTGAGACCTTGCCTTTTGCCAATTTGCTTTTCTTTTTCTACTGAATACTTCCAGGACTTGGCTGTTTTAATGCATGCTTTCAAGATTTTTTTGCGTCTGAGGGGCTTCAGAGGTGACAGCCTCTGTGATTGACGCTTAAGAGCATTTTCGATATGGCTTTTTGATTTTAACTAGACGTTGGGATTGAATTCCGCTTATTTCCGTATTTTGCCCAGTCTGATGTAGCGTTTGTTAAGCAAGATTTTGGTTTTTGATATAACGGGGTTTGGAGAATCTTCCGATTAAAGTTCATTGTTAGCTTTGCGTCAACATGTAGTGAATTTATGTTTTTGAATATCCTTAAATTTCACACCACTCACTCACATTAGGCGCCACCACTCTTTTTAGTCTAGTTTATTGAAAATAAATTTTGAAAATATAGTGTAAGGAGCTCGACGCAACCGCCTTGTGTTATGTACTCTGGCGGTTGACGTCGAGATAAGTGATAGGAATAGTCGGCGAAGCTCGGCCAGCGTCTGGAGAAACGCCTCAAACTAACGCACCGCCCATGAAAAACTGCCTTTTGATCGAGGCGAAAAGCTCGCGGGCGGCGATGAACATCAAGAGCACGAGTTTGAGCATCCACTTCCTCACCCAAGGCCAACGATCGCAGACAAAGAGTCCGGTTTTGCCGCTGGTTGCGGGAACTGGCCAAGCGATTTTGGGCGGGGGTATAAAAACGAAACCGCACTTTGGAAGCGGGTTCTTTTCCATTGTGATTTCCTCGAGTCAGCCGCCCGTTTTTTCTTGGTTGGTGAGCCGCGGATTCGAAGAAGCAAAAGCGATACATCGCCGCAATGCCCGAGCCAGAAGCTAGAAGCGACGCATCGCCGAGGAGGCGGCCCAAACCAGCCCCAGGGCAGCGTGTGAAGAAGCGGCGTGGCCGAGCAGGTTAGATTAGACAATAAAAAGTGTATATCTTAAGAATTTAAGTCTTAAAGAATCGAACGTTTATTGAATTATAAAAGTGAGTAAGTGGTGGCTAGGGACGCGCGGTTTTAGTACGTTAGGATTGTGCCTTATCCGATATAAGAATAATTTTCCATCCGTTGTCAATAAAAATCGGAGGCTGTTTTGCGAGTCGGAAACAAAGTTCAGGAAGCATCGGTGAGTCGGATTCCTGTTCGACGGCTCAAGAGACCCATTGGGGTGGACGAGTGGCCCCCACGACCCGTCTCCAACGGGCTGACCGGCACCCGAAGGCCTCAACCGATCGATTAAGACCTGATTTGGGTCCTTATCCGGGAGGAAACAGTAACAAGCGATGTCTCAGAGTAAATGGAGCATTTAGGAGGGCAGTAGATTGAATCAATCGTGATGTTTCTATTGTCAACATTAATCTCGATGATATTTGATTGTTGTGCCGCTATGAGCCTCGACTTTCGGGTGGTTGTTATTGTAACAGGTTTTAAACGCTTGTCGACTGCGGCTTTTGAGAAAAATATAAACTGGACATTCGCTGTATAATTTTCGTTGCAGTTGCTGCACTTTTTGCACGAGTTGCTTTTGTTTGTTTGCAGCTTTCTATTGTCAACATTGCAATATTTTACGGTGTATTAAATTGGACCATTTTTCGGTATAGCCAAACTTGTGACAATTTTGGCATTGTAAAGGAGTTTTGCATTTGAACGATTCAACTGTTATTCTTCTATGGAACTTTACTAGCTTCTAGCATTAGTGTCACTTTGATCATTGGTTGTGTAATATTTATTGTATTCTTTGGTTCTTCCAAATTGCTCATTTTTGTTCAATTATTGGTTTTACCGTGTACGAGTTTGTTTTATTGAGAAATTGGAACATGGAAACGAAGCTTATATTTCGATTGTTCAATTTGCAAAATCAACTTGAAGTCGCTTTGCGATTTTTAGCAAATATATAAAACTTGAACTGTTCTTTAGATGCAGTTTGATTTACCGTTACAATTGTTGTTTTGTTCTCGCGTAATTTTTTTTCGATCAGCTCCGTGATTTAGTCTGTATTTTAACCCTAGTATACTAATCATATTTTACGAACGCAAATACTAATCATTAGTCGTTTCGACTAACTCTTTTTAAAATGCATGTAAAGACAAATTCCTTGATAATATTGGTATATTAGACTTTTAAGAAGTAGCTTTGTTAACATCTCTTAAGAATAAAAGAAGATAAAAACTAGTATTTTTTTTATTTGAAAATAAAACATGTTTCACATTTTCAGTACTTTTTTGAGATCAAAATCAACAGTCTTTCAAGTAGTAATAAAAATTTTAACAAAAATATAAAAAAATTATTGTTTTCAATTTAAACCTGCTTTGGGGATACATAAGCTTTGTAAATAAATAATTTTTTAGATTATTTGGTACAATTAACACACACGTCCAGTTTGTGTTCACCGCATACACTTTTCAAGCATCTAGAACACGTCGCCTTAGTCATTCGATGTATTTTGTAAGGGCAATAGGCGCAAATTTTTCTTTTTTTGGTTCAGGGTCAGAAGTGGATAGATCGCTACTTTTTCTGGAACTTCCAGGCATCAATTCTTCTAAGTTAGCCCTAAGTCTATTATGCAATGTTTTAACAGAAAGGCGTTTCTCCATGTAGGGGCTTACAAAACCCATGTGCAATTCTTTTATAATTTTTTTCCTACTCAATGGATTTTCTTTGTCATTTACTTTATTCTCACAATATATGACGTAGCTTTTTATGAAAGCCATGTTGAGAATTCCATAAAAGAGACACATTGGCCATTTATTAGTTTTCCGACTACAAGACATATTGGAGCACATTTGATCGAAAGTGTCAACTCCGCCAATCGTTTGGTTATAGAATTCAACCATGTGTGGCTTCTTTGTCTTTGTATTCACAATTCCCTCTTCCGAACAAGATGAAAGCAAGTATACAACTTAAGTAGGCTTCGTGTTGAAAAAACTTATTTGTATGAGAGCAATGTCACTGCTTGAATCGCCTTCGTTCAAATATCGGACCAAATCGTCATTCAACAATTTTTGAGCACGGCATGTTCGAGAAGTAGCCATTTTAACACTAAAAAATAAAATAAACCCAACAAAAATTTCGAAATTATGGAATATGGCACCATCAAAAAAGTTACGTTAATACTAATTATTAGTCGATCGGGCTAACAAGTAGGAAAAATTTCGAATATTGCGGAACTTACCGGTACGGCGCGATCACTCTTGTGAGGGTCTTATTGGCAACTGAGTTGATAGAAAATATGAACTCAATCGGTGAATTCGTTAGAAAGAAACAGAAAAAAAACTGATCGTTGTTAGTCGAATCGACTAACATTAGTATTCTAGGGTTAAAGAAGTTTGATTTTTGCACTCTCGTGTAAATTTTGATCACGATATGTTTCGCGGAACGCGTGCGTGATTAATTATTGGTTAATTTGAGGAAAAACAGTTAATTTTAACCAATAAAACCACAACTTTAATTTTTAATTATAAACATATATATATTTCGGGACACAGTTAGTCCCTTCTTCAGTGTTATTAAAACAGAAATTTCTGTTTTAATAACACTGAAGAAGGGACTAACTGTGTCCCGAAATATATATATGTTTATAATTAAAAATTAAAGTTGTGGTTTTATTGGTTAAAATTAACTGTTTTTCCTCAAATTAATTGAGACACACAACGAAAAACTCAGACCATTCATTGATTTAATTATTGGTTTTTATTATTTTACACAAAATTGTAATCCACAATATTTTTGCGACGGTCATGATTAGGAGCATTTGAGTTTCGTTTTCTTTCAAGATGGTAGTCAGTCTCACCACTAGTGTGCCGATTGACGTATGATCCACGTATCAAAAATATCTAAGCTATTAAGCCATGTGAAAATCAACCAACAAAAAATGACTTTGTTCATTCGCAACGCTTTCTCTCTTGTTAATGCATATAGTTCCGTAAAATGGGCCTTTTAATTTGAAAAATCTATAAATGTATATAGCCCATTCGCTTTTTAGATTATATACACTTTTTGTTCTTTTTATAATGTTTTCTATTGGGTATAACATCCATACATCGTTTAGGGATGTTTTCTTCCTGATAGGAAAACTTTATTATTATAATTGTTTTTCCTACTTCTGTCCAAAGATATTTTACCTGATTAAACTTGTTTATACCAATATTGTTTGTCGCTCTATGATTACCATCGTTATTCCGTTAATACTACCATGGAAACTTCAAGTATTTGAACGCATATACCCTCTGTAGTTTTATTCTGTATACCATAACCAATGCTCCACAGTGTACTCAATGTATTCTGAAGTCTTGACTGAAACGAAGAAGCTAGCATTTCGTATACAAACAGACCCTTGATCCTTGATAGAGAGTGATTGCATACAATGTTTTCACTTATTCCCAAATAAATTCGGTTTTATTTCATTTCATCGCATATTTGTTTCTTTATTCCATAGCTTCAACTCTTACAATTTATTTCTGGGAACAATTTTTTTTTGTAAATTGGCAGTTACGAATGTTACTCTCTATTCGCGAAGTTTGCTTGAATTTGAATTATAACCAATTTTGTTCAATGAAAACTTCAACAACAGTGAATGGCTTCCTACGATAAAACATGTTCCAATTCAAAGAATTTAATTGTCGCTAGTCCTTTCTTTCTTTAACCTGTGACGTTCACTTCGTCGACTTATTCGCTGATCTTTCGTGTGTAGTGAGGAATAGTTAGGTTGACGTAGATGACTCTTTTCAAATTATTTAAATAGATTTTTAGTTTGAACGAATGTAATGTTGTAGAAATAATTTTGAGCATTACTACAGTGTGTGTTAGACATGGAAGGCAAAAGAATATTTTATTTTTTGTGGGGTTTAGCGCATATTTTATAATCATAACTCATGTTGAAGACATAGATTGATAGATACATAAATGTAAAATATATTTGATTTACGAAATTTGAGAGTTGACATTTTGGAATAAATCTATTTGTCAATGAGTTATTTCCAGCTTGCTGTAGTTTTTTAAATCTCAGTCGTTTGTTCATTTTGTTTGTTTGTTAATAGTTTTGGGTATGGTAAGCTTCACAGAAAAAATATTGTGATCAGAAGCTTCTGTTAAAATGCGACGACACTTGAATGGCAAGGAACCAATTTTAGATGGCGGGATCGAATGGGAAGTCACCCTAAGTTTTTATCCACTAGATTTTTGTCATTTCCTTCTTTCAGGGTTTCACAACGGGAACTTAACTTTTCAACATTTTGCCCAATCGCTACGAAATATTCAATGACACTGGGAACTACAAGTGAACTAATTAACGAGTATATATAGCGGATATGAATTAAAACTCATCAGTGTTCACATATATTCACAAGGCCAATGAATTATAGAAGAGCCTTTATTTCTTTAAAATCATATGCTATTCGGAAACAGAAATCAAAAATCTTTGTTAGCTTCTCACTAAGTATTAAAAGGAATTGTTGGGCGAGAAAAAATAGTTTTCCAGATGAGCAGATAATCTTTACGTTCATTTTAAAATAGGGATTTCAAAATTTGTTTGTGATGTCTACAAAAGATAAAAGTATATTGTTTCTCTTTATACTTTTTGGCTGAATATCCAGCCAGGCTAACATCTGAATGTGAAATCTACTATGACTAATTTTTACTGTTTTGCATCCACCATAGTTCCACGGTATATTAAAATTATATACTTATTGTTTTTAAACTCTGTTTAAAATCTAGGAAACCATTTTCGATCATCAAAGATAGGAGAAGGCATAAGAATATGGCTTACCTGTTGTGCTTCACCGCCTCCAGCCTGTGTCATCCATGATAAAAATCCTCCACCTCCTTGCTGTGAGCTTCCTGGCTGAGAATTAGGACCTCCAGTGGCACCGAATCCCTGAGTAGATATAAGAAAAAATTGAGCCAGCGTAATCACTCTGAATATTCATTATAATAAAGTGATATTCTTGGAACTTAAACTACTTTGCATTAGTCTATGTGAACCAATTCTTTATATTTCAGTAGGATTCTGATTATCTCCTGCCTACAATTTTTTCTTGTCACTTTCATCAGTTACCCGGATGTACACACAAGTTTTATAGAACTGCGGAGTGTCAAGCCACTCTACGCTCGATGAAAATATAGAAAAATGAAAATTCACATTTTAATGATGGAAGCAAAATTCTTTGTGTCTATGAATTAGTTGATTTTACACAAGCGAATGAACTTCATCATTGCTTACAAACATATTTCCAATTTTTTATTTGTTTTATTGATAAGGTGAAGTTATTCTAAGTAAAAATTATGTCTTGTAAAACCCTTATGATTTATATAAAATTTTAGTTTATCAAATCAAAAAGATAAAATGTGAATAAATAAAAATAATGGCAATAGATAAACGTAAATAAATAGAATAATGCAAAACCAAGAATTACATGGAGATGACTCAATTGAAATGGTCAAAAAAATTAGTGGAAACGAAAATGGTGTTGAATCAACTGTGAATGGAAATGAACCCAGTGCATTCACAGCAAAAGTCGTTCGCGAGGGACTTGTGATAGGAAGGAAAATAGCCAACTATTTCCAAGAATATGATCCCGATGTTGAACGAGCCCTCAAACTTCAACGAGAATAAACTTTTAAGTTAATATGAGGAAGTCTACAAAGATTTGACTTACAAATAACGCACATTTGCTTATTTCAGCCTCTTTTTCTGAGAAGTCTCATCGAACTACACATAAAATCAATACATCAACTATAGGAAGAGAATCTAATGAGATAATATTATCCAATGATGAAAGTAATATTATACAACTTCGTAAAAGAAGACTTCTCGTTGAATCAGATGGTGATAACAATTAAGTTTGACTAAAGTTAGGAAGCGAAGTACTATTTATAGTTATTATCTTTTCATATATTTTTTATTTATATGAAGGGGAGAAGGGATCCACGAAAGATAAATCCACCGAAAAATATATCCACGGGGAACGAAAGGTAGTTAAACACGCGAATTCTAACATTAGACCGAAAAGAAGAATAAATATATCGGGAAGTCCTACGAAATCCTTAAGCGTCGGTATGAAACAAAGCCGTCTCGTAACCGCCAAGCCGGACGGAAAGGAATCGATACGGAATTATCAGCCGCAAAGTTTCTTATCATCATGAGCCTAGTGTAAAATTCATAATTGAAAATATTTAAGCAATAAAATTTATGTGATAAAATAAATAAAAGCAGAAAGCACTTAATGTAGGAAAACTCGTGAGGAAAATTATGTAAATAGCAATTTCATGCAAATATAAGAATTGGAGAGAGAAAGCTAGATTTAACGAAAAATTTCTACCCGAAGAAAGAAATATTAGATAAGTTTAATAGTAAAAGGAAGAATAGAATAGTAATTTAGTAAGATTAAATTTGAAAGGATAAAAAAGCTGAAAGTGCAATCATTACGTTAAATGCATAGGGGAAATTTATTAAACCAAAAAATTGTAACTACACATTTTGTATTCACAATTACGCGAATTTATTGAATTAACAGATATTGCCGGAATATTTACATCGAAGTTTTCACTGTTTTCAAATTCTACGAAGAAATTTATTTCAAGCAAGATTTTAATACTTTTCAGTAACTTGTTCCTGCTCTTATCCCATTCGTGAAAAAATGGCTAGAAACGAAAATTTGGTCACCAAGACTTTTCCTTAATGATTCATCCAGAGTTCTCGGTTAAATTCAGGCGATTATCCTGCGTGTTTCTATGAATACTTGAGAATACAGTTGGATATAATATCGCGTTGCCTTACATCGCATTATGGTCATAAAAAGGACTTGAAACGCTCTAATACTAAATGATTTGTCTGGTACAAGGCAATGATACGGTAAAGAATTCTACCAATCGGTTTATCACTTATTTCTTGTTCCGAATAAAATCACTTACATGGATATGAATCCAGATGCTACCAATATTATGGTCCGTTCGTACTGAGAAAAATCTTTAGACAAATTTATAAGGGGACTTAAAGGCGACTTGCCCAAATTTTTGATAACATAAGAGCCGCAGATATCCCACAGGCATAACAAATTTGTCCGAAACTAGAACATGTCCATTACAGGACACACTATGCAAGAAATCACTGCAACATTATGAACTGATCACTAGAAAACAATCCTTTACCGCCGAGACAAAGAACTCATCAAAAACTGAATCAATCGAGATGGAGGTTTTATCCAGAGTTGGGAAACGTTTCGCGAGACGAAGAATTTAACTACCTACAGTTCAATCAATATCAGCAAAGTTTCCCGAACTGTCGCAACGTATCAGCCATTTCCGTCCCGAAATTACTTCGTTTCACCATAACCAACACCACACACAGCCACACCACATCCAATTTCAACCAACACCTCGGCCACGAAAGAAACCTATGGCAATTGATCGATCAATTCATTCTAGAATCTTCGAATACCTAAACCATAGCAAGGATTTCATGGTAAACGACCAACATCTTTTCAGGTGCAACAACTAAATAAGCTGTCCTGCATTCCGTACTTTCAGTGTCGACTCCGAAAAAACGCCACCGATTATGAGCAAGCGGTAACCAATGAAAATAATCGACAAGATCAGACACTCATAGTTACGTAGGAATAAGTAATAGCCCATCCAATTGTCGGAAACTTGAATTATATCCAAGCAATCGTGCTTAGTTAACATATGACAGTTAAAACATTCTTTATTTAAAATATCGAACGAAGAGCGATAATACTCTTAAAATTCTTATAGATACTGGATCGCAGAAAAAAATATATTCAACCGAAACATGCCAATCCATCTCACACAAAGAAAACGGCATTTTCTGTGAACAACAGGAAATACGAATTTACTCGACTTCCGTTTGGCTTTATGAACACACCGGCAATATTTCAACTCACCCTTGATGATATTCTAAGGGATATAGGCATCCAATGTTTGGTTTACATAGATGGAATAGTCATTAACGAAAAAAAATGAAGAAAAAAGGCTGATCTTGTCTTCGACACTCTCGGGAAATCTTGGGACGCAAATCGATAAATGCGAATTTATGAAATCGTCAGTAGAATTTCTAAGTTCTTTGTGTCCGAACACGGAATCAAAACTAATCATGGTTTTATTCAAATCGCAACATAAAAATTTGCTAGTAACATAAATCAAAACTTGTACTAGAATAAAAGGCGGAGAGAATTATAAGGACAATATGCTATGTAAATGCCCCACAAAGAGTGCTCGAAACAAGCCAAGGAAACATGGTAAATATTCTTGCACCGAGTGGTTAATAATCTATTCAAGATTCAAAGATTGATTGACAGTTCTTTAATAGCATTGACACATTGACCCATCATCAGTACGAAAAGTGTCATCAGCATGAAACTTCAAATGATGGGGTGACACACATGTTTTCGTCGTTGGTGTCGTCATTATCATTCGGTTAAGCGTGTGGCTATTGTTTGTGTTTAAAATAGTGAAATTTATATAATTTCAATAAATTTCAAATGGATGAAATGGATCTGGTTCTGCTGGTCATGATGTCAAATAATTTAAATATGCTGCACACGAGGGAAGTAAAGAGGAGAAAGCTGATGCAAAGGAGAAGGTATCATATGGCCAAGGCACTGTGGCATTTGAGAAGAAGGAACAGTATAATCGCAATGCGGCGGACAAGATTTGTTGATAGAAGGATTTGGAAATTGCTAAGTGTGGATAAGGTTTCGTACGAAATCGAGGTGTGGTATAGGTATCTATTTTAGAATCGCAGCGAAACTTCCTGGCACGATCGATTTTCAAATGGTGCGGAGAAGTTCAGGGAGGATTTCAGGATGTGGCCAAGTACATTCGAAATCTTTACCAACGAATGAAAGGGCTACAAAGGCAAGATACAATTTGCAGAAAAGCAATTCCTCTTGAAAAGAGTGGGAATCGCAGTGCATGCTCTGGCCTCATCCATGGAATACAGGAGCGTCGCTCATGTAGTTGCTGTTGGGCGGACGACCGTGGGTAAATTAGTCTTGGAGTTTTGGGAAGAAGTATAGAGAGTAATGCGAGAAGAGTATTTATCGTTTTACAGCAAGCTAGACGCTGACAAGCATCAAATGACAAGCATCAAATGTGTAAATGGATTTGAAGCATTAGGATTCCCCCAGTGTTGTGGAGCAATTGGTTTACATCTCGTTTTCCTATAAATTTATTGAAAACGAATAGTCAATGAATATTTTATTTGTTTTTTAAAATTCTTATCTAGGTAACGAGCCTTTTCATTGTGAAGCGGATTATTTTTTCTATTGGCACGCAGTTTCCTTGCAAACTGTGCCCAAATATCCAACAGATGCTGTATCATTCGCTCCGTCCAGACTGTTTTTTTTTTTGGTTTTTGCACGTTCATTTCACTCGCGATGGCACGTCAGATTAATATTTGTTTCGAAAATATTAAACAGCTGATATAAATCATGTCAAATTCTATTTATTTAATTTCACGGCAGATGGTTTCTAATTATTCTACCCAAATATAGATGGCAGTATTTCGTACTTATCGAGATAAGTATGGCCTTTTTCGTGCTTATCTCTCTGTGTTTATGATGAGGTTTTTGGTGCTGATGACGCTTTTCGTACTGATGATGGGTCAATGTGTCAACGCTATAAACCTAATCGTGAGCTAAATATTCACAGCCAATTAAAGTGTCTATTATACGATTCAAACACAACAACACAGGCAACTTCATTTGCATTCAATCGGCTGTTGTACACCACCAAAAACCCTACAAGTTAAACGTACTCTGCTACATGAGAGACGTAAATTGAACATGAATTGTATCTTTGAAAAATCATTCACATTTTATAATTGTATATGCGTATCGTTCTTTAACACGTTGAATGCCGACGAATATTTTTTAGGGTCGTTGCGGGACGCTGGTGAAACACTGAGCTTCATTCGGTTCATGTAATTATCACTACGACCAGAAAGTCAGCGCAGGTAGTCAAATTACCCTGATCGAAGTGTCGGACAGTCAAAGTGTTAAGACGAAATTGAGATATTTCTAGAATTTGAATGTTTCAAATAGTGATGGGCACTATCGATAGTTTTTACTATCGATAGTTTTTACTATCGATAGTTGAAAAAACTATCGAATAACTATCGCATATCGATAGTTTTTATTCAGAACAACGGTAGACACTGTTGTCGATGTTAATGAATGAAGCCAACCGCGAGGTGTGACGTCTAAGGTCCGTACATTCAACATCCCAGTTAATAATTACGGATCGATTTAGTTGTGTGCAAATTGCAAATGCGAGCAGCCAAAACGATCGCTACCATTACACACAAGAAGAAAAAATTATTCTTCGAGCCGGAATTATCACATGTTTAAATTTCAAGTCAATCCAACAAAATTTTCTGATCGCCTCGCCTCGATCCGAAAGATGCAGCTTGGACATTTGAAACACACTTCAAGTATACTACATACATATAAGCACCAATCAATCCCTGTGACGTGACGCGATGTCCATCGCCCACTCACAATGTGGTGTTCGCTTTGCCACATTTCCATAAAACCCAAACTATCGATAGCGATTTTCATTCATTCGGAAAAGTTATTCGATAGTCTCAAGCGATCGTCATTTTCATTCATTGGCAACATTTATTCGATAGTTTCTGGCGATAGTCTTTTTCATTCATTCGGAAAAAGTTATTCGATAGTTTCATTCGATAGTCTTTTTCATTCATTCGGAAAAAGTTATTCGATAGTTTTATTCGATAGTCTTTTTCATTCACTGAAAAAAGTTATTCGATAGTTTTATTCGATAGTAAAAACTATCGAATAACTTTCCGATAGTTATTCGATAGTGCCCATCACTAGTTTCAAACTTTAGGTTAAAAAGAGTTATTGCTACTGATTTTTCTGACAAAGACAAGTGTTCAACTGTTTAATTTGCATATCACAAGTTCACTACCTGGTCCTGGCTTTGATTTTGCAAATTCCCAATCAAACTCCACTGATTCAATGCGGCGGCAAAGATGGCAGGATTCATTGGTAACGTATTCAAGTTAAGTCCAGCTCCAAGAGGATTGTTCATGTTTTGCCCTTGGTTAGAAGGATTTTGTCCTTGCGGGTTTATTCCTAATGCTTGCAAATTAGGCATATCTAAATTTCCCCGATTTTGATTATTCCATCCATTATTGTGCTGAATAGGCTGGTTTGGCATATACGGGCCTCGTTGTTGTGGATACGCAATGTTATCTTGTCGGTTCATTTGGTTGGGACCTCCACGTTGATGTTGAACAAGTGTTCCACTACCTCCGCTACTTGCATTGTTGTAATTCGGATTACGACTCTGTTCAGACTTTGGTGCGGCATTTGAAACATGCACAGACACCCCTTTTTGAAACAGATTCTAGTAAATATATTAGCGTGCGCAACTGAATGATCATACTGACCTTTAATAATATGATCTTCGCCACATAACGATTGAGCTACTTCTGGGTCCAAGAACGTGACAAAACTGAAAGCACGAAACGGTTTTGGAATGAACACATCTGTTACTTCGCCAAATTTCGAGAAATATTCACGCAAGTCATCTGCCGTTAATTCTTCCGTACAGCGCCCAACAAACACTTTACAAGGCACTTGGTGTACCATACCCTCCTATAAAATAAAAACAACTCTCAACAGAAAGACCTCTAGTTCAAGTGATAGTACACCGCGTACCCTTACTTTTGAATTTGGAACTTTAACTTCGCAGAGCCTGCCATCGATCAAATGGCGCGAAGCCAGAACGCGCATTTGAGATTCGTAAGAAGCAAAACGAATAAACCCAAATCCTTTAGACTGCCCCGATTTGATGTCTTTTTTCACTTGTGCCATCAATACTTCACCATATTCTTCAAAATGTTCACGTAAGCTTTGTTCTGATGTTCTCCACGGCAAGCCTAATACGATGAGATCAGTGCAACGCAATCGTGTTTCAATACGCTTTGTTTTAGCTGTAGAATTTTCCAAGTTGTCATCACTTTTACGTTTGTTTTCTGAAAAAAGTAGAGAAAATATATCTGAAAAAAAATATTTCTAATTTTAAAATCAATTTACCTACCTTTTGGGAAAACACAGAAATATACTTGCGATCCCCAACCCGATTCCGATGAGGGCGGGTAAAATCTTCCTTCGTTGGACCGAACTCCCCTAACAGCACGCGATTCAGGACTGCGATATTTCAGTCCACAAGCGCCAGGAAATTGCGCCTGCAGAGTAGATGAGAGAAGCGTCCCATCTTCCTCTACTGGCAATTCAATAGGTTCTTCCCCTTCGTCTTCCGCTACTTGCAAAAATTCCATGGACATTGTTATCCCTTAATGTCTTATTCCACTTGTGCGAAGATTGTCAACACCACGTGATTCTTTCAATGATAAAGTTGTTCTACCGCTGACAAATTTTGTCTGGAAAATGGCAGTTCCGTCTTCTTCTGAGAAAACCACGATAGATAAACGACAGCGGAAACCCAATTTCGATCAGTTCTGAATTTTGAATCGATTTTAGATAGAACTGTGAGATAGGCGTGTTTTCCCACTGAAAATAATGGGTAATACACTGTATAGAAGAACATTATTTAATGTTATTTCTTTTAAAGTCTTGATTTTGCAACGCACAACTGTGCTTATGTAAAAGTAAAATGAACTGAAGTATTTTTCAAAAACAAGGTGAGCACGCAATCACTGTTTATTAGATTTTGTTGAAATTAATGTCCGAAAAACGCTTTCAAATTAGTAATTTATATAATGCATACATATAATATATAATATAGATTTAATATAGATATAATATATATATATATATATATATATAATTTAATATAGATATAATATATATATATATATATATATATATATATATATATATATATATATATATAGTCCACCAGGACTATTCTTCGGCCAATGTTCTGAAATCTGTGGGGCAAACCACAGATATATATATATATATATATATATATATATATATATATATATATATATATATAGATATATATATATATATACATATATGGGGCATAACCTGGATCGCCTCCTCGCGGTGTGCCCTGGATTACGCTAAATGATATATTCCCAATTAGCACTGATCCGGCTCTGAATATCTTTCTCATGAGGACAGGTGTCAACCCTTGCGTGGCCTTCCTGATTCAAAGATAACCACGGGATCATAAGGTGACTACACATCCGGATGGAGATAGCGGCTCTGAGTGGGGACCCAATTACCATGAGTTTACAAAATTTACCAAATTTCGCTAATGTCGCAAATGAAGGTGTAGATGGTGATCCTTTCCGGAGGAATTCGGGGCTTCTGCGGTCACCACCGTTGATACCAATAGAGAGGGAACAGGAGCCTCTCGGGGGAAAATTGACGCCAGTTGCGTCACCCCATCTGAAGAGTGGAGGTGAAGGGAGTGCTGTGGCATCTCTGAGCACACCGAAGGATTCGGCAAGGGATACGCCAATGGGTGTGGTGATAGACCTTTCTGAGGAGCCGGTGGGCCAAGGACGACCCCAGGTTGAAGGCCCAGCTTTCATGCTGCTCGGCAAAAAAATTGCTGAGCTTTCGGACTTCCTTAAGGAAAAAAGGAACGTCCATCATTCCATAAAGGAAATGGTCAGATCGATCAGGCTGACCTTCAATCATGTCAGAGAAGAGACTCGAGGACGGAAATCAGGGGCCAGATCAACAAAGATATCTCAGTCCACACAAGTGACTCCCAAAGGGAAACCCGATGTGGGAAAACATGGTAAGCGGACTAGGGATGCTGGGAACGAGTCGTGTGGCTCTGAGCAGACACCGAAACGAAAAGCGCTTTCGCCACGAAAAGAGAGCCAACGAAAACTGCTCGAAGTACTCGGTGGACGGACAGGCAAGCCCACTTCAGCTCCAAAACAGGGCGATATTCGGGAAGGAAGCAGTGCCATTCCGGATGCTTGGACTAAGGTACAACCTAGGGGAAAGAAGGCTAAGCCTAAGCAACGCGTGCTCTCGGAAGCATTAGTTATAACAACCAAAGGGGAGACAACATACGCGGACATTCTCAGGAAAGTCAGAACCCATCCTGAGTTGAAGCTCGTGGGCGACAATGTCACTCGCATAAGGCGAACCCAAAAAGGAGACCTGCAGCTCGAGCTCAAAAAAGGGGACAACTTACCGGTTGAAAACCTTCACAATCAGATTGAAAAATCGATTGGAGCGGTGGCTGAAATTAAAGCTAGGAAGCATGAGACCACGGTCGAATGCAAAGATCTGGACGAAATAACAACCAGGGAGGAGATATGCCATGCTTTGGCAAGTGAGCTAGGGCTGAATGTGATCCCCACATCGGCAGTTAAACAGCTGAGAAAGGCGTACGGGGGCACACAAACAGCTGTTATTAGCCTCCCGATCGAATCAGCAAAGAAACTGATGTAGATACGCAAGGTACGCATAGGGTGGGTGAGATGTCGCATAAGGGAGCAAGTATCGCTAAAAAGGTGTTTCAAGTGCTTGGAGTATGGGCACGTCATGGTCCTGTAAAGGCGAAGACCGCTCCAAGCGTTGCAGAAGATGTGGGGAAGGACACATTGCCAAGGAATGTAGCAGGGACCCCAGCTGCATGTTCTGCAAGGATAGAGAGGGCGTCGACTGCAAACATACCGCGGGAAGTAGCAGATGCCCGTTGTTTAGGAAGGGACTCAATACAATGACAAAATGAGACTGATTCAGATCAATCTCAATCATTGTGAGGCTGCACAAGACCTTCTTGCGCAGACTATATTTGAGTCCAGGGTGGACGTAGCGATAGTTAGCGAACCGTACCGGAGCCTTCACAACGGCATCTGGGTCACGGACTCCATCAAGAAAGCTGCAATATGGGCATGTGGCAACAAAGCTTTACAAGACACCATGGGTGATGAAAAAGCTGGGTTTACGAGGGCCAAAATAAATGGTGTTAATGTCTACAGCTGCTATGCTGCTCCTAGCGCAACACTAGCGGAATTTCAGTGCATGATGGACGATCTTGTCTTAGATGCAAGAAAGTTTAACCCTAAAGTTATCGCTGGTGACTTTAATGCATGGGCAGTGGAATGGGGTAGTAAATTGGCAAATGCTAAGGGGCAATTTCTTTTAGAATCTTTTGCGCAAATGAATCTGGCGCTCGCCAACGTTTGTGGAGTCAACACATTCCGCAAAAGGGGTACCGGCTCAATAATTAATTTGACCTTCGTGAGTCCTGCACTGGCGTAGAACATGGACTGGTACGTTAGCGAAAAATACACCCACAGCGATCACCAGGCAATATTCTAAAGGCTGGATTGCGGAGCTAACAAGGGTCAAACTTTTCGACGAAAGCTGCGAATGGGATGGTCTACGAGGGCTTTTGATCAGGATGCGTTTGTTGTTACAATGAACGCAAACTGTATCGTAAGGGGAATAGCTACCGAAAAAGCCTCGCAAGTGGTAGCACATTTGACACGGGCATGTGACACGGCGATGCCGAGAAGAAGATGCATTCCTGGTAGGAAGCCAAATTATTGGTGGAGTACTGAAATCGCAGAGCTAAGAACTGAGTGTCTCAAGACCAGGAGACGATGCCAACGAGCGCGGAGAAGGCTTGATCACGAAGAATGGGAGCAGTCGTTTAGGGAGCTACGAAGCAGACTTAAACACGCCATAAAAATGAACAAAAGGGAATGCTTCAAGCAACTTTGCAAAGAAGCGGATGTGAACCCTTGGGGTGGTGTACATAAAGCAGTGATGACGAAGCTGAAAGGCTATAAGTCACCACAAATTACATGCCCAAAAATGCTTGCGAACATCGTGCAGGTACTCTTCTCTCAACGGGAGAGCACGGAAATGCTATCAGATCTCCCAGTGTACCCGGCATCCATTCCATCGGTAACTGAAGAGGAACTGATCAAAGCGTGCAGTAGGTTGGAGGACAACAAGGCACCAGGCCCGGGCGGTATCCCTAACAAAGCGCTGAAAGTAGCGGTGAAGACAAGGCCCGATGTATTCGCCAGCACATTTGATGCGTGCATGCGTGAAGGGACCTTTCCTACCATCTGGAAAATGCAGAAACTGGTTTTGTTACCGAAACCTAACAAACCACTAGAAGAGCCTTCGTCGTATCGCCCCATCTGTCTTTTGAATACAACAGGTAAGTTGCTGGAGCGTATCATATACAACAGGTTGGCTCCAATTATTGAAGACCGAGGAGGTATATCCAACTCTCAGTATGGTTTTCGTAGAGCACGCTCTACAGTTGACTCTATCAACTCGGTGATAGGATTGGCAAAGAATGCCGTGGCGTCCAAG